>VZQC01002858.1:790953-900428 GCA_009823505.1 Rhizomys pruinosus
CTGCCAATGTTGGGGGTGGGGTGGGGGGAAGCTGAATGTTACGCCCTTTGGAGCCTTGGAGGGGGGCCAGGAAGGGAAGGAGATCTGGAGTTGGGGAGCTAGAGGGAGCAGCGGATGGATACTGAGCCCCTGGTGCATCTGCACCCCAGACTGAGGCTGGAGAGGCTGCCCCTCCTTGTCCTCTTTCCTTGTTCCCCCTGCTCTCCCTCCTTTTCCCCCCTGCTCTCCCTCCTTGCCTGACGCCAGTGGAAGGAGGGGGGCTGTCAGTACTGCAGCCTGAGAGGGGACAGGTGACCTAGCAACAGACTGCCAGGAAGGCTCTTGTTGGCTCTTCCATGTTTTTCTTTCACTGATTCATGCAACCATGAAGAGGAGGAGGGGACTTCTCCCTCTAAGGGAACTGAAATGGGGGCTCTCATTACATCCCCCACTGCTGGCCCTGATTCAGAAGGATGACCACAGCACCTGGCCTGCTAAGGCAACAACAGGTTTGTGCAAACAGTCAATTCTTTCTGCCACACTGATTTTTGGCTGCCCCCCCCCCCAACCACACATTCCCGCCCCATTCTAAGTAGGAGCACATTTGGTTTGGTCATTTAATGTTCACACAGCCACCCAAGACAAAGGCTTTTCCCTTTCCTGGTCGGCCAGGATTTACAGGGTTTAATAGAGTCCTGCCTCTTGCTCCCCCACAGCCACCTGTTAGGCCCCAGTTCCATTTCCTTGCCAGTGGTTTTTCTCTTGCCAGCCACGTCCAAGATCTCATATTTGGCAGTGTGCATATAAATAGGTGTAGGAGGGATTCGAACCAGCGTGGATCTCAGCCATAGCTACCTGCCTAGGTTCATTCTGACTCTCAGGAAGGACCTTCTGTACATCCTCAATACAGATATCTGGCTGGTTTGGGGCCTTCTGCTTTCTTTATTCCACCCACCTCCTTCTCTGCTCTTAATACTCTCTCTTCTGTGCTTGCTGTGTGTGACAAACTGCAGTGCCATTAAACACAAGTTAAGGCTATTACTGGTGTCCATTTTAAAACTCATTTGAGAGACTGGAGATATGTTTCAGCAGTTAAGAGCACTGGCTGTTTCTGCGGAAGACTCAGATTTGAATCCCAACAGCCACATGAAATCTACAGCTGTCTATAACTTCAGTTCCAGGGGATTTGACACCCTCTTCTGTCTTCCTCCAGAGCTGCAGGACATGGATCCACTCAAATACATGAAGGCATAACACTAATACACATAAAATAAAAAGAATTTTTTTAAAAAGTCTCCTTTAAGCACTGACCTTGTGTTTTTACAGAATAACCCCACCCATGTCCACACCCAGAACATGTGAGCATCTAGTACTTGGCCAAGGAGAGCTAGGGATGCACATGGAATAAGTTTGTTAACTGGCTGAATTTAGCATAAATTTATTTTGAACCATCTTCTCTAATGTAATTGCAAGGGTACTTTGATGTAACAAAGTGAGGCATAAGAGTCTGTCTGAAAGAAGTACCATGAGAAGAGAAAAGAAAAACAAAAACAAAAAACTAAACAGACAATTGTTTGCTTTGAAGATAGGGGGAAGCTAGGAGCCATGGAATGTAGGCTGTCTCCACAAGCTAGAGAAGATAAAGATTCTTCCCTAGGAACCCTAGATGAAAGCACCTGTCATATCACCTTTGATTTAGTGTAGGAAGCCTGTTTGCATCCAGGACAGTGAGATAACAAACTTGTCTATTTTAAGCAATTAAGTTTATAGAAATTTGTTGTGAAACCAACAGGAACAGAATACACACATTGTCCTCATGAATCCCATGCCTACTGACTGTCTTTTCTGTTCCTCAGTGGTTCTATCAATATTTGACATGCTCTCTTATGTGATTTTTTTTAAATTATGAATTCACATAGGAAACAAAGTCTTGTAGTAGCTAACAGTTATTGAACTTTGAAAAGACCTTATTGATAACTAAAAGCTTCTTATGTGTTTTAGTAGTTTACATTGGTCAACAGATTAAATATTATCTTTAAATGAAATCAAATAGTATACTGAAGATGTGGACCTATATGGTGACTGCAAGGTCCTATTTACTTACTTGGAAAATGCATTCCAGTTCAACAGATAACAGTGGCCATGTTTCTATGCTCCAGTACCTCCTTTAGCAACCATGTAACCATGATTTACTCCTGAAATGCAAACTTCAGAAACAAGTCATAGGCATTAACCCTGGGATACAGAGAAATCCATGCTCATTCCACTGCCCATACCCGCTCATAAACTTGCACAGCAACATATCCACTGCCTGAGTGGCTTGGATCATCACCTCTTATCTCTTTCATGGACCCATTTTGGAACTTTTAGGTGAGCTTGCCTTTTGGCTGACTTCCATGTTTCCCCAGGCAAACCTTCTTGTAGGAAACACCTCTGGACAAGCTTGAACCAAACTGTATTTTCAGACAGTGTATAACTTAGAATATGACTCCTGAAATTCTGGTAGAGAAGAAGCAGTCAGGACCAAGTAAGTAAAGATAGGTCTGTTTGAAGCAACTGGTGAAAGAGCTCCAAAGAATATCTACTTTCAGTGAAGGAAGAGATGCTCAGGGAACTTTCTTGATGTGTGTTGGCTACTTGAGACAGAGAACATTTGCAGGACTGGTGGAGAGGCCACATCTAAAAATATTTTCATATTATGTCAAGAGATATGCTTCATGGCTGGAGAGACATCTCAGCAGTTAGAAGTGTGGACCATTCTTGCAGAGGACCAGAGTTCTGTTTCTAGCACCCATATCAGATGGCTAACAACTGCTTGTATTTCCACCTCCAAGGGATCTGGACTCCACATGCACATATACTCACACGTACACATACACACACACTTTAAAATAAAAGAGATTGGCTTCAACAACCAGATGTGGTAGCACATGCCTGTAACCCCAGCACTCAAGAGGCAGAGGCAGGAGGATCACCACAGATGCAATGTCCAAGGCCAACCTAGCCTACAAAATGAATGCCAGGCTTACCAGGGCTACATAGTATGAGACTATCTCAAAATGGAAGGGGTAGGAGCCTTCACACCAAGGGAAAAATAGAGTCGGGCCCAATGTCCTTAGCCCGTGAATAATGCTTTCTTTATTCTCAGGGAAGTACAGCTGTTTTAATTGCATTACTGGGGTTAGGCATCCACTTTGTGCTATTTCCAACACTAGCCCCCAGCTATACATCTGTCATAATAAAGGGATAATTGTAAGTAATCTCAGAAACAATTTCCAAATAAACTCTATTGCACTCTTCTGTGTACTAGATATAAGGAAAAAGTGCAACCTAGACAAAGGAAAACATCATCTTCTCCCCATCACGGTTTTAAAGTTTTGACTACTATTTAGCCCTGACACCATCTAGACTCTGTATAGGGGTGGTAGTTGTGAAAATGTGAGGGAACAGATGGAGACACTTAAATGCCGAGCAATAAAGCTTAGAATGGCGGTAGCAGCTGAACAAATCAGGGCAAAATCACTGAAATCCAGATCATAGGACATATTTCTTGAAAAATTTTATACTTATAGGAACTCAGGAGGGGAACTAACTAGTTTTGTATGGATATGAAACTCTAAATTTACACAGCTAAAGAGAGTAATAAAAATTAATGAAATTTCTCAAAATAAAAAACATGAAAACTCCATACTACATTTTGTTGCTGCTTCTTCTTAACCAACCATTATTTTCTGCTTCTTCATGAGAAAACCTCAATATGGCCTCCATTCAGCCAGAAAAGGGGGGAAAGAAAGGGAAACAGAGATAGTTCTCTTTCTTAAAATCCTTAGGAATGCTCGCATCATTTCCAGGGATTAGACTCAGTACTCCGTTTTCAACTTTCATGTCACATGTATTCTATTACCCTCTTGGGGTCCCTCCCCCACCCTTAATTATGAGCTTTTTTTTGCTTTTCTCATAGTTTCCTTTATTTCTTGACCAACACACTCCCCCAAAATATGTGTGCAGATGTGTGTGTGCACGCATATATATATATATATATATNTATATGTGTGTGTATATCTCTATACATATATATGTTCCCTCTCACATGAATATATATACATATATGTACATATATTCATATATTCATGTGAGAGGGAACATGCAATATTTGTCTTGAAAGAAGATAATCTTAAAAGGCAACGTAAGGAACAGCAAGGTGTCTTAGCAAGTAAAGATGATTGCCTCTGAAGCTGAGGACTTGAATTTGATACTGGAAACTCAACTGGTGGAAAGAGGGACCTATTCTGATCATTTGTCCTCTGACCTCCATATGCCACTGTGGCATGAGCACAAATAGAGATTTGATTATTAATTGGCCTGGGGTGCATTCTATACTGAGAAGTTTACTTAGTACTAAGAATCTCCATGCATCCTCGAAAAGTATCATGTGCTGTTATTCCTCAAAGGAAACTGGATAAGCTTGGTGGTATCTGCATACTTCCCCATGATTCTAGCTCTACAGAGAAATTAATTCAGAAACTGAAGAGAGACTTTAAGCAAAAAGGGGATCAAAATAAAACGTGCAACAACATATACTAGACAGGTAACTATAGACTGTACTCTGTGCATGCTTACCAGAATATTTCATCTGGGAAAGTCAATGAGCAGGGTTATGTACAAATAAACACTGCCATGATAAAAATAATAATGTGCCAACTGCAAGGACTCTAATAAGAGTTAGGAGATTAGATACAGAATGATATCAGTATCAGTTCAAATACACAAGAGAAGGAATTCCCAGTTTATAACAATAGACACTACAGCATCTCTTCCCTTAATTCCTTTGTTCTGGTTCTCACTTTCCCACAGTCCAGGTGTCTGAATGATCTTTTCTTTTTTTTTTTTTTTAATTGTACAAAATAACATGTTTCATAAAAATATGGAACGCTTCACGAATTTGCGTGACATCCTTGCGCAGGGGCCATGCTAATCTTCTCTGTATCGTTCCAATTTTAGTATATGTGCTGCCGAAGCGAGCACCTGAATGATCTTTTCAACAGATTCCTCAAATGCACACTGCATACAGTCAAATGTTTCTGGACTTGCTTCTATAAATAACTTGGAATGCTTTTGTACAAATTTCAAGTCTTCATTTCAATCACCTTCACACTTCTCATATCGATTTTACTTTCATGTTTCATTAGCATGTTTAGTATGCCATTTCCTGTATAGTTTGAATTAATTTAAGCAATTATTCCATTTAATAAAGTGTCACTTCTTATAGGATCATAAACTACTATAATACCTTGTGAACTTCTATAACTGCTGGGAACTAATGTTTTAAACCTCTCTTAACCAGCAGTATCCCATGTTACAAGTTTACCCTTGAGTCCATCCATTGTTATTGCAAATTGTGGATCAAAAGTACCATCTGTGAATCTCAAGAACAGACTGGACTTGTCCGCCCCACTGTTACCAATGATAATCTTCAAAGTAGTCAGCAAGTCTTTATCCACCATGTGCCTGGCTCTGCTCCAACCCCAGCCAGCCTCCCATGTCAGCGCTTGGCCTTCCATGGGGAGGGCAGCCCACACATGGGACAACCCCAGCCAGCCTCCCATGTCAGCGCTTGGCCTTCCATGGGGAGGGCAGCCCACGCATGGGACAATGTTTTTTCTTTTAATTGAAATTGGTTTAGAACCATCTGCCCACTTTTCTCAATTTTTAAAATGTGTATATAATTCAATTAAAATGGGATGAACAAAAAGATTTTCATTCATTATAAATTCAGTTTAACAGTGGATGCAAATGTTTGGATTTAGTTTTGGCTTTCTTTTCTGTTTTGCTTCTTTTTTTAAAGACAGTGTCTCCATATGTAACTCAGGCTGGTCTCAAATTTATGGTCCTCTTGCCTCAGTCTCACAAATGTTGGGATTATAGTGTGTACCAACATTCCTGCTTTCTTTGTTCTTTTCATTGAAAGAAGTCTAGTATATTCATCATATTTAACATTTTATTGTGAAACACGTATATACATTTTAGAATAGTTTGTATATGTATTACCTCAAATACTTGGCTTTTGCTAATTAGAACTAGTCTTATAATTCACTTTTTAACCTTTTTTTCAAGGATGCAATATATTATTTTTATAATTCTTATTTTTTTAATTTTAGTTATCTTTATTTTATGTATAAAACTGTTAAGCCTGCATGTATGTAAGTGCACCCATGTCATGCAATGCCAGCAGAAGACAGAGGAATGGATCAGAGTCCCTGAAACTGGAGTTAAAGATGATTGTTAGCCATCCTGTGAGTGCTGGGATTCGAACCCAGGTCCTCTGTAAGAGCATCGCTGCTCTTAATGGCTGGGGTATCTCTCCAGCAATAAGAATGCAATATATTCTTATTAGCTATAGCTGCCATGTGTTGTTTGACATTATTTCTGGGGAGACAGTGAGGAAACATCTACTCACCTCAGATAGGGAATCAATGACAAACCAAAGTAAGGATACAACCAAAGTCCAATTTAGTGAACTGAGTTTTATTGGGATTATTCACAGTAACATGCTTGAGGAGTTACCTTACAGGAGCTGAAATGACGCAAGAGAACTGTACAAGAAAAGCCAACCCCACCATGGGTAAGGGCTCATGAAAGTATTAAACTTGGAGCTCACTGTTCAATCTGCCTGCAGCTCAACAGGTTGAAGGCTGTATTTTCCAGGTAGCTCAGGTGCTCTCAACCTCTCCATGCAGCTAGGCTAGACTCTGCTCCTCCAGGCCACTTCTCTGCTCTCTGTTTCTTCCAAGCAACTTGGTGATCTGCTACTTCCAGGCAGTTCATCAGCTCCAACAGTGTCTCCCAGCCGTCCTTACTGCTTAGACATGCTTGGAGACCTCATGAATCTGGTGAGGCTGGGGGACTTCCTGAATCTATTGAGCTTAAAGAGTTTCCCCAGGAATGGAATGTTTCACCTCTCTTTAGAAAATCCTGTTCTTTCACCTCCATTTAAATGTCCCGCATCTTCAATTTCCCAGCAGGATAGAATGTTTCATCTCTCCTTAGAATATCTTGTGTCTCTGAAAATCCCCACCGTCACTCTCTGGGCTAAAGAACTGAATGATATGGTTGAACTCTGCCCAATACAACAAGCCTCTGCAGGGAAAAATTTTGGAAAGACTGAGAGAAAGATGCAAGACATGTATGGCAGAGGCATGAACAGGGGTGGAATGGGGGCAGGGATAGGGGAATGTGTCTAAATTGGACTGAAAGATAATGAATGAAAAACACAATCAATAAATGTATTAAAAACATATTTCACCAATATCGTAGAAGATAAGAATGGAATGAAACACTTGCATCCCTTATAACAAAATAGGGGGAGAGTGTGAAAATTGGAATAGAGATCCACACCTCTTTTTTCTTTTTCTTTTCTTTTGTTTTTTTTTTTGGGGGGGGGTGTTTTGAGAAAAGGTATCATGTATCCCAGGCTAGCCTTCAAGTTGTTATGTAGCTGAGGACAACCTCGAACTTCTTCTAATCCTCCCATCTCCACCCCCCTGAATGTTGAGATTACAAGCTTATGCCATCACACAGTTTATGTGGTGCTGAGTAGTGACCCTTGTTCATTCAAGGTAACCACTGTAGCAACTGAGCTACATCCTGGCCCCTGGGAGCCACAATTTTTAAGCTGCCCCAGGAAGGAACCCTCTCTGCTGGGGCTGAGCTAGAAGTTCCAGCAGGAGTTGTCAGAACTTCCACATAGGCACTCTAGAGGAGGCCCAGAAACCTGTCAGGAGGCCGGAGGCCAACAGAACTGACAGTAAATGGAGCATCAAATAAACTACATTCTATCAGCCACCAGTTAGTCAGACAAAGTGGCTCAGGCCTGTGACCCCAGCTCCTGGGAGGCTGAGGCAGCAGACTTTTCTACTGTGTGTAATCCCTCTGATTTAGACATCAATGACCATTTGTTTATATGTATTGCAGGGCACTTATTTTGCCTTGGGAAATTTATTTGTGAACTTCTAAGCTCCTTAATGAAACCATCATCACTTTAAGGGCAAAAAACTATGTCTGCTTTCTTTTCCTGAAACCTGAGATTCACACAGCCTGGTATTTGGTGTCTAGAAAACAATGGATGAGCTTCCTTAAAGAATGGCACAACTGCCTTGCCATGCAGGGGAAGCCTGTAGCGTAGCTCAGTGATTTCTAATTAGCCAGTTTAGTGAATGTGTTGGGTTTCAATGATATGAAGAACTGAATGAGGAATGTGAGTATCCACATCAGCACACAGGTAGGAAATCAATCTAAGTACATACAGAGAATTAGAAATAAATGATGTAGAAGCTATAGAGATGGCTCACTGGTTCAGAGCACTGGCTGCTCTTGCAGAGGACCTGTGGTTCAGTTCCAAAGGATCCAACATACTCTTCTGATCTCTGTGTGCACTGCATAACACAGGTGCACATACATACATGTAGGCAATACACTCATGCATATAAAATTTAAAAAGACTCATTAAAAAAACAAATGATATAAATAAAATATATTGTCGATATAAATCTTTAAAATAAAAAAAGAATAGAGTTGTATTGAACAGCACCTACAATCAACTAGATCTAACTGATATATAGAGAATGCTCCATCTAAAAGCAGGAAAATCTTTTGATTCTGTTCTGAAAACATTTTCTCAGAACACAATGTACTTAAGAAATCAATAAAAGGAATATAGCTTCTCAATAACAAACTGATCCAAGGACTGGAAATGGCTCAGCAGTTAAGAGTACTGGCTGCTCTTTCGAGGACTTGGGACCACTTCACAACAGCCACATGACAGCCAAAAAGCAACCCTAACTCCACTTCCGAGGGCTCTGATGCCCTCTTCTGGCCTCCACCAGTATGGTATTCTGTGCACATGATGGACTAACTTGGAAGCAAAAAAAAATAATAATAATAATAATAATAATAATAATTTAAAACCAAATTTACCAAAGATGAACTAACTAAGGGAAATTAAAATTTTAGATAATTTGAAAGAATAGGGAACAAAGTAAAACATCAAAATCCTTGGGACATAAAGCCGTGATTAACATAAAGTTTATAGAACTGAATGAATATATTAGAAAAGAAGAAAGATTTAACATCCCTATTAGTAAACTAGAAAAATAAAGCTCGAGATAAAAATTTAAATAACTCAGTGAAGCTGAAAAACAAACACATTACTTTAAAAGATTTCAGGTCAGGGGCTGGAGAGATAGCTCAGCAGTTAAGAGCACTGAAGACCTGGGTTCAGTTCATAATACCAACATCGTGGCTAACAACAATCCTAACTCAAGTTCCAGGGGAATCTGACGCCCTCTTCTGACTTCTATAGGCATTTCAATTAGATTGGTGCACTCACATACACGCAGGCAATACATTCATACACATAGATAAAAAATAACAATAAATATTTTTAAACATTTTTTAATTTTTTAATTTATTTTTTATGTGTATGAATGTACTGTCTGCATGTAGGTTTGTGCACCCCTGTCGTGAAATGCCGCAGGGTCAGAAGAGGGCGTCAGATTCCCCTGGAATCTGGAGTTAAAGATGGTTCTTAGGCGCCATGTGGTTGCTGGGAATTGAACCTGGGTCCTCTGCAAGAGCAGTCGGCGCTCTTAACTGCTAGGCCATCTCTCCAGCCCCAAATAAATATTTTTAAAGACTTGAAATCAACAAATAAGCTAGACATGTTACAGTTATTAGAAAAAGGTAATAAAACAACCCACAACTAGAAGAAGTAAAGAGATAAACATTATGGTGGAGATAGAAAGCAATAAAATTCAAACAAAAATCAAAAGTTTTTGGGGGCCTGGAAAGATGGTTCAGTGGCTATCAGTACTTAACTACTCTTGCCATCTGTAACTACAGCTCCTGGGGATCTACTGCCCTCTTCTGGCCTTTGTGGGTATTGCATGTCTGTGGTACATTTGCACGCAGGTAAAATATACATATACGTTGAAAAAAATGAAAAAAAAAAGAAAAAAATATACGTATACAAAATCTGAAAATAAAATCTTTCTTAAAACTTCAAGGGAAAATTTTAAGCAATTGGAAAGAATAGATAAATCTTATGTGTATAGCTATGACTCAGTGGTTAAGAAACTGTACTCCTGCAGAGGACCTACATTCAGTCTCCAGCACCCACATCAGATGGCTTATATCAACCTGTAACTCCAGCTCCAGAGGTTCCAACTCTCTTCTTGCCTACACGGGCACGGCACTTATGTGCACATACCCACACACATGTGTATATATACACATAAGTTTTTACATAAAAATGACTAAAACAAGACAAAGCAACTAAGGTTAACAGTCATAAATCAAATTAGAAATGATACCATTTTCGTAGAATTAAAAATAGACTACTACATACAATTGCATGCCAAAAATTAGACAACATAGATGAAATACACATTCCTAGAAACACACAAGCCATGAAGGCTGAATAATGAAGTAAGACGAAATCTGCACAGACCTATAGCTAGTAAGGACATCAAACAAATAAGCACAAACCTCTCAAGAAAGAAAAAAGGATGGACCAGATGGCCTTATTGGTGAGCTATACTAAATATTTAAAGGAAAACTACTAATATTTACATAGAATATTAACAATAGTCCTTCTGAAGCTCATAAACATAAAACAAAGGAAGAGAAGACTGCCTAACTCATTTCATAAGGCCTCTCTTAGCATGGAAAAAAAATTCTGACAATGGTACCACAAGAAATCTATCTCTTATGAATACTAATGCAGCTGGACATGGTGGTGCATTCCTTTATTCCCAGCACTGCAGAGGCAGAGGTAGGGTAGGTAGATCTCTGTGAGATTGAGGTTAGCCTGGTCTACATAGTGAGTGCCAAGCCAGCTGGGGTACAGGGAGACCTATTTCAAAAAGACCAAAGAAGAAAAGGAAAAAAAAAACCAGAATGAATACTAATGTCAAAATCATCAGTCTTCAATCAAACAGTAGCATATAAAATTCAGCAGCATATTCAAAGAAACAGGCATACTCCATGGCCAAGCTAGTTTCATCCTAAAGTGTAAATGTGACTTAAAACAAAATAAAAGGAGAGAAAGGAGCAAGCCAGCTTTGATCCAACACTGCTGTTGCTCTGTTTCTTTTCTGCAGTGATGCCAGCTTCTCTACACCTTTCCTGACCTGACAGAATGAGTTATCTAAAACTGTGAGCCAAATAAATCCATAAATCCTAAGTTGTTTAAGTTGAGTATTTTGGCCACAACAAGAAAAAGCTAAGTAATATAAATGTCAAGTCACTTAATGGGGGAAGGGCAATCTTTTATTTTTTATGCATGTATGTGTTTATTTGTGCTATGCAGGTGCACAAAATGTGTACATAAGTGCTGAGTGTGCATGTGTGTGTAGACCAGAGGTCATCCTATTTTATATCCTCAGGAGCAATGTCCACCTCTTCTGAGACTCAATTTCTGACAGGTCTGGAGCTCATCAATTGGTCAACATGGGCCACCAATGCTTCTGTTTCCAGGACCCCAGTCTCCAGCACTGGGTGAGCAAGTGCGTGTCACCATGCCTGGCATCGTTACCAACTCAGGTCCTTGAACCGCAACACAAGCATTCCACAGATGGAGCCATTTCCTAGTCCATCCTTTCAAAAAATGGTATTAGACCAGGCATGGAGGTGTATATGGGTAATCCAAGCACTCAGAAGACTAATGCAGGAAGATTGCTGCATATGAGGCCAGCCTGAGCTACAAGGATGAGACCAGGCCTCAAATCCTTCCCACCAAAAAATGTATTGGAGAAACTACATAAAAAAGAAATTTCAACCTAAACACTTATGCCAAAAATTAACACAAAAATAAATGAAAAAAAGCTAAAGCTCTATAATACTGTATAGAAAATTTAAGGGAAGGCAGGGCATGGTGGCACATGCCTTTTAATCCTAGCACTTGGGAGGCAGAGGCAGGTGGATCTTCGTGAGTTCAAGGCCAGTCTGGTCTACAATAGTGAGTTCCAGGTCAGCTGGAGCTACAGGGAGACCCTGTCTCAAAAAGACCAATAAATAAATAAATAAATAAATAAAGAAAGAAAGAAAGAAAGAAAGAAAGAAAGAAAGAAAGAAAGAAAGAAAATTTAAGGGAAAACTTGTCAACACTGGATTTGGCAGAGCTTCCTAGAAGATGAAATCCAAAACACAGTAGTAATAAAAAAAAAATGGAAATTGAACCTCGTCAAAATTTAAAACTTTGTTTTCTCAAAACATACTATCAAGGAAAATTCAACTCATTGAACACGAAAAAAATTGCAAATCATAAATATGGTGACTAATATCAAGGATATAAAATTAAAATTCCAACAAAATGTCTGGTTAAAAAGGGGTCTGTCTACCTTTACATTATTGAGGGTATCTCACTCCTGAAACTCACCAAGTAGATTAGGCTGCCTGGCCAGTGGCTCCAGGGATTCATCTGTCTCTGTGCTCCCAAAACTGGAATGACAAGTGTGTACCACTATAATTGACTTTTGAAACATGGGTTCTGGGGATTGAACTCAGGTCCTCCTGCTTCCAAGGCCAGCCCTGAACTAACTAAGCTATCTCTTCCGTCCCCCACTTTGTCTTTTCTTTGTAGATTTTGCTGTAGTGGATTTTCCTTACTATCATACTTCCTAATATAATTAACTAGATAACTAATATAATTAATTAGATAAGTGTATTTGACAGGAAGAAATGAAAAAAATTAAGAAAAGGAGGAAGGAAATATCAAGGGAGATGGCTTAGATAGTGCTGGCTTCTCTTTGTACCCATGTGTCTCACCCAACTGTCTGTGGTCTCCTGTCCCCTAGGACTTAGTACTTTGTGACCAAAAGATAGCAGAGACTGTAGGGCAAAGACAATGCTGAGAGATTTCCCCATTTTAAGTATAAGGAAGAAAGAAAAGAAATTTATGATGTACCTATTATGTGTCAAGTATCATACACTTTAATGTATTCATTTGCCATTAATCCTGTAAGATTTTTTTTAATTTCCTTATAAGTGAGAATAAAAGGAGAGTCATAAATATTAAACATTATGTTCACAGAGAAATTCAGATCCAAATCGGATCTGAACCTTCTTTCTTCATTAAAAAAAAGGGGGGTTATTTTTTTCTATAGAAAATAAGCACAGAAAAGGTTGCGCAGGATCATTAAATGTTTGGGAAATACAAGTTAAAACCTCATTAAGATATCATCACTTTATACCAGGATTGAGAGTAACAAAAGTTGATGAGACTGTAAAAAATTAGAATAGCAGTGCACTACATACAGCAATGTAAAATAGTAAGGATTTGATGGAAAAAATCAGATATTTCCTAAATGAAATACAGAATCAACATATATTAATTCTACTTTTAAATATATCTAAAATGACTGAGGTTAAAATATATATTTGTACAACCAATATCCTTAGCATTTTTTTGTAAAAACCATAAGGTAGATACCAATATGTCCATCCATAGAAGAAAACACAAAGTAAGGCAGATATGTACAATGTAGTATTCAGCTTTGTAAAAGAAAAGAAATTGTGATACATGTAACGTAGAGGAAGCCTGAAAATATTATAGTGTGTGCAAGCAAGCAATACATAGAATATAATTCTTTTATATGACGTACCGAGAAACATAAAATTCAAAGAATTACCAGGGGCAAAGAATAATGAAGAGTTACTTTTATAATGGATACAGTTTTAATTTGAGATGACGAATGGTTCTTGATATAATGGTGATAGTCACATAGCAATGTGAATGCACCGAAAAGTTCAGGTAAAAGTGAGTAAACAGTATGGAGAGATGGTTCCATATGACCATTGGCTGCTCATGCAGAGGATTTGGATTCAGTTCCCAGCACCCCAATGGCAACTGACAATCCCTTAGTAACTCCAGTTATAGGGGATATGCCTCCCTCTTGTGGCCTCCACAGGCATTGCACTGACTTGGTGCACTGATAAAGTGATTCAAATAGGATATTTAAAAACACATGAATGACATGTTCAATAACAGGTAAGTGTACATATTTGGTGTTTGTTTACAGACTTGTTAATTTGTAGCTCTTTCTTCTTTCTAGATAGAAACATTTGCACAAGAAATACCTTAAGGCACTAGCTTTTGTCTCCAATGTGTACTATCATTTCTTGAAAACTTTTCTTAATTGTTGTATGGTTTAATATATGCATAAATGAATGAAATTTGCTGTCATTTATGTCATTAAGAAGGAATAATTACCTAGTGCTTGGTCAAGGGATCCACCCCACACACTTTGCCAAGCCTCCTTTTAAATTAAAAAAGTGAATGTTACCATAATTTTTAAAATTTACGGTCCATAAGACAAATGACAAAGTATACAGGAGACTTTAGTTCATAAACATGTACCCATAATAAAGATACACTATCTAAATCTACAAAATTTCAATAATACAGGAACCTGTGTGCAACATGTAGGGAAACAGAGCTGAAGAAGTACAGCCATGCACTGCTCCACAAAGGACAATGCTTACCAAAGGAGAAATGTGATATTTTCACATGTCTATACTGGAATGAATAAATCAAGATAATTGACACATATCACCTCAACTACTTTTGTGGTAAGAATGTGCTTACCACTTGGAAGAACTTGAAATGGTCTCATCTAACAAACCTGAGATACACATTACATTACCATGAACTATGACCTCTATGCTGCACAATAAATCTGTAAAACACTGTCCAACTGAAACTGTACATTTTGTCACTTCATTCCCCACTATGAGACTATGGCCTCCAGCAATATGAGAGTTCCTAGATGTGACCTGCCCTTTATTTTATTTTATTTTTTTTGTCTTTTTGAGACAGGGTCTCCCTGTAGCCCCAGCTGTCCTGGAACTCACTCTGTAGACCAGGCTGGCCTTGAACTCACAAAGATCCACCTGCCTCTGCCTCCCAAGTGCTAGGATTAAAGGCGTGTGCCACCACACCCGGCTGTGACCTGCCCTTTATAACTTCACAAATCTTGATGAAAGATACAAACCATTTCAACTTTGTGAAAGTAGGAGGGAACAACTCCAACTTGTCCTCTGATCTCCATATATGTCCCATGACATGTGACATGCTCACACATACATACATACAAAAATAAATATGCAAAAGTATAATAAAAATTAATAAAAACTAAGAAATAAAAGTAAAAAATAACCCCAAAATTCTAGATACTAAATCATAGCTCATATATAGGTCAGTATTTTCTCTTCATCTTTTTATTCATATGATTTATAACACATTATTATTTATTTTAATATATTCAATTACTCAAATTACTCCATTTAAAGCAAGATCAAAAAAGTGCAATGCTTTTTATTTTCAGAAATACTAAAGGAAAACAGTCATTAATGATTATATTACTCATCAATCCATGTTACTAATATGTTGGAGCAAAGACTGTAATTTCTCAGGCTATCCATGCTATTAGTTTATTGAATGTTTGGACAGCTAGGATATTCTACAAGATTCAGCCTTTCAGGTCAAATGCTAGAAGTATACTGATCAACCAAACTTAATAGTATGTTGCTTCAATCACAATGAACTCTACGTACACATGCTTCTGTTTATGACTGGTAAATGGGGCAGATATTTTGCTGTACTATGACAAAGAGGATGACTCCATCTTTTTTTTAAGTCTTTTTCAGACAGGGTCTCCCTACAGCCCCAGCTGTCCTGGAACTCTCTATGTAGACCAGGCTGGCCTTGAACTCACAGAGATGTGGCTGCCTCTGCCTCCCAAGTGCTGAGATTAAATTTACCAACTCACAGCTTTTAAGATTCGCTCCCTCTTTTTAAAACGGTATTTTTATTTATTTGTAATTTTTCTTGGAAAATTTCATACATATACATTTGTATTCTATGTATTGCATTCTAATCAACTTGTATCTTCTGAATAATTCTAAAATTCCACCCCACACATGGAAAAGCTGATAATTTCCCCTTTCACACAGGAGCACACTGAGAAGAAACCTTGGGTACACTCTCATTATAGATCTACTTATAGAAAGTCCAAAACAAATGTGAAAACTCTATTCCTTGACCAATCCTTTAGTCATCAAAAGTACCCAAGGAAGCTACTTTCCCTTACTCTTTCATTTAATTTTTAAAATTTCTTATAATGTATTTTTATTTTATGTATGAGTCTTTTTGTGCACCTGTGTCATGCAATACCCACAGAAGCCAGAAGAGGGCATCAGATACCCTAGAAATGGAGAATCTAGGATGTTTTCTCCAGCCACCACCTAAGTTGCATTCTGACTAACAGTGTACATGGGTTCCTTTTTCTCTACATCATTGTCATCACTTACCTTTAGTCCTTTTTATAATAGCCATTCTAATAGGACAGAGGTAATATCACTGTGGTTTCAACTTGTATTTCCTGAATAATTACTAATGTGATGGTTTTTTTTTTCTACATATAGAGCTAGTTTATTTTATTTTTTTAATTTTATTTTTGTATGTGTATGAGTGTACTGTCTGCATGTAGGTTTGTGGACTCGTGTCGTGCAATGCCGCGGAGGTCAGCAGAGGGTGTCGGATTCCCCTGGAACTGGAGTTCTTCTGGAATTGGAGTTTCAGACGGTTCTCAGCCGCCATGTGAGTGCTGGGGATCAAACCCGGGTCCTCTGTAAGAGCGGTTGGCGCTCTTAACCTCTAGGCCATCTCTCCAGCCCCAAGTTTTTTAAATTTATTTTTAATTTTAATGATTATATTACTCATTAAACCATGCTACTATTAATATGCTGAGGCAAAGACTGTAATTTCATATCATACACATATTTTATGTGTATGAGTGTATTACCTGCATTTATATAAGTGCGCCTATGTCTTGCAGTGCTTGTGGAGGTCAGAAGTGCGCATCAGATCTCCTGGAACTGGAGACAGAGACAGTTATTAGCTGTCGTATGGGTGCTGGGAATTGAAATAGGGTCCTCTGTAAGGGCAGTCAGTGCTCTTAACCGATGAGACTTTCTCCATCCCCTAGACCTAGTTTTTGTAGAATGAAATAAAACTATTATTTTAAATCTATGTTAATGGATCCACAAGGAGTAGGAAGAGGAAATAATAAGGTACTCATTGCAAGTGAACTATTTATTAAACGACATGTAAATCTCAGGGACTGGAGAGATGGCTCAGGTGGTTAAAAATAATTGTTGCTCTTGTAGAAGACAGGAATCTGGTTCTCAGCACCCACGTGGTAGCTAACAAGGGGCAGTAACTCTAGTTCCAGGGGATCCAACACCATTTTCTGGCCTCTATGAGAACTATGCAACATGGGTTCACTCATATATACGCAGGCAAAACACTCATACATATTAAATAAATAAATAAATAAATATCTAAAAATGTAAATGTCATAGCTATTTTCTTTCAAATAATATTTATTATTTTTAATTTATGTGTATGAATGTACTCTGTTCATGTAGGTTTGTGCACCCCTGTCATGCAACGCTGCGGTCAGAAGAGGGTGTCAGATTCTCCTGGAACTGGAGTTAAAGACGGTTCTCAGCCACCATGTGGGTGCTGGGAATTGAACTGGGGTCCTCTGCAAGAGCAGTCGGCACTCTTAACTGCTAGGCCATCTCTCCAGCCCCTCAAATAATATTTACTTATTCATTTTTACCTATTTTTCATTAGATGGGATTTTTTTTTCAGAAGTGAATTATTTATCTAGGCTATCCAGGAAATATTGAGTGTTTTATTTTAAGATATATATATATATTATATATATATAGTATATATATATATATATCATGGGCTTTTGTAGAACATAAAGTCAAAGGGATCATTTTTGATCTATCACAGAATTGCCATATTTTACCAGGATCCTCAAATGAAAAAGGCACAGTCTCAAAGCCTTTTGGCCATGCTTCTTTATCTACCTCTGATTTACACATCCATGTATGACTTTCACTTATTTTAGTTAGTTTTTCTTACACTAAATTGGTTATGATTCAGAAGTATCTGTTTAGCAAGATGAAGCATAAAGACTCCTTATGTAGAAGCATGACTTTTTTTTTCAAACTTGTAATTTGCTCACTGGATTGGTCTTTAGGATCTTCTCATCTAAGTTGCTTTAGAGAGAAGTTTCTTCAACTGTTATTATCTTAGTGTCATAAAACGCTACTAAACAACAAATGATATTGATGTATAATTCCTCATTTGAAATATAATGTATGGGGCTGAAAACATAGCTCCGTAGTTAAAAGCACTGGTTGTGCTTACAGAGACCAGGTTTGAATCCCGGAACCCACATGGTGGCTAAAAAAGCATCTGTAACCCCAGTTCCAGGGGATCTGATGCTGTCTTCTGATGTCTTCGGGTACTGCATGACACAGGTGCACTTAAGTACATTCAGGCAATACACTCATACACATAAAATAAAAATTTAAGTCTAATGTAATGAGACTATGGCATCTTCTGTACCACAGAATAGAATTGTAATGGGAATTTCAAGTAGAATACCAGAGAAAGAAAGTGGATTATAACTGTGGCGGGGGGGCAAAAATGAGAAAGAAATAATAGATGTAGACAACTTGATTGATTGCTGTGAAATTATAGATTTAGGAGGTTAGCTGGAAATGTATATCAGCTCTGAGTTGGGAAAGCATTGTTGTCCTTCCCATGGAAAAGACATGCAAAGTTTCCATGGAACGGAGGAAATTATAGAAAGAGTGGGGTTAAAATAGAGGCAAGTGACACCAGCAAGATGGCTCAGCAAGTTAAAGCACTTTCTACTAAACTTCATGACCCGAGTTCCATCCAGAGGACCCCACATGGTGGAAAGAGAGAACCAATTCCCTTCCTCTGATCTCCACGACACATGTAACATGGCACACATATATACATGAAAACTAAATGAATAAATAAATGTAATAAATATCGTTTCAGAAATGGGAAATATTGGAGATAAATAGTAATGTTCCTAAGAAACAAAATTTGGGGGCTGAAGAGATGGCTCAGTGGTTAAGAACACTGGTTGCTCTTGCAGAGGACCTAGGTTCAATTCCCAGCACCTACATGATGGCTAACAGCCATCTTAACTCCAGTTCCAGAGAATCCAGCACCCTGTTCTGAACTCTGTTGAGCACTGCACAACATGGGTACATTTACCTACGTGCAAGCAATACTCTCATACACAGAAAAGAATGAAAATAATAAATAAAATACTTCTTAAAAAAGAAACAAAATTTGGTTGGGAGTGAAGTTACATGCCTTTAATCCTAGCATTTGGAAGTAGAGTGGATATCTGTTGAGTTCAAAGTCAGCCTGGTATACAGAGTGAGTTCCAGGACACCCAGGGCTATATGGAGACCCTGTCTCAAAAAAGCCAAAAAAACAAACAAACAAACAAAAAAAAAAAACAGAAAGAAACAAAATTTGACAGAATTTAAAGGAGAAATAAACACTTTCAAAATAATAGAGTATATTTCAAATACCAGACCTACCCAATAATAGACAAAATACTTATAATGAAGATCAGTAAGAAAACAGAGTACTACAAATATAAATATACATATAATAATATATTGTTATATATAAAAACATACATAGAAATATAAATAGGTCCTATAAATCAGTTAGATCTAACAGACATACAAAAACACTGTATCAAATAACAGCAAAAGAACAGAGTCTTCAAAAATAAGTCTAGATGAACTTAATTTTAGAGACTGAAATAAAACTAAATGTCTACACTGAGAATGGATGAAGTTAGGAATCAATACCAGAAGATGAACTAGAAAATTCACAAGCATGTAGAAATTAAATAAAACTATAACAGCCAATGAGCTAAAGAAGAAATTGCATGAAAAAAAGAGCACACAGAGGTGAATGTAAACAAAAACACAGCATATGAAACAAAACTTCTGGAACACAGCATGGAAAACCAACACCTAACACAGTATTAAATACTTAAAAAAAAAACTTAAAACCATTCACAGTGGGGTGGGGAGAAAGAAGAAAAAGTAATTCCATTTGTGGATGAGATGGTCCTACATAATATCAATACTTTAAAAATCCACAAAAATCTATTAGAGTTAGTTTAAAAAATTCAGCCAAACCAATTTGGTCGAGGGGCTTAAGGGATAACTTTGTTCCTTGCCCTCAGAGGTCAACTAAGTCCCAGGGGACTATGCATGGGGGCATCTCTTGAAATGTCCTGCAAATGTGAGTCACCAGTCTTCCTGCGCAGGGAGGTCTGGGAGATCCACTAATGGGACTTCAGCCAGTGTCCAGGCTATAAGAGGAAAGTCTGCTCATGCATCAGAAAGGGAAGCCTGGTCTAGCAAGACCCGACTTTGTCCTCCAGTGGATGCAACCGGTAAATGAAAAGCCAAAAGGAGCCAGGGGCTTCCTCTCCCTCCATAAGCTGAGTGACCCTTGAGGACCAGATCCTCAACTGACCTTGAGAAAACAAAATCCTTAGTTAATCTGGGCTAACTGTGTGGGCTTAAACATCCAAAAGGAAAGTGTAACCAGAAATAAATAATCAGTAAGGCCTGAGAAATTGTACTTCGGGTATAAAATTTGAGATCTTAGTAAAAAGACAAAAAGTAAAAAAAAAAAAAATAGGCACAGTTGTTTGGCCTGTCTTACTGGCAAGTAGCTACTCTATGGCTGACACTGCTTTTGCCATCCTTTAAAGACATGAGACACAGCTTTTCAACCTTCAATATGGACTGAAGACTCATGTCTCTCCAAGAATCCTCCAGACCTTCAGTGCCAGATGGGGACTGTTGAGACATCCAGCTGTGGACTGAGCTACTAGTGGGGTTTCATCCTCTTCAGAGTATAGACTGCCATTGTTGGACTACCCAGGCTGTATCATGGAGACCAGTACAGGAAGATCAAGACAGGATGAAGTGCTTACTGGACCTCATTTGGTGACCATGGGAAGGGAAAATCCCAGTGTGGAGCACAAGGGAAGGACTGATGGTGGTTTTAGCTTGCCAAGGAGGAGCCTTCAAACCTGACATCTTTCAGCCTAATAAAGAAAAAAAAATCATAAGCTGAAGATGCTAAAACCTATGATGTATGTGGCATGCATATATGCATATTTTGGAGAGATGCATATTGGAAGGAATAACAACAACAACAACAACAACAACAACAAAAAGACTGGGTCAAAAAACTGACTGAAATGGTGAACTTCTGCTCGAAACAGTAAACTTCTGCATGGAGAATTTTGAGAGAGACTGAGAAAAAGATGAAAAACATGTTTGGCAGAATGCATGAGTTCTGGTGGGGTGGGGGGCAGGAAGGGGAACACAGGTCTAGATTTGATTTGAAATTTTGTATGAAATGAACAAAGCTTCAATAAAAATTGGCTTTGAAAAAAATTTCAGCCAAGTGGAAGGTTACAAATTCAACTCATATGTATTAGAATTCTATATGCAAAGAATGAGCATTCTGAAATGGAGTTTTTTAAAGCAAATGGAGCAGAGAGTGGATCCCTATAATCCCAGTACTTGAGGCACTTAGAACTGCAAATTATAATCTGCCTTGTCTACACAGGTTTCCAGGCCAGGCTAGAATACTTAATGAGATCCAGTCTCATATACAAAGCAATTCCATTATAATAGTCTATAAAAGAATGAAATACCTAGAAATAAAATTACCCAGAGAAATTATTTATAATTCTAAAATTCTGAAATATTAAAGGAAATTAGGACTCAAAGAGAAAAATGTTCTGTATTCATAGACTGAAACAGAACATATGTGAGACATTTTCATTTTATGATTTCAAAATTTACTACAAAAAGTCATTTTATTTTCTAATTTTATTTTTTTATGTGTATGAGTGTAGTGTCTGCATGTAGGTTTGTGCATCTGTGACATGCAATGCCGCAGAGGTCAGAAGAGGGTGTCAGATTCCCCTGGAACTGGAGTTAAAGATGGTTCTCAGCCACCACGCAGGTGCTGGGGATCGAACCCGGGTCCTCTGCAAGAGCAGTCACCACTCTTAACCACTAGGCCATCTCTCCAGCCCCAAATTTACTATTAAAAGTAAGTACCTGAAGCTTGGTGTCTTAGTGTACACCTTTAATCACAGCACTTGGGAGGCAGAGGCAGGTAAAATGCTGTAAGATCAAGGCCAGCCTGGTCTACAAAGTTATAGGCAAGCTGGGGCTACCAGGAGACCCTGTCTCAGATAGATAGATGGATGGATGGATAGATAGATAGATAGATGATAGATAGATAGATAGATAGATGATAGATAGATAGATAGATATAAAATAAAAAGATCCTGCCTGTAATCCCAACAGTTGAGATATGTAGGTAGGTAAATCAGTTCAAAGTGAACCTCATCTACATAGTAAGTTTGAGAGCAACTTGACCCTATCTCAAAAAAAATCCTAAACCAAAATGAATGAAGTCATACCTCTTCCCCAACACAACACACACAAATGAACTCAAGGAAATAGAGACGGCTTAGCAGTTAGCTCTTAACATATCCCAACTGATATAGATAGATAGATAGATAGATAGATAGATAGATAGATAGATAGATAGATAGACAGATAGTTGAATTAGACTCAGGGTCCTGAAAAATGGCTCAGCAGGTAAAGGTGCTTTCTGCCAAGACTGATGATCTTAGTTTGATCCCCAGGACCCACATGGTGGAAGATAGACCCAATTTCAGCAAGTTGTCCTCTGACCTCCAAATGCCCGTGTAACGTGGCATACACACAACACACACATACTTACATTCATACATACATACATGCACACACATACACACAAATGCACACACAATAAATAAATAAGTATATAAATAAGAAAAAAAATGAAAACCTGTTCATTCCAGGTTATCATTGAAAATGTATGTGTAGGAGTGGGATATGTATAGAAAAAATATGCAAATCATATCACTGAAAAGGGATTGTATCCAGGGTATGCAAAGGACTCCTCCAATACAACAATCATAAATACAAAAATCCACTTTAAAAATGAGTGGAGAGCCTAAAAAAGGGAGAGAGAACAAACTAGAAGTGAGAGGAGGCTACAAACTCTCAAAGCCCGCCTCTAGTGATGGACTTCTTCCAGCAAGGCTGCACCTTCCAATGATTCTCCAACCTTCACTACCACTGGGGCTAAATGTTCAAATATGTGAGCCTGTTGTGCACATTTGTCATTCAAGCCACTGCTGTAGTGCACAGCTATAATTCTGGCAGCTAAGGAAGTAGAGACAGGAGGATCAGCAGTTCAAAGTCACCCTCTTTCACAGTGAATTCAAGGTCCTTGCCTATGAGAGAGTCTATCTCAAAAAAGAAATGGACAAGCAAAACAATGTTTACTACAAAACATATATGAATAAGCAATATTCACACACACAAAATTGTTCAACATCACTAGTCATTATGGGAGTTCAAATTAGAACCACATTGATATAACACTATATCCCTAAGGGCATAGCTTAATGGAAGGAAATAGACCAAGACAGCCAGCTGCTAATATCCTCCAGTGATTTCCCCACAGCCAGACCAAATTGAACATCTATTTACACACAAACCTCTCTCACAAGAGCTAAGGAAGCCACATGAGAGACCATGGTGTCTTCTTTGGTAGTATAATATTTGGAGATCCATTGAAGCACATAGGAAGGAGAGAGAGAGAGAGAGAGAGAGAGAGAGAGAGAGAGAGAGAGAGAGAGAGAGAGAGAGAACTCTTGGTTGGTGGTAGGAGAGGGAATTATGTCCAGATCTTAGACTTGAATCCAACAACCGGACTCATCAGAGTGAAAGCAAGAGGTCAGACAGAGCCCCACAACCTTGCTGCCAAGTAAATACTTGTAGACTGAGCTTCTGGACCTTCCTTATCTAGGAATATAATATAAAAACACCCTGATTTCCACTATTTTCCCCCAACACTGGGCAGTACAGCAAGATGCAAGACTCCATCACCTATAGCACAGGGCAGAAAAGTGAGCAAGGACTTTGTTTCTAAGTCCAGTGCTGAGCCCACAGCACTGACACCATGCACTAGGCAGATTCCCAAAGGCCAGCATCCCCAGGAATATGTTCACAAACCGAGCCTCTAGACAAACTCAAGAATCAGACAGACACTTACGGTCTCATAGGACAGATTTGGGTTTCATCCTGTTGAAGACAGCCAAGCCATGGGTCTGCAGTGTATACTTGAAAATCCACATTTCGCTGCAGCTCAAGACACAGGTGGAGCTCAGCTTAGCATCAGCTTAGGCAACAAGACTCCACCTCTGCTCCCCTTCTTCTACCTGTGGTGGACAATACCACAAAGAAGAGGTCTCCTTCCACTAGGGGGTAGGGCAGGAAAGCAAGTCAAGTATTTTACCTTGGAACTCTGCTGAATTGGAGAAACTTACTACTGGGCAGAACCTAACACTCTCTGTCCACAGGCTAGAGGCCCTAGGTTCACCCTAGTGCTGTACCCCAGCTAATTGGATTTCTATTCTGAACAACATAACCTGAAGCTGCTTACAGTAAATGTAGTAGCCTGTACACTGAGAATTATTCTGTGTGCCTGTGCAGAGCTTGTTTTCCCTCATCAACCTAAACTGCCCTAGGCAGGCGACCATAGCAACAGCTGAGTCAGAGAGCTGGGCCAATCACAAGGCGACACGATGACTGCACTAAGAAAGTGGAATGCGAACAGTATATAAACCCTAACCTTGTCCCCAATAAATGGGTCTGCAGCAGCTCATCTTCTGCCTGCTTTCACCCTGCTCCTTGTGTCTGCATGTTGACTCTGTGCCTCTCACCCCCTTTCGTTCATAGTAGGACCACGAAGTTCCCCCAGCAGGCCCGGAGGATTGACAAGAGTATTCAAGGGCCACAAGTCTATCTGAACAGTAAGCAACCTATCATGTACTATGGGACATAGGCGTGAATAAGCGATGTCACTCTGGTGGCCTACTATATTACTCCCCTAACTCCAGAGAGCACAGTAGGGGGAAAGTAACTATCACCTGGGAAGACACAAAGGGAACTGGGTGCCAAGTCATTGTAGTTTTTGCACAGGAGAATGCCTATGTAGAATTTGTGAAAAGACACAAATAAAATCATATTATGAAGATAGGAATAAATACCTAATCTTTCAATGTAAAGATACCATCATATGCTAACAAGTATCAAGAATTTCCAGGGAGACCTAGAAAGACATGCCTAACTGAACTGCTTGTGACTCTGCATGACTGTCCTGTACTTGTATTTTTTGTTTCCTCTAACACACATATCAAGGTAACATGTGTGTGTGTGTGTGTGTGTGTGTGTGTGTGTGTGTGTGTGTGTGTTAAAACCTGGAAAAAACTGTGACCTCACCTTAAGGTCAACATAAAATATCAGAAAACAACCATGTCACACAACCTATATCTGTAAAGTCTCATGTGATGACTTCAAAATGTCTGTTTTAGAGCAAATCAATGACATGGAGGGAAACATACAGAAACTTATCAATACTCCAGTGAGAAACTTCACAGAGATAGAAACGATTCAGAACTTTCATACAGAAATTCTTGAGCTGCAAAATACAATTAGTAAAATTAAAAATCAGAAAGGGATGAGGGCTTGGAAAGATGCCAAGCGTTTAAGAGCACTTACTGCTTGTGGTTGTTTGAATAAGAATGTCCCCCATAGGCTCCAAGTATTTGGACATTTTGTCCTCAGTTTGTGGAGCTGTTCTGGGAAGTCTTAGAAGGTGTGCCCATGCTGGAGGAAGCTCATCACTGGGGGCAGGCTTAGAGAGTTCAAAAAGCCTTGCCAATTTCCAGTTGGTCTCTGCTTCCTGTGCCTGCTTGAACAAGTGAACCTGTTTTTTGCTCCCGGCACTTCCTGCCACCATGCCTCCCCACCATGATAGACTCTAATTCCCCTTGGACTATAAGCTCAAATAAACTCTTCCCTTGGTTGTGGTGGTTCTATCTCAGCAACAGAAAAGTCACTGATAGACTGCTCTTGCACAGGACCTGGAGTTGGTTCCCATTACCCACATCGGAGAGCTCACATCCTCCTGTAATGTAACTCCAATCCAGGGCCTCTGATGCCCTCTTACTTCCACAGGCACCTGCACAAACATAATTTACATAAACTCACATAGGCACACATAACAAATCTCTTTTTTTAAAGGAGGCATCAATACCAGGGTAGCTTAAACAGAAGAAATAATTAGTAAGCCTGAAGATAAGATATCTGAAAATACACAGTTGGAGGGGGGGAAGTAAAATGAGGTTAAAAAAGAATCAAAGAAATAAAAACTATTTTGAAATGACATAATTTGAAGAATTAAAAAATTATTTGGGATAATTGAAATCAAAAAGGTCATGAGAATGACAAATGGGTAGATAGCTTATTCAACTAAATAACAGAAAACTCCCCAAACCTACCTATACCCAAGGATATAAATATTCAGGTACAGGATATAAAACACCACAATATTATCATCTGCTTGGATTGAGATCGAGTCTATGGGACAGAATCCATGCCTGGTACTATAAGCCTAGTTAACAATACATGCCTGGGGAGACTGTGGGCCCAAGGAGGGAACTACAGAGGAGCTGTTTAACTAAATTGATATAACCGTCAAACTGCCTTCTAAACATCTGTTTACATCCATAGGCAAAAGTTACTCTCAGCCTTAATCAGAGAAGTCTCTCTTTGCAGAAAAGTGACAGTTGAGGGATCAGCACTAACCAAGATATTTAAACCACACTGACTAAGGCTCAGGGAACACTGTGGAAGAGGGAACCAGAAGTATTTAAGAGCAGGAAGATAAATCAAAAGGCTGTGAAATGCTATCCTCTAGACTCAGCACAACCACTGCAATCATGAACTTACAACTGTGATTACTTGAACTATGCCCACACAAGACTAGCCCAGTGAACAACTAGTCATGGATGGGAGAGGGGTTCATAGGACCTGACCCCTTACTGCTAAACTACTGGCTATTGATAGATAAATTCCAGGACATAGGAAGTCATTATCTTCAGTTTCATCCCTACTCCTGAGCTTACCAGGGTCCTACAGATAGATCCAAATGGATAGTTACACAGATGGCACTAGTTTAACTTAGTGGGTCACAAACCCAAACTAGATATGGATGGGAGAAATATTTACAACGAAGTAGAGGGGTAGACAGGGGTGGTTGGGAGATGCAAGAGGGTAAAGGGCTAGAGTGCTGAGTATGCATTATGAATATGTATGAAATTGTTAAATAAAAATTGGAACTAAAAAGCCATGTTACTATTAATTATAAAAACAAACTCAACCCTGGCGTGGTGGCGCACGCCTTTAATTCTAGCACTCAGGAAGCAGAGGCAGGCGGATCTTCATGAGTTCAAGGCCAGCCTGGTCTACAGAGTGAGTTCCAGGACATGTGGGGCTACAGGGAGACCCTGTCTAGAAAAGAAAAAAAAAAACCCTCAAGATGCTATAATATTGTAACAATAACACATAAATCATTTATCTTTAGTAAAAATACTAAAAACCAAAATAATTAAAAATAATAGCATATTAGGCCAGGTTTGGTGGCATACAGCTTTAATCTTAGCACTGAGGAGGCAGAGGCAGGTAGATCTCCATGGACTGAGGCCAGCCTGGTATACATAGCAAGTTCCAAGCCAGCTGAGACTACAGGGAGACTCTGTCTCAAAAAATCAAAAAAGAGACATTTTGGTTAAGCCTTATATTAATCACTAAGCAAAGTCCATAAGAGATAAATCAAAAAATAAATAACGAATCAAAAGTACACAATTGTACTAAATCACTGAACTACATAGGAGCACAGTGATGGAGAGAGAATGGAGCTACAACAAAAATAGAAAGCAAGTGACAAAGTGGCTATACTATGACTTAAGCTATCAATATCACCTTGAAAATTAGCAGATTAAATTACCCAATTAGAAGACAGACTTACTGTACAAACAAAACTACATGTTCCTTACTCAAACCCCACTTCACATCTAAGGATACACGTGGACTGAAAGTGAAGGGTTGAAACAAAATATTCTGGGCAAATAAAATCCATAAAAAGCAAGAGTAGCCTTCTAGCAGATAAAAGACTTTACATTAAAAGCGGCAAAAGAAATAAGGAAGATCTTTATACCAGGTCAACTCAATAAGAGGAAATATTAATTTTAAACATATGTGCCTAATATTGAGTATCTAAATACATGAAGTAAATATCAAGGGTCCTAAAGTGAGAAAAATCCAGTACGATAATATGGGATTTTAACACCCTACTTTCAGCAACAGACAGATAATCTAGGAAGGCACTATTACTTTTCCTTCACCTTCCTAATCTTTTCCCTAATCTTGAGAGACTCATCCTGGTCACAGGGTATTCTAATATCCAAAAAGATAAGCTTTGATAAAATGTCCTTCTCTCCTTGGCTCATATAAATTGAATTGCAGAAATGTATGTTTGGAAAGAAACTGCAAGTGCTGACTCCAAGAGGTTAATGGCTGTGGTCTGGATCTACTTTCTATTTTGTAAAATATTTTTATTTTGTGTATGTATATGAGAGCTTTGCTTGCTGGTATATAAGGGCACCACGTGCATGCAGTACAGAGAGAGGCCAGAAGAGGGAGACAGATTCCATGGAACTGGAGTTATAGAGCCACCTTTCCAGATCCCAGGATGGGATCCCAAGATGGGCTGGAGAGATGGCCTAGCAGTTAAGAGTGCCGACCGCTCTTACAGAGGACCCAGGTTCGATCCCCAGCACCCACATGGCGGCTGAGAACCGTGTGAAACTCCAGTTCCAGGGGAATCCGACACCATTTTCTGACCTCTGCAGCATTGCACGACATGGGTGCACAGACCTGCATGCAGACAGTACATTCCTACACATACAGAATAAAAAATTTTTAAAAAAAGCTGAGAAGATGGCCTCTGGAAATAAATATCCTGCCTAGCCCAGGATTTTTTCCTGTCTATTATCTTACTATAACCCCTCTGTGGTTCGTAAAAGTAGTTTGTATTTTCCACACGAATGGCTTTGAATAAAGCTCCAGTTTGTGACTTCTCCACAAGAAGCAAACAGTGCAGGGGATCTGATGCCTTCTATTGACTACGTGAGTCCACTTACACACATGCAAGCAATACACTCATATACATAAAAAATAAAAATAATCACTAAAATAAACTTAAATAAATATGAAATATAAAATAAAAATAATCTAAAGTAAACTTCACTTAGCCATTATGCTAAGTGAAGTAACACAGTCCCAGAAAAACAAATAGTGAATGGTTTCCCTCATGTGTGGATGCTAACACCAAATCCCCAGTTGAAAGGCAAGCTGGGGGCTGGAGAGATGTCTCAGCATGTTAAAAGTGCCGACTGCTCTTGCAGAGGACCCAGGTTCGATTCCCAGCACCCACATAGCCACTAAGAACCGTCTTTAACTCCAGTTCCAGGGGAATTGGACACTTTCTTCAGACCTCTGCAGCATTGCAGGACATGGGTACACTAACCTACATGCAGACAGTACATTCATACACATAAAAAAATAATAAATAATAAATAAAAAAGAAAGGCAAGCTGAAAAACATTACTGTTATAGTTCTTTTTATCTGAAAGCAACTATGTTGTTATAATGTAAATCTCTTAACGGGCTCTAGAATTGACCCACCACTTATTTTCAGACTCTGTAATTACTGTATATGGGAGGGAAGTACATATTGATATTTAAGAATAATATAAAAATAAAGGGGGAAAAAGATCTATTCATTATGGTCAAGTAGGTTTCATTCCATGGATGCAAAGATGGTTTAATGGATACAAACCAATCAACTGATAAGCCATCCTGACAGAATGAACTACAGACAGACAGAAGACCCTATGAAATAAGTAGAAAAGCCAATTACCAAACTTCAATATCCCTTCATGCACCAAAGAATCAGTAACAGAAGGAATATACCACAAAATTATACAGATTAGAATTGGCTGATTGCTAACATTAAATTCAAAGGATAAAGCTGGGGGCTTGAGAGATGTCCTAGCAGTTAAGAGTGCCAACTGCTCTTGCAGAGGACCCGGGTTCGATCCCCAGCACCCACATGGCAGCTGAGAACCATCTGTAACTCCAATTCCAAGAGAACTCCAGTTCCAAGGGAATCTGACACCCTCTTCTGACCTCTGTGGCATTGCACAACACGGGTGTACAAACGCACATGCAGATACTACATTCATATAAATTAAATAAATAAATAAATATTAAAAAAGGATAAGGCTGAAGGATTATTTCTTCTAAAATGTCAAATAAGACAGGGATGCTCCTGCTCCCTTGATATCATGCTACAATTCCAAGCAAGAGAATTATTACAGAGAAACAAATAAATGCACATTCAGATTTGAAAAGAAGTCAAATTTCCATTGTTTGGAAATAATATCATCTTATATATAGAAAATCACCAAAAACTCCTCTAAAAAACTACAAGAATGAACAAGTACATTCAACAATATAAACTAAGCACCCAAACACAGTCAAGAGCAAATTACCTGAAATAGAAATTTAAAAAGTAATTTCAATTATAACTGCTATAAAAATAAAATATTTGGAATAAATTTAACCAAATATGTGAAAGATCTCTAGAAAGCACATACGAAAGGAATTGAGGAGGATGTAAAAGTATGGAAAGACACTCTGTATTTGTGAATTGGAAGAATCAACATTGTTAAAATGTCCATAAGTAACAAAAGTGATTTACAAATCTAATTCAGTCCCTATAAAAATATTAATTCCATATTACACAGAACTAGAAAATGCAAATATTAAAATTCACAGGAAAGCACAGAATAAGCACATAATGAAAAAAAGAACAAAATAGGAGGCACTATCCTGACTTTAAAACAAACTGGAAAGCTAGAGTAATGAAACACACACACACAAAGACACACACACACACACACACACACACACACACACACAGCATGGTATGGCATAAAAACACTGACCAATGGTAAATAATGGAGCATATAGAAGTAAATCTACATATCTACAATCAACAAAGCTGTTTTTCAACAAAGCTCCTTAGAACACACATTGGAGAAAGAACAATATTTTTAATAAATGACACTGGGAAAATTCGGATACCCACACACAGAAAGAAGCCCTTGTGAATTCAAAAATCAATAATCTCTCCCTAGCTACAAAAAGCAACTCAAAATGGATTAAGGACCTAAAACTGTGTGACTTCTAGAAGAAAACATGGGAAAAAATGTTTCAGAACATTGGAAAGAGCAAGCAATTTTAGAAGATATCCAAAAGCACGCACAATAAAAACAAAGATAGAATGGGAGTGCATTAAACTAAAAAGCTTCTGTACAGAAAAAAAAAAACACCAGAGTGCAGAGACAGCCTACAAAATGATAGAAAGATTTGCAATTCATATAACTGTCAATGAGCTGATGTCCAATATATCAGGAATGCCAGAAGCCCATTAGAAATCCTTCCAAATAACCACAATTAAAAATGAGTAATATGAGTTGGGCATGGTGGCACACGAGTTTAATCACAGCACTTGGGCGGCTGAGGCAGGCTGAACTCTGTGAGTTCAAGGCCAGCCTGGTCTACAGAGCGAGCTCCAGGCCAGCTGGGACTAAAGGGAGACTCTGTATCAAAAATTCAAAAAAAATGAGTAATAGCCAATAGTCATTTACAAAAAGAAGATAGACATATAAATGTTGCCCATACAAATGGACAGCAAGTACATGAAAACGCTCTATATCACTAATCTTTTTACTATTTTATTTATTATTTTTATTTTATGTTTATGAGTATATTGTCTGCATGTATGTTAGTGCCCCCCTGTCATACATTGCCTGTGAAAGTCAGAAGATGGTGTCAGATTCCCAGGAACTGGATGGCTCTTGACCACTGAGCCATCTCTCCAGCCCCTCAGCAGCAATTCTTAACTTTAATCTATTTTATAATAGTTATTCCTTCTGGTGAAAGGTGACATCTCATTGTGCTTGCAATCACTGCTAAAGATTAGTGGAGAGATGGATCAGTGGTTAAGAGCACTGACTGCTCTTGCAGAGGACTGGGGTTCAATTCCCAGCACCCACTGGGGACTAGCAACTTTCCATAACTCCAGTTCCACAGGATTCAACACCCTCTTCTGACCTCTGCAGGCAATGCATGACAAGGATGCACTTATATACATGCAGACAATCACATTAAAAAACAAAAAAAGAATTGCTGGATTGCTGGTGAGGATCCATTCCTGGGAATGTAAATTAATATAACTAAAATGGAAAACAGTATGGTAGATGCTAAAAAAAAAAAAAAAAAAAAAAAACGGAATTACCATATGATGCAGGTATCTCACTACTAGGTACACTTTCTTTCAAAGAAAATGAAATCAGCATGCCAAAGAGACATCTGTACTCCTTAAGGTAAACGGGCGGGAGAGATGGCTCAGTGGTTAAAGCACTGGCTGTTATTGCAGAGAACCCAGGTTTAGTTCCCAGCATCCACATGGCAGTTATCAACCATTTATAAATCTAGTTCCTGGTGATCCCATACTCTCTTCTAGTCTCTGCAGGCATTGCATACATGTGGTGCACTTAACCATATGTAGGCAAAACACATAGAATGAAAATAGTAAATAACAGAGGCAGGTGGATCTCTGTGAGTTCAAGGCCAGCCTGGTCTACATAGTGAGCTACAGGCCAGCTGTGACTAAAAGGAGACCTTGTCTCAAAAAGACCAAAAAAATGTAAATAAATAAATAAATAAATAAATAACTCTTTTAATAGAAAAGGAAACAACATGGTCTATGGATGGATGAAAAAAAAAAAAAAAAAGCCAGGCGTGGTGGTGCACGCCTTTAATTCTAGCACTCAGGAGGCATAGGCAGAGGCAGAGGCAGGTGGATCTTTGTAAGTTTAAGGCCAGCCTGGTCTACAGAGTGAGTTGCAGGACAGCTGGACTACAGGGAGACCCTGTCACGAAAAGACCCCCCCAAAAAAACTGATGGATGGATAAAGAAGTTGTGGTTCATGTACCGAATAAAATATTACTCAACCACAAGAAGCATAGCATTTTGTCGCTGGTGAAAACAGAAGACCATAGCCGGGCATGGTGGCGCACGCCTTTAATCCTAGCACTTTGGAGGCAGAGGCAGGCAGATCATTGTGAGTTCAAGGCCAGCCTGGTCTACAGAGTGAATTCCAGGACAGCTGGGGCTACAGGGAGACCCTGTCTCGAAAAGACCAAAAAAAAAAAAAAAACAACACCAAAAACAAAACAAAACAAAACAAAACAAAAAACCAGAAGATCATTAGAACTGAAGATCATTAAGTGAAATAAGCCAGGTACAGAAAGTCAAATCCTGTATCAACTTACTCATATGAAACCTAAAAAGGCTAATCTCAAAGAAGTTGAAAATAGAATGATTGTTACAAAAGGCTAGGGAGGGTGGGGAAAGTTAATAAATGGGCACTAAGCTTCATTTGGGAGTTAAGATGTTCTGGCCTGCTCCTGCACATGAGAGTAACTATGAATAACAATAATGCACAATATTTTAAAAAGTTGAAACAAAGGACTTTTAAAGTTTTTAGCACAAAGATAAGACAAATGCTTAAGGAGATGAATGTGATTACCTTGATTTGAAAAGTATAAAATACATACATGTATCAAAACAATGTGTTACTGCATTAAAATATTATTTCATGTTTTAAGTTAAAAATTATTGAAAATTATTTTTTGACTTTTTAAAAATTTATGTGTATGAGTGTACTGTCTGCAGGTAGGTCTGTGCACTCATGTCGTGCAATGCCGCGGAGGTCAGAAAAGGATGTCGGATTCCCCTGGAACTGGAGTTCTCCTGGAATTCGAGTTACAGATGGTTCTCAGCCGCCATGTGGGTGCTGGGGATCGAACCCCGGTCCTCTGCAAGAGCAGTCAGTGCTCTTAACCGCTAGGCCATCTCTCCAGCCCCATTGAAAATTATTAAAAGGTAGAGGAAAATAAGCATTCCAAAATATATGGATACATTTGAATTTTTGTTTATTGCTGATGGGAATGTAAGAGTGACCCATTGTGGAAAACAGCTTGGCCATTTCTCAAAAGCTTAACACAGAATTATCAGACAGCCCAGCATTTCCACTTCCAGGTATACTCTCAAATAATTGAAATTAGTGATTCCAATAGAAATCTGTACATTAATGTTCATTGCGACATTAATCATAATAGCTCAACAGCAAGATCAATCTAAGCGTACCTCAACACGGGACATGTTCACAACAGGAGATGATTTTGACTCTTAAAATTACCACCCAAGGCAGGAAGATGGAATTCTTGATTTGGCACCAGTATACACATATCCCAAACTCACCCTTCTTGTTAGCTGATATTGGGAAATTCCAGAGCCATCAACTGATTAAGTGTGCACTCCACAGGACATTTGAGATATAGGCTATTTCCAAAGGATTTGGTCCAATTGCATTGTGAAGATCTCCAATACTGAGAGAAGTACTCACAGCTGGTACTATAGGTTAGGGTATATCTGTGAATTAAAAACAGTTACATGGAACTTCAAAAATCTTCTAAATTAAGGCTGTACATTGCAAGAAAAAAAACCCATTTTCCTCCTTTTAATACACAAGTATTGCCAATTGTGCTTCATTTTCATTCATAGAGGTATGGAAAATAAGTTACTAGGATTAGCTGTCAACTTGGGATATAGTTCACCATGCTGAAATTTAATAGACCTCCAAAATACGTGAAAAATTGGGAGAAAGGTATGTCAGGAGAAAGCCCACACACATGATTGAGCACATTCATATACATCACATATCACACACACACACACACACACACACACACACACACACACAGGGGATGGGATTTTCTACAGGGATCCTAAGATCTATCATTTCCAATTTTTGACAGTTAAGAATAACAATAGCAAAGGAGTTTGGGAGGAGAGGCAAAAGTGATGTCAGATGCCCATCTACAGCTGTCACTTTATATGTCACAATCTCTTGCTTAGAACCCCATTTTTGTTAAGTATAAATAGGAGAGGCTGAAGTAGTATAAACAGCATGGCTTCAAATCATCAAAGTGAAAGTAAGCAGGATAGGGAAACTAGGGAAATTAATTTCTTACTAACTACACACTCCTAAATGAAAATTCTATAGTTCTCTTACATATGTAGCAGGACTCTGACCAATAAGAATCAGCACAAAGTGCCATCAATAATAGGCACAAGTCACAAGTACAGAGGATTGGTTAGAAAACAAAAGCATGGGTGAGAACCAACTACCAAGGTAGTACAGTTGACATTAGCAAGCAATTTCTGTAAGTGGGCCCCAGTCCCTCATCTGAGGCAGGACTGCAGGGAGAGGAAATCTCAATCGAGGTAATAAACCTGGTATCCCTGGATAGGAAGGGTGCTAATAAGGGCACAGTGTGGCTGGTTCCCTTCAGAAATGCACTTTCCACAACTGTCCTTGACAACTGAAGAGGGGTGAGAAGCAGAAACCCTTTGGGGGGGGGGTTAAAAACTTCAAGGCATCCCAATGAGACAGCCTATGTGAAAAGCTAGATACAAGTCCTGGGGCTCGGACTGGAATGAACACATCTGTATTCCCTTCCTCCTAAGTTGGTCATCATCCAATTGTACAGAGCTGTACAGACACAAATTCCTTCCTCATGTGAGGCTCTACGAACTGCAGGCTACAGACAGCTACTTACACAGTCCTGTCTTCTTGCTTGTATGATTGTATTCCTTGAACATGTGGAAGCTAAAAAATCTGTCAATGTGAACCTGTTTTGTTTGTGCAGCCCCATCAATAAGCAAACCATACTCTCCCTGTACTCAACTGAAGAACTAAGACAATGTTTTCATCAGGTTTAGCATGCGACTTTATTTAAAAACATGTAAATGAAATACAAAAATACACTCATATCAATATAATCACAGAAATATAGCTTATTTAGGCCCAATATGTTCATTAGGTTACGTTACAGAAATACTAAAAATACCTCCATTTATATTATGTACATAACACAAAATTCAGGAAATGCACAGTCTCACTTGATGACTGGCATCCATGAAATTGCCTCCTTCCATCAACACAGAGAACATAAGTATCACATTTATAATTATAATATTCATTGGATTTATATTGCACAGACAAAGAAATTATTCTGGGCATTGTGCAAACATACAGCTATTTAGAGTTTGAGTATTAAGCGGATAACTTTGTCTTTCACCTCAGGATCACTGTGCTCTGCTAAGTCTTGGAGTTTCTGAGCAAACCCTTTGGCTTCCCGGAATATTGACATAAGTTCAGATTTAGTGAACTTGTCCTTGGTAAAGAGCTTTGTTCTCTTTTTGAATTGAAAATTGATATTCTCAAATATTCCAATGACACTAAGAATATTGGCCTTTGACTCATTCTTATTAAAGAGAGCCACAAGTGATGAGAGAACTTCAGCACTGATCAGTTCTCTGGTATTGGCTTGATTTTTTGACAAGAATGAAAAAACTTTTAAGAGATGAAACTTGGTTTTGACACTTCCTTTATTTAGCAATGTGAGGAAATCTAGAATGTAATTAGCAATTATGTGGTGATTCTCGAATTTCCCACTCAGGTTCACTAACAATTTTAATTCATCCAGTAGTGTAGAAGAGTTCAAAGGACGAGAGAGTATGCCCTTACAAATCTGATGTATGTATAATTCATTCCCTTTTGGTTCTTTAAAAGACTCAGAGCTCTCATCCACAGTATTTAGAGTTTTAGTATGTCTTTCAGCATCTGGATTATTGATCAAGTTTTCAATCATAACAGTAATACCAACATCATGAACTATATCTTGAGTAAATGGATAGGCAGGACTGATGCCCATGATCATTGTAGCAATCTCATAAATGAAAGGATCCTGCGTTAACTTAAGTAGGGCAACAAGTTCATCAAACTCTTCAGGCTCTAAACTAAAGGTACGTGATTTACAGCGACAAGCTCCTGGATGAGGTCCATACTTTTCTCTTTGCTCAATTTGTTTTCTCACCTCAGCTAAGGTCTGGAAATAAGGGCCATTATAAGGTGGAATCTTGGTCAAAGGCCGAATACCCAAAGGAGTTTCAATTAAGGTTGTAAGCAGGGTCCAGTTCCCTTCTGGAGGCACAGATCCTATTCCTCCCTCAACTGGGACTAGAACAATGAACCTGGCCCTTGCCCACGCAGCTGCTTTTTCTTTTAAAGTAAAGTCATGTTTTTCTGGGGGTTTTGGTTCTTCCTCAATCTTGGGTGGGGGAGTATAAACTTGAAAAGGATTTTCTTCCTTAGGCCAGAACCAGGACCCTACACTAGGCTCTTCTCCAGTCCAAAACCAGGAGCACACATTTTCTTCATCCTCATCAGTGGAGCTGATGACAATACTAGTTTTGTCTGTAGCCCTGGAACTGATGCTGGCCGGTTCCTTTATCTCAGAAGATCTGCACTCAATACAGGCCTTATCATCAGCCTTGGCAGAGCACTTGATATGTGCCTCAATGCCAGTGTCAACCTTGACTCCAGATTTGGTTACAGTAATGACCATAGACACAGGCATGGCTTCGGACTTGGTTTGAAGCACGAACTCGGGCTCTGGCAGGTGTTCTGTCTCAGTCTGAGTTATGACTCTAATATTAGTCATATCTTCCATTCTGCATACTTCCAGTGTCACAGACTCACCCTCAGTGCAAATCACTGTCTGAGTCCTGACCACTGTTTCATCCTTAGCCTCAGCCTGGTCCCCCAATTTCTTTTTTGGTTTTGTCGCAACCACTGCCTTTTTCTGACTCTTTGCCTTTTCTTTAGTACTGCCAAGGTGGCTGACTCTGGGGTTCGAGACAGCCCTAGCCTCTTCTCTAGCCCTTGCTTTAGTTTTAGAGCCAATCATGGTTCAAGTTAAAGACAAGACCAAATAATATTCCCCTACCCTTATCTCAGCCTTGCCTGAGGGTATGCCCCAAGTTGGATGTTTTCATATAAAGTCCAGTAGGCATTCAGCCCCCTTCCCAGCTACAGATTCTGCCAGTGATATAGACAGCAGGCTGAGGAAGCTCACTCAAGGTAAAGAAGGATGGCTGTGCCTGGGCACAGCCCTGTGGAGGGTGGTGGTCTTCAGCCACTTCAAGGCCACCAGATCTGCCACTGAAGTTGGACCTAGGGGTGGAGGAAGGAAATGGGGCTTTAAGTCTCTTCCAATTTTTTGCCTCATGATGATCAGCACAGTGCTATATGGGGAAATACACATAATTAGCAAATGCTTCCTTTAATTTAACCCACTATCTATACTTCCAAGTGCTACCACTCTTTCTTTCAGACACAAATAATATTAGGGAGAATAGGAAAACTGGATGGACATGAGATGCTGAGGAACCCGAAGGCTGACTCCTGACCTCTGCTGGAGCCAACCAAATGTCCACTATTCCATCCTACAGGTCTACTCAGGGATCCCCCATATTCATACCAACCTACAATGATCTGAAGTAATTTCTTCCTCCTTTCTTTGCTTCCAATGGTGATAAGCTCTGCAGCAGATCTACTGCCAAACCTATGGAGCAAATAAGAGAAGCATACGGAAACTGAGCTCTTGGTACACAAATTATGGACCCCGGTCCCTATTCTTGTCATTCCACAGACAGTTTGTCTAGTTTTCCCTTCCTCATATTCCACTCCTCCCATTACTGGGCTTCAAAGCTGTTCTTCTTCCTCCCTTGTGGCCCACCATTTTCCTCTTCAGTGATTGCTCTTGTAATTCCCCTAGTTCAGAATTAGATTACAATGAAGAAGAGAATAAGCAAAGACCATGAAAAGGAGGCGTTTGCATTCTATACCTCCAAAGTATACCAAGACTCCTAAAGTAAATCGACAGGAGACCAGGTCATTGGTAAGATGACAAAACAGAAAGACGCAGTTTTGTAGTCTCAGAGATCTTTGTCTCTGTATCTTCACACCGACCTTAGACAGCAGGCAACTTCCTCCTAGCTTCAAGTTGGATTATTTTACAAACCTTCACAACAACCAACAGTTAAACCTAGGAGCCCAAAGAAATTCACAAACACAAACAGGAGACGCAGGAGACCACAGTCACTGTTTTTGTTAGAGAAGAACACCTAGGAAATGATTTCTGGATACAGGTACTTGTTTGCCAAAGACTTTTCTGATGCCCTTTCTTCTGCCACTCCCAAATCTCCATGTTTCTCTGCTATGTTCTCAGTGTCTGATCATTTCCATGCAACTAAAGCATCCCTGCAAAGTAGCAGTAGTGTTAGTAGGGTTAAAATGCCCAGACAAATCACAGGAATCTGGGAAAACTGAAAATATCATTTTCAAATTTATTACAGTTTCTTCTGCTTAAGGCCCTCCCGAAGTTCTGCAACACAGTGCAGGTAACAGAGGGTGTGTATCTGTAAAGCTGGTGAAAAGGAGATCTAGATGACTACATGGCATCCTCATCCTGGAGTTTTACCCATTGTAAAAGAAACCAGTCCGTTTTATTTATCTTCTCCCATCCCCTTTTGGACTGAAACAAGGAGTACTGCATGGCAGCACATCTAGCAAAACAAATGTCTGATAACTAAAAATCAAATGAAAACAAAGCAAGACGTGGTTATTAATATTAATAGTTAGAATAGTAACCAGAGCATGAAAGAACCTTCGAATCCAAAACCTTGATGTTCACATATTTACAAGCTCTTTGTACGTTCTCTCCCGGACTTCCAGGGGTCATCAGACAACAGCCCTCCCCAACAGCGACAGTCCTGCCTCCTCTGAAGAGTACACCAGCTCCCCCCTCCCCCCGCCCCCCAATAGAAGATGATATACTCATTCCTTCCCAAGCATACTTGGAAGTGAGGCGAGTTTCTGGAAATGTAGGTGGCTTATTATCATTTCCTGGTCCCCCTGTCCCCTCACTGCTCGCCTCCTAAAACCAGATCATACCTGCGTCAGTCTCGGAATCCACATTCACAGCCCCAAGCAATGCGGTCCTTCTCACTAACCTGTTCCGCTTGGATCAGAGGCCTTTTTTCTTATTTCCTTGTCTTAAGAGGTTCCGTGTCATACAGAAATGAGGCACAGACAGTCAGGCGCAGGGAGCTGAGACAATGGCGGCGTCCGTGTTCAGGGGCTGGCCGGGCACTTGGGACTTATGACGAGATGCTTGCTTTAACAGATAAAGGGCTGTGATTAGCAAACTATGATTACTTTTTGATACTCTAGTCTCTCCCCCTTCCCCAGGCTCCTCAGGACCCTCAGGTGGTGACTGACCTGCAGCTATCTACTTTTCTTTCTGCGCATTAGGTGCAGCCAAATCCCAGGATTGAATACCGCAGAGGGAGGAGCTAGAGCAGTTTAAGGAGATCCGGCTTAGGGAAGCGGAGTGATACCAGCAGATGACAGCACTTCCTACCTAAGTCAGGGCTGCAATTGGAGCGCTCACCGGTGCCGACCGAGGAAAAACATCGCAGAACACAGGGAAGCAGACGATTACCAAATGCCTCTGTCTCAGTTCCTTTTCTCAGAGCGCCTCTCACAGCCTGCCACTTGGTTCCGTTATGAAATGCAGACGGGTTTTCCGCTGTGGCATCCTGAAGCTGTGGCTTGACAGGGCGGAATAATACCCACGAGTTCGGATGTTACACAGTTTCCTCGAAACTGCAGGGCCCACCAAAATCTGCAGGTTAGGGGAGGGGCCCGAGGCAGAAAAGTTGAGGAAGGGAAACCCTGGGTGCTGAGGTAGGAGTAAAAGTTCTAATATATTCCGATGAATTCTAAATTGTTCCCTCAATTGCAGAAATCCTCCAGTGCCATCCCTCCATTCTGTGTCCTTGATTGTCCATATGAAATGTGTGAGGTAGCAGCAGAGCCTATGAAAAGCTGGTCCTCCATCTTGAGTCTTTTGCCTTTATTGCTCAGCATATTACTTTTTGACATACGTTTCAGTAACATGTAGTAAGACTATAGTAAAAGGACTGATGGAGAGAAACACTTCAATATCAAACTGCTTCTATTTGGATGTATCCTATTCCCAGGATATCCTGACAACCCAAAATGCAGTGGCTGGAATTTGAATTTGAGCACAGAGAAAATAACTGTGCTCTCAGGGCTGGAGAGACAGCCTAGCGATTAAGAGCGCCGACTGCTCTTGTAGAGGACCTGGGTTCGATCCCCAGCAACCACATGGCGGCTGAGAACAGTCTGTAATGCCAATTCCAGGAGAACTCCAGTTCCAGGGGAATCTGACACCCTCTTCTGACCTCCGCGGCATTGCACGACACGGGTTCACAAATCTACATGCAGACAGTTCATTCATACACATACAAAAATAAATTAAATTAAAAAAAAAAAGATGAAGGCATACAGCCAACATTAAAAAAGTAACTGTCTTCTCATAGAAGAGAATACCACGCTATCTTTATTTTCAATATATATATGCATATATAATTTTGGTGTGTTTCAAACAATACATCTTAATCATATTTCGACCCCCATCCCTATCTGCACCCCTATACCTCCTTTTCTGCCAGATTTCATGCATTCTGTCATTATATGTAAGTCAACTTTGGAGTCCCTAAAAGTCCCTTGGTGTGGTGTGAGTCCATCCACTGGAACCTGGTCAGCCTATATAGTGTCACTATCTTAAAGAAGACCAGCAGTGGCCAGGCATGGTGGCCCACACCTTTAATCCTAGCACTTGGGAGGCAGAGGCAGGTGGATCTCTGTGAGTTCAAGGCCCGCCTAGTCTATACAGTGAGCTCCAGGCCACCTGGGACTAAAGGAAGACCCTGTCTCAAAAAGACCAAAAAAAAAAAAAAAAACCAGCAGTGATCAGCTGCCAATAGTTCCTTATATCCATTAAATGACTCCTATCCCTGCTCCGTAGATCCCTTCCAGGGTTGACTCAATATGTTTCTTGCCCCTAAAGTCTGTTATTATATGAAGAATCTTGTGGTTTGAATGTTGAGTTTCATCTTTGTATTACCTATTCAAAAATTTATTTTAAAAGATATTATTTTATGTGTATGAGTGTACTGCTTGCATGTATCTAAGTGCATCCATGTCATGCAATGCCCGTGGAGATCAGAAGAGGGCATCAGATCCCCTGGAACTGGAGTTATGGACAGTTTTTAGCCACTATGTGGGTGCTGGGAACTGAACCTGGATCTTCTGCAATAGCAGCCAGTGTTCTTAAGTAGCTACTGAGCCAAAATAATCTTAATTAAAATAAGTCGTAGAATCAGAAATTTGTTCAAGCTGTATGTTCTTAGAAATGTTCCAATTCATCAGTCCCTCATATCTGAACTCTAAGCTTCCACATAACTAGACTATGATGAGGGAGGTATTTTTTGCTGGTTTAGAGCTGTTACTATTTATGAAATTGCACTAATGAATATAGATGGTTTTCCCTTTATATTGGAAGGATATTTTTCTGAGAGTTATTTACTCATTTTTCTAGTGTGATTCACAATCTAGACTGCTAGGTAACCTGATAATGATAGGTAGGATGTTAATGGTCAGAGAGAATAACCAATAGGCCCTGTAGTAAAGGACATAGCAACAGATGGTAATGGTCAGTTCAGACAGACTAGGTTAGGACCCCAAAAAGAAGATGTAAAGCTATTTATTGAAGGTCAATGAAGCAGGATGTAAAAATAGGTGGTAATTGTCCCTCCAGATGGGCCAACTCAGGGCCCCTAAACAGGACATAAAACTCAATAGATGGCAGTGATCAACTCTACATGAGTAAGCTCAAATCATCTTCAAGAACCTCTTGTCCAGGAAAGCATACACAGAGTGCTGCTATTCTTTCTCATAGTAAATTCTTCAACTTCAGGTGTACCTAACCCCTAAACATATCCTTGCATGCATCCTATACATCTACTTACAGCAGACCAAATTCTGGGCAAAATGGCTTTCTGGGAAATGCATAGCCCTTTCTTAGAAGTGCCCATCTTGGGAAAGGCCTAGGGCAGAGATAAAAGGGAGAGCATATAAGCCCCACACCTGACAGAATCCTGGTGCTGCTTCCCAGCCTGCTCTTACTCTGAAGACTGTGCTCTTCTTTATTTACTCCCAGCCTGCTCTTACTCTGAAGACTGTGCTCTTGTTTATTTATTTACTTAATAAAATTAAACTTTTAGCTGCTTCCTATATGACTCCATGTAATTTGAATTCTTCTCTTTCAAAAGCACAGGAGCAGAGACTCCTGCAGGGACCTAGACCAGAGCAAACTGGAGACCTCCACATAAAAATAGTACTATTATTACTACAATTACTGATAATTTTGCTTTTACCAGGTGTGGTGGTACTTCTCTTTAATCCCAGTACTCAGGAGGCAGGGACAGGTGGATCTCTATGACTTTGAGGTCAGCTTGGTGTACACAGTGAGTTCCAGAGCTGTCAGTTCTACATGATACCCTGTCTCAGAAACACAAATCACCAAGAAAATGTTAATTTTGTTTTCCATTCAGTATGCCATATTTTAATAAGTATGTTAAGTGTAACATAAAATATCTGTTTGGGGCTGGAGATATGACTCAGCAGTTAAGAGCACTGGCTGCTCTTGCAGAAGACCTGGGTTTGGTTTCCAGCACCCATATGACGGCTAACTACTGTCTGTAATTCCCATTCCAAGGCATCTTCCACCCTCTTCTGACCTCTGAGGGCATTCTCACAACACAGATGCACACTTGCAGGCAATGCACTCATACACATAAAATAAAAAAAATAATAAACTATTTAATAATCCATCTTGACATTTATTTATATCTAATGAGAAGCCATGTTAGCCACTAATGACATCTCCTCCTCCAACCATCAATAACTGCCAATATTCCCCCAGGGCGGGGTGAGGCTTTACGGATGAGCCTCCTTCATCCATGATGAAATAGCAAAGGACCCCAAAATTTTGTGCAGGTCTTGGGCAGGTATCCATAGCAGTGGTGTGTTCATAATGCAACAGTAATGCCATATCCAGAAGACAGCCTTTCATAGCATTGCTGCCCATCCTCTGACTTTCATGTTTTTTCTGTCTCTTCTTCTGTCATGTTCTCTGGTAAGAAAGCTAAGAAATGGAATCAGACTAAATGTCCATCTATATCTATATTGATATCTATATCTATATCTATCTATCTATATTATATATATATATATATATATATATACAAACACACAATGAAATTGTATCCATCTGTACAGAAAAAATATGTAATTTACAAGATATTGGGTGGCAATGGACAGAATACAGAGTGAGATTATCCTGGCCCAGAAAGATAAATGTCACGTTTTTCTCTCTTATGTGGATGCTGGCTTCCAATTTATATTTATGTGTTTAACTTGGAGTAGCTGTAGAGACCAAGATGCTAGAAATAGGCCATTAAATGGGAGGGAGAAGATGCTTTAAATGATTGTGGACAATAGAATACATATTATATGAAAGTAGAGAGGGGAATAATGGGGATGTAAATGTTTAAATGGGATTTGGGAGGCACATAGGAGAAAGGAATGGGGGATGGAAAGCCAAAACTAAGGATGTCTGAAAAGCCCACATCAAAATCTACTATTTTGTAAGATAATTAAAACTATAATTAAAATTGTTTTATTTATTCTTATTTTATGTGCATTTTGCCCACATGTATGTAAATGCATTTGTGCATGGCCACAGAGGCCAAAAGTGCACATTGGAACTCCTGGAACTGGAGTTATAGGTGATTAGCAACCATATGGGTTCTGGGAGCTACACCCAGGTCTTCTGCAAGAGCACCCAGTGCTCTTAACTGCTGAGCGGTCTTTCTAGCCCCATAAACAAAGGTTTACAAAAGTGGACATGGAGGGAACATACATACATAAATAATGCTGCTCCTAGAAGCCATGAGTCAGTAAATAAAAAATAGTAGGGGCTGGAGAGATGGTTCAGTGATAAAGAATAAGTACTACTCCTGCAGAGGACATGAGTTCTGTTCCCAGAACCCATGTGATGCCTGTAACTCCAGCTCCAGGGAGGTCTAATCCTTCTAGCTTCTGTGGGTACCTGGTACTAGCATACATATACCCACACAAAAAAAAAAAAAAAAGGCCAAATATTTCAGTGTTGGATGTCATGTACCTCCCTATGAGTTGTTGACCAAACAAGTCCCAGAGCCCCCCAAATAATACAGCCAATTACCATTGCTCTTGGTTGTCCACAAGAAGTATAAAGACCCAAATACTGAATATTCCCCATAACTTGGTTGCAAGACAGAGGAATCAAGCTGGAATGAGCTGGAAGCATCCTGCCAGCTGGCTAGTTTTCAGTGTCAAAAGGCATTATGCCAGCTGCTGGGGGGAGAAAAGTCATCAGTGATATTACCAAACTATGAATTCTACAGTCTATGGCACTTACATGACAGGCAGGATTCATCCACGGGTGATGCAGGGTAACTAACCACTTTAGGTTTGCATTTGAGACCTGTTCTACAGATGGGAATCAATGTTTGGTGCTGGGAACCCAGCCTAAGGTCCATGGTAAGGGAGATTACAGGTGCTGCAGGGTGGGGGTGAAGGTAGTGGTTAGGGTGGGGAAAGGCTTCTCCCGTTTTGCTAAATGAACAGGGTATCAAGCTGACTTCTAAAATGTTATTATCTCGGGTCTCCTTGAGTCAAGCAAGACTCCACCGTCAGCACCAGCTACACCTCACCTGCCTGGAAATACTGTGCAACAGAGACAGCCATATGCCTGTATATCCCAAATCTAATTGGCTATTGGCTCTCTCCTTGGACGAATAACCCACGGCTGATGCCACAAGCTTACATCCTCTACAGGTTAGGAGATGTTATAGACCTCAGTTGCGGGGGTCGTAGAGAGGTGGCTGGTGAAGACCACCCTCTCTAGCTTCCTCGCCGCAGGAGATCTTCACTCCGTTGGCCCGCGACGGAGTGGGGCTGGGGAGAGCAAGTGCGCTGCCGAACCGAAAACAATCACGGCAGGGAGTCGAGTCAAAGTGTTACAGCTCAAAAACTCACTTTATTCCAGGTTTACAGAGGCTTATAAGCCTTGCCGCCTTCCCTACTCGGGCATATGTCTCTTCCCAACTGGTCATTTAAGGAGGCTTAATTTACAAGTTCCTAATTAATCCAATCCCTTCCCTTCCTAGCATAGTCCCTAATTATCATGTTAGTACACGGAAGCTAGCCTTCCTTGCTCAGATGGGCGGGGGTGAGTTCGCGAAACTCCACAGGCTTTCTTTTGTCCTACAGGCCTATCTTCTCGGCTATTCCATGCCATCATTTCCCCCTTTATGTTTTATTTGGCATAGCTCCTGTCTTAGGTTGGTGCTTTTACTGGGCTCAGCTCTTACCCGTCTTTGAGTAGATAGCAGCTTTGGCTATCCCCCTGTCTTAGGTTGGCTGACCCAAAAAAGCCCTTACCCGTCTTTGGAGTCTGATGCTGCCTTTTGTAGGTATTGACGAGGGGGAGGGGCTCATACTTTGCCTGTAAGGCCATTAATTGGACTTCTTCTGCCTGTTTTCTAGCGAACCTTATGACCCGGTTGAGCAAGCAAGGGCCTACCGTGAACAAAAGTAAAAGAATAAGGGGTCTTTCTTCTTTTAAGGATATTCCTAAGGTTGTCTAGATTCTTTGTAATTACACCAGAGTGGTCTGCATAAAAGTAGCATTCTTCCCCTAAAGCCTGGCATATCCCTCCCTGTTCTAGTGCATGGAGATCAAGCCCCCTTCTATTCTGAAGGACCATCTCTGCTAAAGAATCCAATGATGCCTTCATGTGTCTCAGAGTTATTTCTACCTTTTCTATCTGTCTGAGAGTTGTTCCTCCAGTAGCTGTGCCTGTGATTCCCACTCCTATTATGCCCGCCAGGGCAAGGGCGGTTCTCTCTTTTATGTCTAGGAACTGAAAGGTCTCCTGCTGGGTGGTATAATGCACAAGGGTCTTTACAGCTTCTAGGTTGACACAAGGGATTAGTCCCGGGGCATACATTAGCATTTCCACCTCCCTTCCCCTTCGGCACTGTTCCCATTGTCCATTGAAGTAACCGTCTGCTAACCAGCAGAAATCTGTTTGGCCTTGACATTTCCAGTAGCGACATTTACCACTGACCAGATGATGGTGCGAGGCCTGTGTGACTCATCTGATGACTCAGTCTTCCCATGGGGCCATAGGGGTAGAATTCCGATGGCCAGGAGCATCAGATTTATTTCTGTAAGAACAAGGGAGTTTACCTTAAGGAGTTCATCCTTAGGTTGGGGGTTAAGAAGTTTCCGGGAGGTCATATTTGATGTTCCTTGCCGGGACCCAGATAGGTGTATTAGAGTCTATTGGCATAATACAGCCGAATCCTCGGCCTGTAGTTATAAGCGGGTCCGGGCCTCGCCATTGCTGGGTTAGAGGATCTCTCCACTGGACCTGTATTGCTGGTGTCTGGGGTAACTGTCCCCAGTGTTTTTGAAATCTATCGTAATGTACATTTTTGGAAAAATTTAAAATATTTATGTTTAATAATGCCCCTGCCAGCTGCAGGTGAGGACTGAGGTACCAGTCCTCTCCCCCTTTTTGTTTTTGTATTTGTTGTTTTAAAGTCTGGTGAGTTCTTTCAATGATCGCTTGTCCTTGTGGGTTATAAGGAATACCGGTGATGTGTTTGATATTCCATCTATTAAAAAATTGGCTTAGGGACTGAGATGTAAAGCAAGGCCCATTGTCTGTTTTGACCTGTTTAGGTAGGCCCAGGTTTGAAAAACATTGTATAAAGTGTGATTTATCTACTGAAACAAAGACAAATTTGAAATGTTGCTCTGAGAGCTCAACCTCCCCTCCACAGGGCCCCCCTTTCTCAAAGAGGGAAAAGAGGGGGAGGAGGGTCTCAGTAGAGACTCCAACCCAGGGCCTGAGCCAATTTATCTCCCCCAACACCTTTTGTAATTGGGTGATTTCAAGGTTATACCCTTTTTACCTGAAAACATCCACAACTCCTCCCAGTGCAGGGACAGCAAGCCCCAGCCCCTCAAACACACATTCATCCTGCCCACATCCCTCTCACTGGTTCCAATATGCTTGAATTATCAGCTGGCCTGGAGCTCGCTCTGCAGACCAGGCTGACCCCGAGCTCACAAAGGACTGCCTGCCTCTGCCTCCCCAGTACTGGGATTAAAGGTGTGTGCCGCCACACCCGGTCCCAAGGGGCAACAAAACTGCCCCACCCAAAACAAAAGCTAGATAATTCCAAAGCAAGCAAGTCACACCTTGAAAGCAAACACAAACCAAAATGGGATCTTCAAACAGTCAGCTCTGAGGCTGATCTCTATAAACAACCATCACCTGTTGTGAAGCATTTGAGAAACTCAGAGACAATAAATCTAGATGTTGCATTTTGTTTTAGATGTTGAAAGAGTGTAACCAGTGTAGATTCATTATTCCAAATTTTTTGATAGATAATCCATAACTTTTGTTGAAATCGAACCATGTTTTGGCTGTTTAATATAAATTTGCGTCTTAAGATGGAAGGGCCAGTTCCAACTTAGAGGCAATGTTCTTATATTATCATGTCTGTTAACATAATATACTTAGAACATAAAAGTACACTCATCCATACACACATGTGCGTGCACATACATACATACATACATACATATTTGTTAGGTTGACCTGTAAGAGAAGAAAGCCATATCGTTTGATGTCCAATGAAAAACATGAAATTTTTATAATCTGTTATAGGGTTATTTTTACATAATTAGAATAAATGTCCTAGTAACCCATAAAACAGCTGAGATCCATATGCCACCTTTTAGGCCCATTTGCAACACTTGCCTTTAATGAACTATACCTAAAGTTTACTATTTTTCCCTATCCTGTCCCTTTGGTCAATTACTCCTAAGCTGTCCCTCTGCTAAGCCTAACTGACCCTATATTATTTACAAATCTAAAGATTGAGGATTCCCAAAAGTAGACAGGCCAAAGTTGTTTGTAGTCTTGAAATGATCCATCTTGTCTTGCTATTAAGGACTTTGGAAGAATAATAATTATTCATAACCACAACAATTATAACCATTATTAATTATTATTATCACAACAGTAATTATAAACAATAATGGTCAAAAATAGCAGCCAACAATGAACAATTTACTATTAGACTGAATTTTTATCAATTATTATCAATAATTATATTTAATAACAATAACTACAACTATTAATAACAATTACTACTAATAATTAACAACAATCTATCATTAAACGGAATAGTATGCATACTATAAACCCAATTAAAATTGTTAACACTAAGGGGTATAAAGCAAACATTTTCTATGTTATAGTTAGCTAAATAGATTTAAACCTGTAGGACTATAATGAATTGAAAGCAGGAACTCACATTCACTCACACATAACAGCTCGAAGATGGGCCTAAAGAAGCGTAAAACAGTCTTATTCAAAGAATTTCTTATTTAAATTAAACCAAAATATCAATTTACGTTATTAAAGAGACCTTTACCAACGTTTCTTAAAAAAAGACAATTTATCAGACCAAGTTTGTTTTGTTAGAACTTCAAGGCCTGTAAATTCTTCTAGACTTAACTTGGTAGGGTGGAGGTCCACAGTCTGTCTCCGGAGGATTGGAATCAAGGCTGCACTTAAAGAACACTGCCCCGGGCTAGGCTTTTGTCTTAGAAGGCCAGCCCTTCCCCCACCAGCCATCCTCTGTTTCCAGAGCAGGAGAGGGGCACAGAACAAACATTGGATCTACAAACAGCTACATGACCACCACCAAGCCTAGAATTTACAAGCTCAATTTGCAGCATAACTAATTTAGGAGTGACCCCCACTTTTCGCACCTCGGCGTAAGCTGGTGGTCGGGAGAGTTCCTCAGAGAAGCGTTGTTCTGTCTCTCTGGCCTCCTGCCTCGAAGCCGAGTAGGGGGAAGGGATGGGGCCCGTGGAGTCTAGACACTCAGGGGCATCCCAGGCCGTATGCTCCTCCCTGAGACCAGGGGGTCTCTCAACCTCTTCCGAAGCTGAAATTCCACCCCCAGGAGGTGGGAGGGAGTCAGGGTGAAAAGTGGCTTTAAGTGCCACAATCATGGGGTAAAAGCCCAAAGGAGGTCCTGCTCCGAGAATCCTTTCTCTTTCTCTGCCAGCTTTTCTATTCGCCCCCAAACTTCCCAGGAGAAAAGGTTGGCCCCTCTTACTCAGGGGGCCAGAAAGAGGACGTGGTCCCAGGCAGGCTCCGCAACCGCATTGGTCAGTTCTAATCCCCTGGATTTTAACATCAATCTCAGCGCTTTAAGTGCTGGGTCCTTATCTTTTCCTGTTGCGTTTCCCATCTCGGGGACTCACTTACCCGAAAGACCAATTGGCCCCAGCCGTATTTCTAGCCATTAGGGTCTCGAGGGGGGTCTTCGAGCCCCACGTTGGGCCGCCAGATGCGGGGGTCGTAGAGAGGTGGCTGGTGAAGACCACCCTCTCTAGCTTCCTCGCCACCGGAGATCTTCACTCCATCGGCCCGCGACGGAGTGGGGCTGGGGAGAGCAAGTGCGCTGCTGAACCGAAAACAATCACGGCAGGGAGTCGAGTCAAAGTGTTACAGCTCAAAAACTCAACTTTATTGCAGGTTCACTGAGGCTTATAAGCCGTGCTGGCTTCCCCATTCAGGCATATGTCTCTTCCCAACTGGTCTTTTTAGGAGGCTTAATTTACAAGTTCCTAATTAATCCAATCCCTTCCCTTCCTAGCATAGTCCCTAATTATCATATTAGTAAACGGAAGCTAGACTTCTTTGCTCGGATGGGCGGGGGTGAGTTCGCGAAACTCCACAGGCTTTCTTTTGTCCTACAGGCCTATCTTCTCAGCTATTCCATGCCATCAGGGGAGCACTGGAGTGTGTACTTGTGCTGCTCTGGGACATTCACGTCTCTTGGCCCCTTTGTCTTCCTCCTGAAGTGTTTTCTCTTCTCATGGAGCTGGAGACTCTTGATGATGGTCTGGATCACTATTTTCTCATCACAGTGAGGATGATAGAACTCTTGGTGTTGATCTAACTTCCTCAGCACTGGACGATTACTGGAGTCCGTGTATATAGCCAGTGCCTTGGAGGCTCCTCGAGCCTTCAGAAACCCTCTCTTTGTCGGAGGGTCTCACTGCACCTCTTCTCTTCTCCCCACAGTCAGGACAGAGTGACCTGGAGGAGCACAGATGAGCTCCCGTGGCTTTTCCAGCAGCAGGGAAGTAAACAGAAGCTGCACGATTGCCTGCTCAATCTCTTCGTGTCACAAAACCTTACAAAAGGTCAGGAGCTCCTTCTAGAACATCTCTCCCCAGAGAGACAGGCAGTTTTTCTCCTTACCAACAACAAAATAAATTATTTTTATAATTTAAAAAAATCCTAATTCTAAAAGGCTGTTTCAGTGGCACCTGAAATGCAAACAGCGTAGGAGATTCTAAGAGAGTTTAAAGATTGAGGTAAGATCGTATTTGTCCAGGAGGAGAAAGAATACTGGTGCTTTTTAAAAAATCAGAGTTAAGGGGAGCTGAAGAGATGGCTCAGCCATTAAGAGAACTGATGCTCTTGCAGAGGACCCAGGTTCAGTTCCCAGCACCCACATGGCAGCTAACAATTACCTGTAACTCCAGTTCTAGGGGATCCAACACCCTCTTCTAACCTCATGGGCATTGCATGACACTTGCATACATGCAGGCAATACATTCAGACACATAAAATAAAAATAATAAAATATTTCTTTAAATCAGAGTTGGAATGGTCATAGGACAATTTTATACCTTATTCTTACATTTAAGCAGATCTAAATCTAAGCTACCCAGAGAAATTAGCCATGATGTCTGTTTCTCAGGACCTTCAGGTATCTGAGCCTTCAGGCCAGACTCAAATCAAATGGCATCTGACCAGTGTTGAGTGTAAAGAACTGCTCTGGCCCATAAATGTATTCTGTCTATCTTTTCATAGATTCAGATTTTCCAGTGGCATAACTCTCTCTCTCTCTGAGCCCAACTTCTAACCTGCTAAGCCTCAGGAAGGGTTTTTTTTTTTTTCTGTCTCACTTAGAAATTTAGACATTTCTTAGAAAATAGCTATATAATTTGTTTTGTTCCTGAGCAAGCTCTCACAGGTTCTTTCTAGGATCTGTTGGGCTTATTTCTGCCCCCTTTTCAGTTGCTCATGGTTACTGTGAAGCTGGACTTGGCCTTGAGTCTGCCTTTGCTCCCATCCCAGCCTGTGTCAGTTGCAGATGAGTAACATTACTTCAGCAACACCCAAGGCAGGTGGATTTGGGCACCTCTTTGCACAGATGAAATAGTGAGGGGTAGGAAGTCTCATAGCCTACTCCAGATGACACAGCTGGGACAGACAACCATGCAAGTCTGGTGTCACTGTACTGCCCTTGCCTCTGCATAAATTGTCAACAACTCAGCAGAAATTCTTGCATTTTCCTTGATGGTGGAATTTAAAGTTTGCTTTCCATTAAGTTGCTATTATCTGTTGAAACAGAGGACACTTTGCTGAGTTGCTGAGTTACTGGCAGTTCGTTGGCAAAGACAAAGGCGCCATGGCCACAGAATACTTTGACTCATTGAAGCAGTATGAGAAAACCTGTGAAGGTGAGGAGAGCATGCTCTGCCTAGCCAACCTCTATGAAACGCTCGGCCAATTCCTCAAAGATCTGGGTCTTCTCAGTCAGGTAATTTCAGGGGCAAGTCAAAGGCAGGGAGGGTCTGCATGTCCACACTTTACTCATGCCACAATGGAGCAGTTCCACTGACACTGATGAGCCTCTCTCCTGTGTTCCCAGGCTGTGGTGCCCTTGCAGAGGTCCCTAGAAATTCGAGAAACAGCATTAGATCCCGATCACCCAAGAGTAGCCCAGTCTCTCCACCAACTAGCAAGTGTGTATGTACAGTGGAAGAAGTTTGGCAATGCGGAGCAACTGTATAAACAGGCCTTGGAAATCTCAGAAAATGCCTATGGTGCTGACCATTTTCATACTGCCCATGAACTCGAGGCCCTTGCAACTTTGTACCATAAACAAAATAAGTAAGATTTAGATGAGTAATATTCTGCCTTTGTGTAGGGTGAGAATTCCTAATGTACGTATGCAGTAGGTTTTGCTTTGGGGCTCCTTACCCTCTGCCTTTAACTCCAATTCCAGGAGAACTCCAGTTCCAGGGGAATCTGACGCCCTCTTCTGTCCTCCGAGGCATTGCACGACACAGGTGCACAGACATGCATGCAGACAGTACATAAATAAAAATTAAAAAAAAAAGATATCTCACTCCAATATTTTAAAAATTAAATAAATAAATAAGTGTAGCCAGATCTGGTGGTGCACGCCTTTAATCCTAGCACTTAGGAGGTAGAGAGGCAGGTGGATCTTTGTGAGTTCAAGGCCAGCCTGGTCTACAGAGTGAGTTCCAGGACATCTGCGGCTACAGGGAGACCCTGTCTCGAAAAGACAAAAAAAAAAAAAAAACTGTAAAAATAATTAAGTGTGAACTTTAGAGAGGCATTTATTTTGTTTTCTCAGACTGTCTGTGAAGGTTTCCTCAGACATTTTGAACCGGAAAAGCTGTTGTATTTGACAGACAGACCTAATCACCCTGCACTGTCAGGGCTTTTGCATCTCACTGAATCCTGACTCTGAATATCCTTCTTCTGTTTAATTTATCAATCTTCTGTTTGTTTTTCAAGATACGAACAAGCTGAACATTTTAGGAAAAAATCCGTTATAATTCATCAGCAAGCCACAAGGAGAAAAGGCAGCTTGGTAATGAGAGATTCCTTTCCTATTATCGCTTGAACCAGAGGAAAGTCATCTCTGAATATGATAAGTGCAAAACCTCATGTTTATAGCTTGGGATTTTAAAGTGACTTCCAGAAAAACACTAACATTGTCTTTTTATTTATGAAACATGCTTAAAGAATTATATCGTTGAGAAGTACAGCTTAGTGGACCTCAGGAAGTTGTGAAGCTCACTTGAGGGGTGACTTGGGAAGATGCAGTCTAAAGCTGCTCTGATCCTTTTCTGTGAAGAGTTAGAAAGAGTTTAATTAGCATCACCTGTTAGAGTCAGTGTGAAGGAATTCTTCCCCTTGAGCAAACACTAAATGTTTAATTTTTCTAAGTTGCTGATAAATTCTAAATATAACATTTTGTCTTATAGTGTTCTATACATGGAACTAAGGACAGGGCTCAGTTGGTAAAGTGCTCACTGTGCAAACATGAGGACCTATATTTGATCTCCAGTATTTACATTAAAAAGAAGCCAGGGATGGTGGTACACTTGTAATCCCAGCACTGGGGAGGGAAGACAGGAGGACACATAGTGCTTGCAGGCCAGCCAGTCTACCCTAAGCAGGTGAGCCCTGGGTCCCAGGGAAAGACACTGTCTCCAAAAATAAGGCAGATGGCAACTGAGGAACTGTGCCTGAGCCAGACACCTGGCCTCCCCGTGCACAAATACCCCCACATACACATGCACACATGTACACGTACAAAGGCATATGTGTAAGTACACTCATGTCCTTGAATAAATGAATAAAATTAAAACGCTCTGTACATGAGGACCTGATGTTTATGTATTCAGCATGGAATTGGTAACTATCAGCAACTGGGTACACTGCCAAAATACTTCAAATCATTTTATAAGAATTTTAATGACTGTGAGAATGTGAGTCCATGTGGAAACACATGTGTTCTTGATGACTGTCTGGTCTCATGTGCTACACAATCAGTTACCATCTGGATGAAAAAGAAAAGCATTTTTTTTTAGGATGTAGTGCATGCTTCCAGAACGCAGGTCTCAGTGATTGTGTTTGTGCTGCAGTACGGGTTTGCCCTCTTACGCAGATGGGCTCTGCAGTTAGAAGAGCTTACCTTGGGTGAAGACAAGCCTGATAATGCTCGGACACTCAATGAGCTGGGGGTCCTCTACTATCTTCAAAATAACCTCGAATGAGTACAGTAGTATGATAAGAAGTTCTACATTTTGTAAAGCTATCTTGCATATACGTTATTAGAAAAAATAATTTTTTTTTAAATTTTATTTTATTTTATTTTTTTGTATGTGTATGAATGTACTGTCTGCATGTAGGTCTGTGCACCCGGTTAAGAGCACCGACTGCTCTTGCAGAGGACCCGGGTTCGATCCCCAGCACCCACATGGTGGCTAAGAACTATCTGAAACTCCAATTCCAGGAGAACTCCAGTTCCAGGGGAATCCGAGAAAAAATAATTTTTTAACTGCCAGTATCATGTTGGTTGTTAGGTTATGAATATTCACACACCTAATGTCTTTCTGAACTAAAGCGCTATCCTGCAGCTAATCCAATGTGATTAATGTACTTGTGAAAAGTTAGCGCACGGGCACACTGTCCACAAGATCTCACAGAAGAAACTTAAAATTGTAGAGAACTAGTGGAAGACTGAGAATAGCTGCTGGGTTTACCCTGTAGTTTATTTGGACATAAAATACTTAAAATATTTGTACTTGTACTTTCTGAAAAATAAGTGCTTTTAGATTGCTTTAATATGTCAGGAAGAGCTAATAAATTTAAAACTTCAGAAAAATACAATCATATTTAGTCCGCTTCACATAAGTTTCTTTTACTAATAATTATTCAGTAGCAACTTGGAAGAAGGAAGGAAGGAATATCAAAATCTTTCATTTGTCCAAGGTCTAATCATTGTAAAGGTATAGAAAGGTTTCTGAGAATATTTGTTAGTATTTCTTTTGTGGGAAAGTGAGGTGGAAAACCAAGCAACAACCCAGACACTATTAAGTGTCTCCATCTATTAAGATAGAGAAGGGTCGGAAGCAAAGGGGTGAAGTGGAAGGGCAGGTTTGAGTGGTTTTGAATCCTTCCTTCAATGTGTACAGGAATGAAAATAGGGGCTGGAGAGATGGCTCAGCAATTAAAAGCAGGTCTTGCCTGCTCTTGCAGAGGACCCAGGTTCATTTCCAGCACCCACATGGCAGCTAACAACTGTCCATAACTCCAGTCCAGGGAAATCCAACACCATCTTCTGACCCCCGTGGGCATTGCATGACAGGAGTGCACTTACACACATGCAGGCAATACACTTATACACTAAAACGAAAATAATTCTTTTAGAAAAGAAAATGGTTCTTTTTTCCACACCTCTAGGGCTTGGGACTCTGATTTCTAGAGAACAAATTGTTCAAACCATTTTGGGTTTTGTTCCTAGAACAGCTGAGCAGTTTCTGAAGCGTTCCTTAGAAATGAGGGAGCGGGTTCTTGGACCAGATCACCCTGACTGTGCCCAGTCCCTGAATAATCTGGCAGCCCTGTACAATGAAAAGAAGCAGTATGAGAAAGCGGAGGAGCTCTACGAGAGTGCGCTGGACATTCGCAGGCGGGCCTTGGCCCCTGATCACCCTTCTCTGGCATACACAGTGAAGCATCTGGCAATCCTGTATAAGAAAACAGTAGGTAGCCCTCACTACACCTGCACCTTTATAATGTATATGATTGCTACCAGAAAAGTTGTTTACCTTCTGATGGGTAGGTTATTTCATGTGAACTTTTTAAAAATCTTTTTTATTTCACTTTTATTGAATTTTTATTTCATATATCTTAATCGTATTTAGACCTCCTGCCCTATCTGCACCCCCTGGAACACCCCCCACCAGATTTCACTTGTTCTGTCATATGTGTTAAGGCATAATGAGTCAAGTTGTGTCCCCAGATGTCCCTGGATGTGAGTTCATCCACGGGGGCCTGGTCAGCTTATCTAGCATCTCTTCCTTAAAGAAGACCATCTCTCCCTCACCCCGCCGTGATGAGCTGCCAGTAGTTCCTCAGCTAAGGTTGGGGCTATTTTTTTTCTTTTTAACCACTCAGACTGCATTCTCTCCCTCAACTCTCCTGAAAGAAAGAACTAGGTTTGGGCTTCTTAACCATTTCCCCAGTTCTATGCTGCATTTTTGTCAGATTCGAGGGCCTTGTAAGTGTTGTCACCATTGCGGTAGGTTCATCTGAGCAAGTTCCCATATTCCTGGAAAGCTGTTTCCTTGTGGTCATCCACCACCCTTGGCTCTTACCGTCTTTTCACACACCCCCATGGCACCTTAGCCCTGGGTGGCTGAGGTTTAATAGAAGACTCCTGTCTCAGGACACAAACTCTACAGTCTCTTATTCTCTACATTTTGGCCTAGTTAATGGCTTTCTATGTTAACCACCATCTGTTGTATGAGGAAGCCTCACTGGTGAGAGTTGAGAGATGCATTAATATTCTTTCCACCCTATTCTGCTATGTTCCTGAGCCTTAAGTGTAGAGGTTGCATTGTGCAGGTGTCACTTAGGGCCGGGCATCTCACGGACACTTAGTCTCTGCATTTGACCAGTTGTCGAACTCTGTAATAGTCTCCATCCATTGCAAAAAGAACCTTCTTCCCCTTCACCCCATTGTTCCTTGTATCGCCCTGCCTCCTCCCTTCCCAGTTAAGTCCCCCACCTCCCCCACTTCCTCCTTGACAACGCCTGTGTCCTACTATCGCCCTCTCAGTTTTCTTCTTCCCTTTACTTGGATGATTCCTTTCCATTTTCCTGATTCCTGTGGTCACATCAGGATATATACTCATACATAAGGATTTGGTGTTTAGATTCGCAAATGATAAAGAACATACGTTGCTTTTCTTCTGACTTGTGTTACTTTACTTAGTATAACAGTTTTTAGTTCCATCTATTTACCTGCAAATTTCATGAAAATTGTTTTATTTATAATAGCAGAAATCATTAAAATATAATGACTTAAGATAATGATTTGATTTCCTAAAAATATGACTTAAGATAATGATTTGATTTTCTAAAAATGCATTCCAAATGCAGATCCACTCATCAACATCGTGTTATTTTGTATTATATCTCAAGAATTAAAAAGATCCCATCATTACTATCCTTGCAGTCCAAAGCAGCCTTAAGCACCAGCAAATCACACAATGGCCAGGGCTGGGAAAGGGGTCTTAGTAGTTGGCTAAATTATCATTCTATTTTGCTCCTTCTTAACTTTGTCTAAAATTATGTGTCACCATTCTTTGCCATTGGACTGAAGTTTTTATATCTGTTAAAACAAAACACACCCCCAAAGTCTGCTTTGAATGGTACAGCAGCAGAGCTGCCTAGACTGTTGAGACACTGCTGTAGCTCCCTTGCTAGTGGGCCTGGTACTGAAATTCACATAGTAAGAAGGGTGCATGTTGGCCCTTCAGCCAACTTTGAGTTAAAGAAAATCATGAGAAAAATTCACAAGGGATATACTTGGTGGTTGATGGGAAGTGAAATTTTATTTTGATGCCTCTGTGAATTAAGTAGAGTAGTAGTGAATCTACTTTATCTTCTCTTTTTTATTTGTTTTATGTGTATGAATGTACTGTCTGCATGTAGGTTCGTGCACCCGTGTCATGCAATGCCACGGAGGTCAGAAGAGAGGGTCGGATTCCCCTGGAACTGGAGTTCTCCTGGAATTGGAGTTACAGACAGTTCTCAGCTGCCATGTGGGTTCTGGGGATCGAACCCGGATCCTCTGCAGTCGGCACTCTTAACCGCTAGGCCATCTCTCCATCCCTATCTTCGCTTTCACTAGAAACAGTGAAAGACGAGTCAAAGGACCTTCTGAATTCTCAAAGCAAATGCTTATGTTCAGAGAGAGAAATTAAACTGGGAGAAAATGCTTCTCAGAATTTTGTTCTATGGAAACCTCTGATCAGAGAGTATTACCTTAATATTTTTCTTAAATTATGCTTTTGTGTTTTAGGGAAAAGTTGACAAAGCAGTGCCTTTGTATGAATTGGCTGTTGAAATTCGGCAGAAATCTTTTGGCCCAAAACACCCTAGTGTAGCCACTGCCTTGGTGAACTTAGTAGTTCTTTATAGCCAGATGGTAAGTGTCAACATAAAAAAAATTAACGTTATGTGTATGAGTATAAGTGCACCTGTGCCCTCAGAGGTGAGAAGAGGGCAACAGATCCCCTGGAAAGTGGAGTTATGGGCTGCTGTTGGCTGCCATGATGGTGCTGGGAACTGAACCCATGTCCTCTGCAAGAGCGGTTGGTGCTCTTAACTGCATAGCCATGTCTCCAACCCCAAGTTTCAGCATTTTTTTAAAGATTTATTTTTATTGGGGGCTGGAGAGATAGCCTAGCGGTTAAGAGTACTGACTGGTCTTGCAGAGGACCCGGGTTCAGTCCCCAGCACCCACATGGCGGCTAAGAACCGTCTGTAACTCCAATTCTAGGAAAACTCCAGTTCCAGGGGAATCCAAGACCCTCTTATGACCTCCGCGGCATTGCACGACATGGGTGCACAAACCTACATGCAGACAGTACACTCATACACATACAAAAATAAATAAAATAAATTTATTTTTATTAATTTAACTATATGTATGTCTATGTGTGTATCTATGTGTTGGGGAGATGTGTGCATGTGAGTGTAGGTGCTCTCAGAGGCTACCGGCATTGGATCCCCAGGGAGCTGGAGTTCTAGGTGATTAGGACCTGCCCATTATGGGTGCTGGGAACTGAATTCAGGTCTTCTGCAAGAGCAGTACCTGCTCTTAACTGCTAAGCCATCTCTCCAGCCTCCAGTTTCTACATTTTAACTCTTTAAAAATCAGTGATCTTAAAGCATAAAATATGGAAAAACATGAGTTAATGGCATAGTCAAAGAACATTATATATACATATATATATATTTCTATTTATATATGTATTATCAACTAATGCCATTTTTAAATACTTCACAAATTACTGCAGTTAAATTATAAGCTGGTCCCTTTCTGAGTGTAGAACACATGCTGAGCTCAGTGACTAGACTTTGCATTTTACATTCTGGAGTCTAAGTGTGTCCATAGAATATAGTCTTAAGCTTAGAACATCTGCCACTGGAACAGTGCTTATATTATGAATTAAGGTCAGATGGTTACTAAGCCAAGTCTAAAACTCAAACTTTTTGCTTGCTCTATTATATTCTCAAATTTTTATGATCCATAAAATCTGTTTATTCCTATCTTTTAGGAGGATATTAAAAATTTTAAAGTTCTTACCGAAGTAGGTCAGCTCAGTACAGAATACATTAATAGTAATTTCAGAAACATTGTATATATAAGTGAACTATTAAACTTTTTTTAATAAGAAAAAACACAGTGAAGCCTTGCCACTCTATGAAAAAGCATTAAAGATTTATGAAGACAGCCTGGGGCGGATGCATCCTCGAGTTGGAGAAACACTGAAAAATTTAGCTGTGCTCAGGTAAGAAGTTTTTCACTTTCCTGTCTATGCTAGTTGAGAAGAATTTTGACTCATCACAGAACAGCATGAAATATTTATTGGTGAAGATACTCTTTCTGGGACAGAGAGTGGTTGCTTGGGTCTCAAGTGGTCAAGATACCAAAGTTGCATTGAGAAGCAAAATGAAGGCTGGAAGACATTTTGGAGGCATGTATTATAGCTGACAGTTAAGGGGCTCACACCAGCTAACTGCCTCTTTGGTTATGAGGCTCTTTACTATCCTCAGAGCTGATTTCCATAGTGTACGCTGAGTTCTGCTGGCTCTGCATTTATCTTTAGGTGTGGATGATAAATAAATCTCTTAGAATTTTTACTGAATCTTTTGCATGGTCTTCATGATGTGCATGTAAGAAACAGAAAGCTGCACAGTGCAGATCGAGTTTGGGAACCCTGGTTAGTGGCCTACCTGAATGAATAGTAGACACAGGGGTGGGGCTGGGCCATTATTCACGACTTGTCTTTCTATATCCCAGAAGGCTGTGTAGAAAGCAAGAGGCTGCTTCTATTAACAGTGGGTATTCTCATATTTTCCTCAAACCTATGAAGAAGGGGATTTTGAAAAGGCTGCTGAACTGTACAAAAGGGCGATGGAAATAAAAGAAGCGGAGACATCGCTTTTGGGTGGAAAAGCTCCTTCAAGAGAGCCAAGTGGAGATGCACTTAGCTTAAAAACAACTCATTCTCCTAACGTTTTCCTTCCTCAAGGACAAAGGTGACAGTAGCAGTGCTTTGCCTGTATGATTTAGACTGAAACAATTAAAAACATCTGGAACATTCAAATTCAAAACTTCATGTTAAGAAAGTTTATTTTTCCTACTTCATATTAAATAGCATTCATATGAAGTTGGATTGGACTGCATGGATTACAACTGTATCAACCTTAAGTTGACTGAGTAAGCTTCCAATGGGATGAGATCCAAGGACATAGACATTAGCTTCCTACGATGCCAGTGAGGTGTGGACTGGTCTCTGCGCACCACGAGCTGGCAGGAGTCAACAGTTTAAGAAACTCCGTAATTCTTTTCATTTCCTGAGAGCAAGGTCAACCTGCCAGTCATTCCTCACCTTGCTTTTTATCAGTGGTCTGACCCAATTCTCTACCTCAAGAAAAGGTTCAAAGACTAAAGGGATAGTTTATGAAGTTTCAGCTGTCTTCAGTGTAACAAACTAGCTGGGAATTCCTGATTACATTTTTTTTGTAGTTGATTGGTGGTGGTGGTGTGTCTTTGTGTGTACATGTGTAGGTACAGATACACATTTGCCTGGACAGGTGGAGACCAGAGTTGCTGTCCACCTTGACTTTTGAGACAAGGCCTCACACTGGGACCTGGTGTTCAATTCAGCTGGCCATGGAGCACCCTAGGGACCTTTCGGCTTATCTCTACCTTCCAGAGGTGGAATTAGCTTTCATCACCATCACACCTGGCTTTTTAAAGTGTATGCTGGGGGGCGCTGGAGAGATGGCCTAGCGATTGGGAGTGCCGACTGCTCTTGCAGAGGACCTGGGTTCGATCCCCAGCACCCACATGGTGGCCGAGAGCCATCTGGAACTCCAATTCCAGGAGAACTCTAGTTCCAGGGGAGTCCGACGCCCTCTTCTGACCTCCGCGGCATTGCACGACACAGGTGCACACACCTACATGCAGACAGTGCATTCATACACATACCGAAATGAATAAAATAAAATTAAAAAAAGTGTATGCTGGGGTCAAACTCAGGTCCTCATGCTTGCATGGCAGGCACTTTAAGCATGATTGTGTTTATCAGTCTACGTAGTCCAGGTTGAGCATGAACTCATGATCCCCCTGCCCTGGCCTCCCTAGTGCTTTGTTCTCTGTTCTTCCCAATCCCCAGCTTCCTGTGCTCTCCACTGTGTACTGTTCAGTACTGTGCATGTCTAGACATGTCTGGCGACATTCTTGCAGCAACAGGTGTCATGTTCTTGAGCATTCTCTGATCTTTCTCAGCACTCATGAGCAGGGCCACATGGTATAGGCCTGGAATCCCAGCTATTCAAGAGGGTGAAGCAGGAGGGTCTGCGGGCCAGCCTGAACAATTTAGTGAGGCCCCTTCACAAAACAAAAAGAGAGGAGGGGATACAGCTCACTGGCAGAATGCTTGCCTAAGCATGGGTGGGACCCTGGGCTCAGCCCAACATTGCAAAAGGAGGTAGATAGGGCACAATAGTCTCTTTCTTTTTGGTTTTGGGCTCTTTGAACAGTGTCTCCCAACAGCACCTGCTGGCCTGGAACTCACTATGTAGACCAGGCTGGCCTCAATCTCACAAAGACTGGCTCTGCTTCCTAAGCACTGGAGCTAAAGTCATGAGCCACCATGCCTGGCTCTGTTTCTTTCTTACATGGCCCAAATCAATCTTGCTTCACCTCAAAGTCAAGCTAGTTGCCATTTTTATAATAAAAATTAAATATTTTAATAGATTTTATAAATATTGCCATTTTGGATCTTTTTCTATGGTTTATATATTTATAATAAACTTTATCAATTAAAAATTTTGTAAGATCCTAATATGTATTGTGAAGATGAGAGATGTAAAAATTATAGTCTATGGTTTTAAAATAAAAGTGAAATTTCAAGTTCTCTTTGACCTACTAGAGGGCTACATTTTGCATAATTATTTAAAAATATATATGGTGCATTTTTTAGAAGACTTGCATATTGTCAGTACTGGCTGAAGAGCTCAGTCAACTTGAACTTTGGTGACTTGGGGTCTTGGTCACAGTTCTCTGAGACCATGTTCCTCACAGGGTGGTATCACCACCAGGGAACCCACCTGGAATCTGCCTCCTAGCTAGATCACCAGCCGATTCACAAGCTCCTAAGAAGCATTGCTGAAACACTATCATGGTAACTTAAAAGAAATGAGGTAGGATAGCACCTTATAAAATAAGCATCCTTCTGCCGTGGAGGGAGTGGTTTGAAGGGGAAAAAAAAAGCTAAAACAGGATGGTAACATATCCTGGGTTTGCGCCAGCGATGAAAGGTGCAAACTGAATTCACAAGTATATTAGACAATAATTCTACAATTAACATATTACATCCTAAAACCTGATTTTTTATTATAGAAATAGCTTAATACACTATAAGTATATTAAGTTTGCCACTTTGAAAAAAACAGCTTTAAGAAAAAACTATGCAACCAGTACTCTAGAAGAACCTTCAAAAAAGCATAATACATATTTATTCTTTGTTCTTCGATAATTTAGAACATACAAGAATATTTTAGAAACTGCTGTTATTCAAAGTGATTTAATGGCACAAATTATAACTGAGGTAGTCAGTTTAAATTATATATTTCAAAATAATAAACTATATTTTGATATTATCCTACTGCCAACATGGTGTCCATCTGCTTTTGTAATGCCTACTTGAAAAGATGCAAACAGCTGCAGCTGTACATCGGTGTGACTGTGATTCTCCACCAGAGGACTATGCTCATATTTAGGTACACTTCGCAGCAAAATGACTTTCAAACAAGTCATACAATCATAAAGCAATTGCTAGAAACCCAATGTTGCTATGATCTGTCTTCAGTACTTCACAGAAGGGAAATGTGAAACAAAAATGTGATTTGTGTGAGTCAAAGCTTCTTTGATAAATAGTCTTAAATTATTACTACCTTTTCACGTTGGTCAATGCGTTTGTGAGAAAATATCCAGGGAATATTTTCATGACAAGAAATCCATAAAACACTTCCTTCAGTACATAAAAAATTTTCTTGACCAGAGTCCAAGTCAACAGCTCCAGAGAAAGTGGACTGTTTAACTTCTCATCCACCTGTGCCCCTTTTCTAAGCCTAGGGAACAATCTGCGGAAGAGGGGGCATGGTAGAATGTAAAGGCTGCAACTGGGGTGAATGGTGAAAACTGCAGCAATGTATCTGGCATCTCTTTGACAACTTGATTGAAAAAACAACTTGTCACCCCCCACTGGATGGTGGGGCTGTAGGGTTTGCACAACAGCTGCGATTGGTTTTGCACGAAGGAGCTTGTACTCATGGATATCACTTATAGCTAAAAATGAAAAAAAAAACAGTGGAAAGATGCAGACAGTTATGGCAAAATGCATCAGCTGGGATGGGGTTGGGGTGGGGAGGAAGGGAAAGGGAAATAAGCCTGAACTGAATTGGAAAATAATGTATGAAATGCACAAAGCATCAATAAAAATTAAATTTAAAAAAAATTTCAGCAGGACCAAAAGTTAACTTTCTATTAGCAGTAAGAAAGGAATCAAAATTAGAATATATTTTGCTGTCATTTAGAATCACCATGTTAAGACAATATTGGGCTGTCTGTCTTTTACATTAGAAGCCACAGTGCTCACAAATCTGTCCACTCTATTCAGTAATGCAAAATTCGGTGACTACTTTGTCTTCACTGGCTGCCTGCTGCCTCCGGTACAAGTTTTCGTAGTGTGCAGACTATGAGGATAGCAAGTGCTGGTCCAGTGGGCACCTGGTGCCAGGTCTTAACGTTTTCTGAGAAAATAGTTTTTAATGGAAAACATTAGGTAAGATAGAAATTAGATAAAATTAGGCAGCGTAAGAGCAGATATGGGTCGTTAGAAAAAGGTGGATTCCAGCTACACCTCACCTGCCTGGAAATAGTGCCAGCAGTGGCAGCCATATGCTGTATATCCCAAATCTAATTGGCTATTTAGCTCTCTCTCTTGGAGGAATAACCCAAGGCTGATGCACAACTTACATCCTCTAGTGGTTAGGAGATGTTATAAGCCACAGTAAGACCCTGTCATATCTAAAAAAAATTGTAATTCATGGATTAACATACCATCCAAACTGTGTCATGCCAAAGTAACCTACCATAACAATTAGTACTGTTTAGATACCTACATATCTAATTGCTTGTGCTTCATTATTAGGATAAAGGTTATTCCTGGACAAACCGTACCCCATAAAGGAAACAGCCAGAATTGATGAGAGACCAAGACAACACTCCAGAGAAAGTAGACTGTTTTGCTTCTCATCCACCTTTGCCCCTTTCTAAGCTAGGAACAATCTGGAAAGAGGGGGCATGGTAGAAATGTAAGGGCTGCAATTGGGGTGAATGGTGAAACTACAGCAATATAGTCTGGACACTCATTTGATCAACTTGATTGAACATACAAGCCCCCTGCTGATGGTGGGACCCATGGCTGTGTGAGTTTGGGCACAATGCTTGCACAAATTGGTTTTACATGAAGGATGCTTGTACTCATAAATTATACTTAATGTTAAAAATGAAAAAAAAAACTGAGAGAAAGATGCAGGACAGTTATGGCAGAATGCATGATCTGGGATGGGGTGGGGTGGGGTGGGGGGGAAGGGAAGAGAAAATATGCTGAACTGAATTGGAAAATGATGTATGAAATACACAAAGCATCAATAAAAAATGAATATTAAAAAATAATATCACATTCAAAAAACAAAACAAAACAAACAAAAAAAAAGAGTAAAACATGAGTGCTGGGATTAAAGGCGTGCACTGCCATACCTGGCTCATATACTTTAAAAAATTGTCCCTGAATTCAGTGAAATGAATCCAACCACCACAGCAAGCAGAGAACCATGAGTTGGCTTCAGGATTTACAGGGCAAATGCTCCCCAGCTAACAGGATAATGTATCATTCCCAAGGAAATCTAATTCCAATGTATTCTAACAAGATATATTTTATCTGTAACATAACAAATGTGCTTTCAATGATGCTACTAAACAGGAGTTCTCACTGAGATCAACCATTGGGTCATTTTTAGGCAAAAGGTGTATTTAATGACATCCTAAAGCACTGGGAAGACAGCCTTAACTACGTATCTAACTGTCACCCAGAGAGTCATAGGATTAAACAGAAGAGAGATCATTTGATAAAGGAATAACAAGACAATGAAAGAGATTTTTAGACGTTACTTACAGAAGAATTTCACAGATCCTGTGGCCCTTCTGTCCCATAGAATCCAGATATTTAAGACACTTTTCTTAGTCCATCACCTATAATGGGGAAATGCACACATCCATGTCTTCTCTCTCTCTCTCTCTCTCTCTCTCTCTCTCTCTCTCTCCTCTCTCTCTCCTCTCCTCTCCTCTCGCTCCTCTCTTGCTGAACGGCTATCTGTAGCCCAGACAGCACTGGTCAGTTCCTAATCCTCCTCCCTCTGCCTCCTGAGTCCTGAGATTATAGTGATGTGTGTAAGCTACAATGCCAGAAGCTCTTTTTTCTTTTTTCTTTTTTAATTTATTGGTGTGTGTAGGAATGTACTGGTCTACATGTAGGTTTGTATGCCTGTGTCGTGCAATGCCAGCAGAGGGTCAGAAGGTGCCGATTCCACTGGAACTGGAGTTAAAGACGGTTTCTCGCTGCCATGTGGGTGCTGGGATTGAACCCAGGCCTCTGCAAAGCAGCAGTCGTGCTCTTAACTGCTAGGCCATCTCTCCAAGCCCCCGAAGCATCTTAAACACTAACAGAGTAAGTTTTTTTAAAAAACATCTTTAAAAATGTTACATGTAACCCCTGAAAGATTTAATACCTTTTCATAGTTCAAACATCAAAGATGGTGTGAGTTTGCCTATAGACTAAATGTGTTTTTAAAAATTCCATTAAAGNTTCCTCAGCCAAGGGTGGGGAGGAGGGATCTTCAGTGTGTGGATTCTCTGCTTAGGGTGGGGAGGTTAATTCCGCAGATAAGAAATCCCTCAGAAGTCCGAGGGTTCAAATCCTCATCATCTAGTTTCTCCCACACATCTCCATCCAAAGTTTCATGGTTCCACCCGTTTCCCCACCAGTGCTCCCACTTTAACTGCTGACACTTTTCGTGGCTGGGAATTAAATTAGCGTTGTAAATCAGCCAACCGTATAATGAGAGCTCCAGCTTGATTTTCTGCTGCGTTAGCTCTTTGGCTGCTGGAGAGAAGATTCTCTTCCAGAGCACACTTGGAAAACTTTAAACTGTTGTTTCTAATCAGGAACTGGTCATTTTTATCACCGAGCTCCAATGTTTTCGTCTAACAGTTTATCCAGACATGCTAGGAGCAACAAGGCAACATCATTATTTTCCTGATTTTTCTGCAATTTCTCGAACGTTTTATATATAGATTCACTAAATTCCTTGCTTCTTACAAGAGGTGAGTTAGGTGACTCAAATGGATCTATCTTCATATTACATCAAATAGTCTGCACCAAGGATAATCATTCCTCTTCATGCCACCAGGAGAGCTTTTAGTAACTCTAGGCTTCATCTGGTTGGAGAGCTGGCTCCAGAGGCTACCAAGCCCACTAAAGAAATTTCATCCTTTCAAGTCTTTTCTCTAGAACCACTTCTGGGACCAAAATCTGTATTAGTCAATGTTCTCTAAAGAAACAAAAGCAACAGGATGTATATAGATAAAGCTATATACAATTTATTGATTTGCTCACGTGACGGAGCTCAACAGTAGCGCTGAACTGGTGAAGCCGGGAATCCAGGGAACTGCTCAGGTCCGCAATGCTGGATGTCTCCGGAAGTCCCAGTCTAGTCTGAAGGCCCGAATGATTCCGGAGATCTGCCAGTCCGCGGTACACGCTGGGATCCGAAAAGGTTGATCACAGCAGCAAGGCAACTCACCAGAGGATAAGAGGCAAGCCGCAGGAGAAGGAAAAGGGACCACCAGCTCCCGCTGCCGTGGCCTTAAATACTGCCTGCCGGCAGAAGGTAACACCCACATTTGGGGTGGGCCATCCGGGTTGAGGTGGTCCAATCAGAAGACCCCTTTCTCTTATTTGTTCCTTAGTCCAGTCAAGTTGACACCCAGGATTAACCATGACAGCCATTCATGAAAACACAGTATGACTTGGCTTGCTAGAAGGAGTCTTAATATCCTGGTACTGAGGAAATCTGTTCCATTTGCTGCATCCTGGTTCCTGGAAAAGAATAGCATTAATGGGAAAGAAGGGAGAGACAGATTTTTGGTTAAAGCTTCTCAGTACTTGAATTGCAGAAGTATTCATGACATGTTTCCTTAGAAGCACAGAACTAGATCACACACAGATGGTTCCAGGGAACTGTATGCTGCAGACTGTACATCCCGATGGAGCACATTCTAGATGTGAAATGCCTTTGCAGTCTTAAATATAAACATGAAAACCAGAAGAACGCATGCTAATAACTGACTCCCATACTTTATTTATTTTTTTTTAAAGTTAACTTTCTATTAGCAGTAAGAAAGGAATTAAAATTAGGATATATTTTGCTGTCATTTAGAATCACCATGTTAAGACAATATTGGGCTGTCTATCTTTTACATTAGAAGCCACAGTGCTCACAAATCTGTCCACTCTATTCAGTAATGCAAAATTCGGTGACTACTTTGTCTTCACTGGCTGCCTGCTGCCTCTGGTACAAGTTTTCGTAGTGTGCAGACTATGAGGATAGAAGTGCTGGTCCAGTGGGCACCTGGTGCCAGGTCTTAACGTTTTCTGAGAAAATAGTTTTTAATGGAAGACATTAGGTAAGATAGAAATTAGATAAAATTAGGCAGTGTAAGAGCAGATATGAGGTCGTTAGAAAAAGGTGGATTCTAGCTACACCTCACCTGCCTGGAAATACTGTGCAGCAGTGGCAGCCATATGCCTGTATATCCCAAATCTAATTGGCTATTAGCTCTCTCCTTGGAGGAATAACCCAAGACTGATGGAACAAGCTTACATCCTCTAGTGGTTAGGAGATGTTAAAAGCCACAGTAAGACCCAGTCATATCTAACAGAAAAAATTGTAATTCATGGATTAACATACCATCCAAACATCTGTGTCTATGCCAAAGTAACCTACCATAACAATTAGTACTGTTTAGATACCTACATATCTAATTGCTTGTGCTTCATTATTAGGATTGAAAGGTTATTCCTGGACAAACCGTCACCCCATGAAAGGAAACAGCCAGAATTGACGAGAGACCAAGACAACAGCTCCAGAGAAAGTAGACTGTTTTGCTTCTCATCCACCTTTGCCCCTTTTCTAAGCCTAGGGAACAATCTGCGAAAGAGGGGGCATGGTAGAATGTAAGGGCTGCGATTGGGGTGAATGGTGAAACTACAGCAATATAGTCTGGAACACTCATTTGATCAACTTGATTGAACATACAAGCCCCCCTGCTAGATGGTGGGACCCATGGGTGTGTGAGTTTGAGCACAACTGCTTCAAATTGGTTTTCATGAAGGATGCTTGTACTCATAAATTATACTTAATGTTAAAAATGAAAAAAAAACTGAGAGAAAGATGCAGGACAGTTATGGCAGAAATCATGATCTGGGAGGGGTGGGGTGGGGTGGGGGGAAGGGAAAGAGAAATATGCCTGAACTGAATTGGAAAATGATGTATGAAATACACAAAGCATCAATAAAAAATGAATATTAAAAAAATAATATCACATTCAAAAAACAAAACAAAACAAACAAAAAAAAAGAGTAAAACATGAGTGCTGGGATTAAAGGTGTGCACTACCATACCTGGCTCATATACTTTAAAAAATTGTCCCTGAATTCAGTGAAATGAATCCAACCACCACAGCAAGCAGAGAACCATGAATTGGCTTCAGGATTTACAGGGCAAATGCTCCCCAGCTAACAGGATAATGTATCATTCCCAAGGAAATCTAATTCCAATATATTCTAACAAGATATATTTTATACTGTAACATGACAAATGTGCTTTCAATGATGCTACTAAACAGGAGTTCTCAACTGAGATCAACCATTGGGTCATTTTTAGGCAAAAGGATGTATTTAATGACATCCTAAAGCACTGGGAAGACAGCCTTAACTACGTATCTAAACTGTCACCCAGAGAGTCATAGGATTAAACAGAAGAGAGATCATTTGATAAAGGAATAACAAGACAATGATGAAGATTTTTAGACGTTACTTACAGAAGAATTTCACAGATCCTGTGGCCCTTCTGTCCCATAGAATCCAGATATTTAAGACACTTTTTTCTTAGGTCCATCACCTATAATGGGGAAATGCAAAAATCAATCTGTGTCTTTCTCTCTCTCCCTCTCCCTCTCCCTCTCCCTCTCCCTCTCCTCTCCCTCCCCCCCCCTCCCTCCCTCCTCCCTCCCTCCTCTCTCCTCCTCCCTCCTCCTCTCTCTCTCTCTCTCTCTCCTCTCTCTCTCTCTCTCTCTCTCTCTCTCTCCTGAGACAGGATCTATTCTGTAGCCCAGACAGCACTTCAGTTCCTGATCCTCCTCCCTCTGCCTTCTGAGTCCTGAGATTATAGGTGTGTGTAAGCATACAATGCCAGAAGCATCTTTTTTCTTTTTTCCTTTTTAATTTTATTTGGTGTGTGTAGGAATGTACTGCCTACATGTAGGTTTGTATGCCTGTGTTGTGCAATGCCGCAGAGGTCAGAAGAAGGTGTCAGATTCCACTGGAACTGGAGTTAAAGACGGTTCTCAGCTGCCATGTGGGTGCTGGGGATTGAACCCAGGTCCTCTGCAAGAGCAGTCAGTGCTCTTAACTGCTAGGCCATCTCTCCAGCCCCCAGAAGCATCTTAAACACTAACAGGAGTAAGATTTTATTTCTAAAAAACATCTTTAAAAATGTTACATGTACTACCCTGAAAAGATTTAGATACCTTTTCATAGTTCAAACATCAAAGATGGTGTGAGTTTGCTATTACATAATTTAATTCCTATATAAAGGCCTAGAAACTTTTCACCAAAGCATCAGTAAATCCTCTCAGTGTGAGGTTTGGTCCCCACTTCCATTCACTTTTCTAAATAAGCCTGTACTATCTTATACAGAAAATCAGGTAAACTCTTCTGTTAAAAGTGAAAACTCCCGCCGGGCATGGTGGCACACACCTTTAATCCTAGCACTTGGGAGGCAGAGGAAGGCGGATCTTTGTGAGTTCAAGGCCAGCCTGGTCTACAGAGTGAGTTCCAGGACAGCTGGGGCTACAGGGAGACCCTGTCTCGAAAAAAGACCAAAAAAAAAACCAAAACAAAACAAAAAGACAGGGTCTCCTGTAGCCCCAGCTGTCCTGGAACTCACTCTGTAGACCAGGCTGGCCTTGAACTCACAGAGATCCGCCTGCTTCTGCCTCCCAAGTGCTAGGATTAAAGGTGTGCGCCACCACGCCCAGCCGGAAACCATTTCTTTAAATTGGCAATATAGACTGCAAGATGAAAACAACCCAACTAGCAAAGTTAGAAAAAACAAAATCTCAGTTTAAAAATTACAATTTTTCAGTACACCAAAGGGACAAATAACCTTTTATTTAAAGCTATTAATTTGGAAGACTTTTGTTATCTCAATTATGTGTAGGAGAAAGGAAAGTCATTCTTCTAGAAGGTACCAACTGGTTTAAATGTGCAAGTGATTTCATACAAAAACTGTGCAGAGTCCAGTCTGGGAGACGCTGGTTCTTGGGTTGTATTCCTTACTCTTTGTTGTGGCTGTGGAACATTGCTGAAGAATGGGATCAGTCATCAGGTGTTCCCACAAGAGCTTCCGTGTCCTCAGTCTACTGTGTGGCAGATCTCCTTGACTTTCTGGTTGAACTCTTCTGGTTGATCTGCATATACATAATGCCCAGCCCCCAGGATAGCAATTGTCTTCACATAAGAATGTGGTCACAGTGACTGGATGCTGGTGCCAGAATTGCCATCTATGTAGGACTGGGCACCAAAGATCACCAAAACTGGAATGTCAGGATGAAAGCCACCAATCCGCTGCAGCATTGGCCGTTTTGCCCATCCATAAGGAATTGTCCTGTTCTTGAAGGCTATCTCACCACTTGGGGTTTGTACATGACAGTGGTAAATGTACTCTGTCACAGTGTCATCTTCAAACATTGGAGAATACTTCCGTTTGAAATCAGGCTTTAAACGCTGCACTACACTTAAACCAAAAGGTCCTGCAATTCTGAGACCAGCCAAGGGGCTAAAGGGGGTTAGTGCTGCTCCCAGGGCTCCGATCCAAACTGGAATTGGTCTCTCTTGATCAGCAAGGTCTGGCCGCTCAGGACAACCCCAAGGCTCCTCTAAAATGAGATGGCTAACCCTTAACGGATACTTCAGTGAGTAAGCTGCAGCCAAGAACCCGCCCAAGTTGTGCCCAGGCAAGATCATTTTGTCCTATCCTAGGGCACATTTCCCTTCTTCAATGGATTCCACAAACTGATTCTCCACTTCTGCATCACTGTCAAACCTGGGTCTACTGCTTCGTCCAAAGCCCAACAGGTCAAAAGCATAGACAGGTCTGTGAATGGATAGATCTCCAAAATTCAGGGCCCAGAGTCCAAGACCTCCTCCAAAACCATGGAGTAGGACAAGTGGAGTCTTATTTGAGATACTGTGAGAGAACATCAGTGTCCATATTCTATTCTCATTAGATATGCGAACAGGCTCCTTTTTCTAAGTGCAGGGGACACATTTTAACATTTTGTCTTCAGCTTCTTTAAGGTGTGATGTAGATATAGGGCACCAGGTGGCAAGCCACCCCGTTAGCCATCCTGACCCTTCGCCGGTGTCCGCTGCGTCTACCTCCTCCTCTGCCGCCATCGCCGCCACCGCCTCCGAGCAAGCGCAGGGATGTCCAATGCATTTTTTATGTCTAGAGCTTATGTCGAGTCATACTTGCTCTATTTCTCGTGCTCAGAAGTCACACGGCTAGTGGCCAGTGTACTTTTGTTTTGTTTTGTTCTGTTTTTTTGAGATAGGGTCTCCCTTTAGTCCCAGCTGGCCTGGATCTCACTATGTGGACCAGGCTGGCCTTGAACTCACAGAGATCCAGCTGCCTCTGCCTCCTGAGTGCTGGGATTAAAGGCATGTGCCACCACACCCAGGTAGCATAGCTCTTTCTACTTTGTTAGCATTTAAGGGATGAATAATGAGTAATGAATGCATGTAAGTCCCATGACTGGTCACTCTTTACAGTAGGTGATAAAATTGTCTCCCAGACCAGTGGAGGATATTGGTGTTAAAATGTGGCTCATTTTTAGAAGAATTCTATAAATTCTCATCAAGCTGCTGAGGGCCTAAAGGAGAGGAAAGCTGGGGTCTTGATTGGATGACAGAGATCCTCCAATTGTAAGTGGCTCGTACGAAGAAAGAGCAAGGAAGCAAAGGGAAGAACTTTCTAACTTCTGATAAGAACCTAGAAAAGGTAAATGACTTAGAGCCTCGCCACAGTAGCAGATGGAGGTATAATTAAACGATTCAGTCCTTTGGTTTTGGCCAGCTTTCCAGGATAAAGTCTGGTCTAGGTGCCTGGTCTCCCTCTAAGCAGCACTCAGGGGCTTCCTACCACATCCCTGTAGTAGGGAAACCTGTTCTATGGCATCTGAAGATGCATCAGAATATATGCTATCATCCAACAAGTGACATCAATCTTTTTTTTTTTTATCTTGTTGAGACAGGGTCTCCCTTTAGTCTCAGCTGGCCTGGAGCTCGCTATGTAGACCAGGCTGGCCTTGAACTCACAGAGATCCTCCTGCCTCTGCCTACAGAGTGCTCTGATTAAAGGTGTGGGCCACCACGCCCTGCAAAGGAGAGCTGTGACACCAACCCATCGTGTTTCTTTTTCCTTGACATTAGGTTTCTCAGAGCTAAGGGTTGTAACGATTCTAGCAGCTTTCCTCAGGTTTATGTAGCCTCCTCCTCCTCTTCCTCCCCCTCCTCATCCTGCCTCTCCTCCTCCTCCCCCTCTTTCCCCTCCTCCTCCCTCAGTCCTTCTCCCCTCCCACCTCTTCCTCCTCTCCCTCCTCCCCCTCCTCCCCCTCCTTCCCCTTCCTCCTTCCCCTTCCTCCTCCCCCTCCTCCTCCTCCTCCTCCTCCTCCTCCTCCGGCTCCTCCTCCGCCTTCCTCCTCCTTTCTCTCATTTTGCTTTTGAGACACAGTTCTATGTAGATCAAGCTAGTCTTCAACACATGATCCTCTTGTCCTAATCCACTGAATGCTAGCATATACCCCAACATTCCACTCTAAATTGCTCTAAAATAGCCATCTCGCCTATCTTTTGTTGCCTTCTCTCAGGACTTTTTTTTTTTTTTTTTGTTGTCTTTTTTAGACAAGTTCTCTGCTGTAACCATTGGCCTGCCTGGAACTCACTATGTACACTAAGCTAGCTGTCCCTTGATCTCACAGATACCCCCGCCCTGCTGGCCTACCATTAGGCTAGATTAAAATGGGCGTGTGCCACAACACCCTGCCTTTTCCAAGATATCTTTAAACTTGACTTAAACTTTTTTTTTTTTTTTTTTTTTTTGGTATTTTTGAGACAGTGTCTCCCTTTAGCTCCTGCTGGCCTGGAACTGACTATGTGGATCATGCTGGCCTTGAACTCAAAGAAATCAGCCTGCCTCTGCCTCTGGAGTGATGGGATTAAAGGCATGTGGCACCATGCCTGGTAACTTGATTTTTTTTTCTTAGAAAATGGAAAACTTTATTTAAAGAAAAGTCACCAGTAAACATTTCTGGTTATCATACAGTGTTATATTAAAAAGTTCCGGGGTTGGAGAGATGGCCTTGCGGTTGAGAGCGCCGACCGCTCTTGCAGAGGACCCGGGTTCGATCCCCAGCACCCACATGGCAGCCAAGAATCCTCTGAAACTCCAATTCCAGGAGAGCTCCAGTTCCAGGGGAATCCGACGCCCTCTTCTGACCTCCGCGGCACTGCACAACATGGATGCACACACTTGCATGCAGACAGTACATTCATACACATACAGAAATAAATTTAAAAAAAAATAAAAAAAATTAAAAAGTTCCAACAGTTAATTGAAATACATTATAACTTTGCATCTTGAATATATTGTTGTCTCATCTCTTCATTGGAGTGAAGAGATATGTAAATCAATGAATATTATGTAAAAACCTGTATTATAGACAGCATCCATTCTACTTTTAAACAGAAGTTCGATCCCTTGCACCCACACGGCAGCTAAGAACTGTCTTTAACTCCAGTCCCAGGGGGATCCAACACCCTCTTCTGACCTCCGCCACATTGCACGACACGGGTGCACAAACCTGCATGCAGACAGTACATTCATACACATACAAAATAAATAAAAATATTTTTAAAAATGTAGTGTTTGCTAATGTAGAACAGCAAAAACTCTTAATTTAAACTCATTGCTTTAATATGTAAATCATTAATTTCACAAATGTTCGCTGTCACTGTGTGGTACTATGCAATAAACAATCTGGACATGAAAAGCTTTCCAAAAATATTATTGGTCTATTTACTTTTTTCATTCAAATACAACAGTGTATTATGCAAATGGTGAATGAGAAACCAAATGACTTCTTATGATGCCAGGAATGATATTAACTTTTCAGTCATAGGCAATGCATGGAAAGTAATAAGCTACATCATATTTTGGGCTGCACAAAGTTTTCTTTTAATGGAACTGGCAGGCAAGTTAGATGGAACTTGGTATCTCAGTCAGCAAATACTGAGTGCCGGCTACCTAACCCAAACAAAACCAACAAAAACCCAAATAACAAAAGCCAGGGTAGAAATTGTATTAAATTATCTCTTTGACCTTTCTTTTCTTTTCTTTTCTTTTTTCTTTTTTTTTTCTTGACCTTGCTTTTATTTATTTATTTATTTATTTATTTATTTATTTATTTTTTGGTTTTTTGGACAGGGTCCTCCCTGTAGCCCCAGCTGGTCCTGGAATTCGCTCTGTAGACCAGGCTGGCCTTGAACTCACAAAGATCCGCCTGCCTCTGCCTCCCAAGTGCTAGGACTAAAGGCATGCGCCACCACACCCGGCTTGACCTTGCTTTTAAAAAAAGTTATGGTTAATTTTGAAGAAGTCAGGCTGGAAGTGTAGCTCAGTGCTAGAGTGCTTGCCTACTGTGAATAAGGCTCTGGGGTCCAGTCTCAGTACAGAAAAAAAAAGTCTGTTAAAGTACTCTTTTGATCCTAAGGTGTCTGCTTCATCATTTCAAGGCAATTTCTTTTTTTTTTTATTTTATTTTTTTTTATTTTTATTTTTTAAGGGATTCTACAAATACAATGTACACAGTTTGTTTGCAATAGCATTGAGTGTCATCATTATGTCATACAATCAGGTAATGTGGTGCATTGTGCAAGTATCTATGTCCAAATTTTGAACAACCCAAGGTTCCCATAGACTAGTTGGAAAGCTTGTATGCACAGGCATGTTGACAATCAGGAAGTCCAGACTATATTCCTGTAAGTCTCATGATTCACCCCTATCCTCCACAGCCCTTACAATCTACCATGCCTCCTCTTCCTGCATTTGTTTCCTGGGTTTGGGAAAGGGGCACAAGTGGGTAAGAAAAAAACAGTCTAATAGTTTCTTTGAGTTCTCCTTTTGGACTCCAGTCTGTTCAGGTTGTTTCCCTTCATGGATTGACAGCTTTCCCAGTGATACCCTTTTTAGTCATACTAAAAAAGCACAGCTTATGGATGTACAGGCATTTTAAGCAGTACTATTTATTATGTCAAGCTAAGCTTAAGCATCAGACACAGATGCTTGGATGGTATGCTAATCCACAAACCTGTAGTTTCTCTATAAAGGGTAAGGTACAAGTTCTTATTGTGGCTTATAGCATCTCCTAACCACTAGAGGACATAAGTTTGTGGCATCCACTGTGAGTTTATTCCTCCAAGGAGAGGAGCTATAGCCAATTAGATTTGGGTTATATATAGACACTTGGCTGCACTTTTGCACAGTATCTGCAGCCTGTTTGAGGTGTAGCTGATTTGACGGAGGAGTCTTGCTTGTCCTCAGGGAGACAATATATTGTTGCTGTATTGCTATTAGTGGCCTTTGGTAATGCCTCTGGCATTTCGGAGGCCAGTTGTATGTCTAGCAAGTGACTCTCATAACATTTTTTTTCATGCTCACACCAGGTCTTTCGACAACAGGGAATTTACTGCCTTTCTCCTTGCAATATCCTACTTATAGGCAAAAGGGCTTGTAATTTGGGGGGGGGCGGGTTTGAATCCCCTAGCCAACATCTCCTAAGCAGAATAATTCATGTCTGTTGTCAGAGCTTTCCTGTAGTATTAGTAATATATTGTGCTTAATTACACAACTTATAAACACTTTACTATTGAATTGGGTCTAGATAGAGAAATATCCTTTCACAGTTCCTAGCCTATCAGATCAATTAAACGGTTATGCCTGTTTAATAGGAAATTACCACTGTAACAATTGGCTCTAGTTTACAGTTAGGGAGTGGTTTCATTACCATCATGTTTTTCTTTTTCCTTAAAGGGGAGAGGTGGAAGGTTTCTCAGCATCTGAAGGTAAACTTCTATTAGGGCCCATTATAAACAGTCAACCCAAATATTATTCAGAGAGACGCTCAGTGTCTTGACTCAGGCAGTCTGAGGTTCCTCTTCCTTATATGTTCAGATGGTCACCTTGTCTGCTGGCATTTCCCAGTTCATCCTGCACAGCCATAAGTGTATGTTTTCAGGCATTTAGATTGGTGATTTTTACCTGTGGGAACATAAAATTCTCCTCCCATTTTTAGTTTNTCTTGAAGAAGAAACTTGAAGAAGACATCAGAAGATGGACAAACCTCCCTTTCTCCGTGTATTGGGAAAATAAATATATATAAAATGCCATTCTAACCCTCCACCCTATACAGATTCAATTAAATCAAAATCAAAATCCCCAAGAGCTTCTTCAAAGTTTGGAAAAAAAAAAAAAAAATCCTCAATTTTCATTTTGGAAAAACAAAGACCCCTGATGGCCAGAGCAACCCTGCGCGAAAAGAGCAATACAGGGGGGGAGTTCTATACAAGATTTAAAAACTGATACTACAGGGCTATAGTCCATAAAAACGCCTTGGTACTGGCACAAAACAGACCATAGATCAATGGAAATAAAAATTGAAGATCCAACCTGAGCACATACAACTTCAGCAGCACCTCATATTTGATAAAGGGCCAAGAGACCACAATGGAGAACGACAAGCAAGCCTCAACAATGGTGGCTGGCACAACTGATCACACACTATGTATGAATTTAAACCCTTACCTCTTGCCTTGCACAAACGTCAATTCCAGATAGATTAAAGACCTCAACGTGAACCCAAACTCTGGAGGTAATAGAAGAAAAACGTGGCAGCAGACTACAAGAACAATAGTGTAGGGAAAAGACTTCCTAAATCAGACAGCAAGCTGCACAGAAAATAGATCGACAATTGACAATGGGACCTAATAAAATTAACTCCAAAACTTCTGACATCAAAGAAACAAGAAAGGAATAAAGAGAAAACCCACTGAGTGGGAAGAAACCTTGACTGCAGATAAAAGCTGAAAAAGCATTAATTTCCAAAAGGAAACCTACTCAAAAAACAAAGAAAAAAGAAACAAATGAATCACTCAAAAGATGGAGCAAAGAGCTGAATAGAGACATCACAGAGGAGAACTGAAGATGGGCTGAGAAACATCTTAAAAAACTGGTGTCAGTGTCACGACTAATAAGTAGGGAAATGGCAAATAAGACACTCTAAGATATGACGTCACCCCGATAAGACTAGCCCAGGATCAGAAACAAATGATACCAAGTGCGGAGAGGTTGGGGGAAGGGGCACACTCATCCATTGCTGGTGGGGATGTAAACTTGTACCACCTGTGGGAAAAGCAGAGTGTGGATAACCCTTAGAAGATTCAATATGAGCTTTCCATTTGACCCGGTCATACCACTCCTGTATTACCCACAAGAATCATCTTACTGCAGAAATACATGCACAGCGATATTTATTGCAGCTCTTTTCACAATTGCAAAAAGCTGGAAACCACCCAAAGGACCCTCAACTGAATGAGTGGATATAGAAAAAATTTGGAACGGTACGACAATGGAGATTCTATGCCGCGAAGAAGAAAGGTGGTATTATGAACTTTGCAGGGTAAATGGATGGAGCGGGAGGATATTATATTAATGAAGTAACACAATCCAAGAAAAAAGCAAAAATGAATGGTATCCCTCATAAATTGGAATGCTAGGCATCAAGAACCCAGTGTATTAATATTTTCTTGTGAAGAGGTGCATAGTAAAAGAACACAACAGAAAGACGGCATAAGAAAACTGACGGAAATGGTGAACCGGGAGGGTTGGGAAGGGGCGGGAGAGGGACATGGGTCTGTATTCGATAATGTATAGTTTTTAAAAATTAACATGTATTTTCTCAAAATCTCTATGACAATAACTTTGGGATTAACATATACAAATGTTGTCTATAAAACGGTTGGTTTGCATATCATCTTGTAACATCCTCTTTTACTTGTAGGATTATTTAACTTAAGGATTTAAGGTTGCTTCCCAAATTAAAACATGCCCACCCAAAAAAAAAAAAAAAAAAAAGGACAATTTGATGAATTTACACCTTGATCCCTGCCTAAAGGTAAGTGTACTACAACCTGCCTGTTTGAGACCATGGTGTCAAAAAAATAAAGAAAATTTAAAAGAGGGGAGTTACAGTTACATATTTAGAACCTTTTTGTCAAAACTTTTCAATTAATCTTAAGACTAACAGGGGAAAAAGATTTGTATGTTCCCACAGTCAAAACGTCACCGACTCCAAAGGCTGAGAAAGAAAGGATACAACCTTCCGTCTGTAGGTTTACCAAGAAATACCAGCGAGAATTCACCCATCTTAACACTAAAAGAAAAGCCTCAGATGCTACAGGCATCAAAACATCTCTGAGGACCATAGTTGTAACAACTGTTTACAGTGAGTCCTAATGAATTTTACCTTCTAGGTGCAGCAACGGTTTTCATACGAGAGACCTCCATACCTCTTTTTCATAGAACAAAGAAAAACAGGGTGGTAAAATGAAGTCATCCTTTAACGGTAATTAGAAGCGGACTGTTGTAGTGGTAATCTCTTATAAAACGGGAAAAACTGCTTTCCTTTAATTGACTAATATACATAGGAACCATAAAAAGGATTATTCTCTATTCAAAACAATAATATACTAAAGTCTCTTTAAGTTGTTCATATAATAAATACAAGAGAGCACTGATAAAAGCAATGGATTTCTGCCAAGGAAATGCTAGCCAGGGGACCCAAGACCCCCCCAAAAAGGTTGAAGGCTTATTGCCTGTAAAACTGGGATATCTGCAAGAAGAGGTGGTAAGTTCTGCCCTGCTGTCAATGACATGAAATGTAACCATGGGAGCATTGTATTGAGATCACACGTACAAGTATAACAGTTGGTCTCTGGGAATACCAGAGAGTGTTACCAAGGCCACTAAACCAATAAAAATGTGGGTCTCCTGGAGTCAAGCAAAACGACGAAACTCCTCCCCCAACATCAGCTACACCTCAACTGCTTTGAAATACTGTGCAGCAGTGCAGCCACATGTCTGTATAAATCCCAACCTTAGTTGAATTAGTAGCGTCTCTCCTTGGAGGATAACCTGGATGTCCGCCACAAAGCTATACCTTCTAGCGTTTAGGAGATTTATATGCCACATTAAGGCCTTGCCATCTCTCTCAGGGAAAAAAAGTAGCCGGGATTACAACACCAACCAAACAGCGGTGTCTATAACCAAAGTAACCTCCCATAGTAAGTAAGCAATGTGTAAATACATATATAAATCTAAATCGCTTATCTTCATAGACAGGATGGAAGCCGGTCCCTGGGCAATCGGTCCAGCTCATGAAAGGAACAGCACAGAAACTGATTAGAGTCCAAAAACGACATCTCCCAGGCAAAGTAGACTGTTTTGCTTCTTGTCACCTGTGCCCCATCTCTAAGCCTAAGGAACAATATGTGGAAGATGGGGGATTGGTATATTGTAGGGGCTGCGATAGGGGTGAACGGTAAAACTACGGCAATATAGATCCTGGACACTTATTTTGATCAATTTGATTGAACATTCAACCCCTCCAGCTAGATGGTGGGGGCCTTGGGCTGATGTAGAGGCTGGGGCAACGCTGCTTGCAAATTGGTTTTATATGAAGGATCTTGTGCAAAAAAAAAAAACAAAAAAGAGCTAGATACTGAATTTGAACTAACTGGGAATATAAAAGCTAGTTTGTTTTATTTATAGTCTGTGATTGGGTTGGTCCGAGATTTTTCTGAAATACCCACATCACATTGTAACACTTTACTTTTACTTGTACAGGACAATTTACAAGTCGAATCTAAGCTTAATTCTTACTTCCCAATAAGTAGAAGTGCCTTATAAGTCCCAGTCATATAGCAGTAGAAGAGGCAAATGTTTTTGGTAAAATTTTATTTAGCAGGTAATCAACTCTGCCCAAGCTTTATTCCAGCACAGTATAGGATATTTAAGGCTTAGTGATTTTAGATTAGTAATTTAATGCTAGATTTTTAATTTTTTTTTTTTAAATTTTTGCAATGTAAACCTCCCGTGCTAATACTTGGAATATAAATGTAAGTTGTTTATGTTATAAATTTGTATTGGGTTAAGGTTACGAAACTGCGCCTTATTGTATTTTTCCTGATCCCAACCTCACTATACACACTTTCATTTTCTTGTCGGCCAATTTAACCGGCAACTAAGCTTAAACTTCCTTCCCAACTCGTAACCGTAGTCATGCAGTCACTAGACACTTTAGGGTAACATTTGATGGAACAGGCTTACTGCTGCTCCTTGGGGTTTATGGGTACTGTGTATCACAACTTAGCATCTATAGGTCAAAACATAAAAACCGAAACAAAAAAAAAAAAAAAAAAAGACCCCCGGGGGATGGGTGGTCCCGGAGGTGGGCGTACTCATCCTTCTGGGATCAAATGGAAAACACTCTGTGTTCAAACCTAATTGATAAATTTTCAATTTTTCTGAATCTTAAATACCTAAATGGCGAGGAGCAACTTTTTATGTTCCCACAGGTAAAAATCCACCAATCTAAATGCCTGAAAAACATACAACTTATGGTCTGTGCGATGAACTGAGGAAATGCCAGCGAGAGTTGACCCCATCTCGTCATAAGGAATGCAGGAACTCCAGACTGCCTGAGTCACAGACACACTGAACATCTCTCTGAAAATCTATTTGGGTTGACGTGATTAAATGGGCTCTAAGAATTTCACTTCCATATGACTGAGAAAACTTCTACTTCATCCCCTTTGAATAGGAAAAAAAAACATGGATGGTAATCGAAACCACCCCTACTGTAAACTAGAGCCAATTGTTACTGGTATTTCCTATACAAACAGGCATATACGTAGTAATGACTGATAGCATAGTGGAACTGTGAAAGGATATTCTCTATCTAGATCCAAAAATTCCATATGTAAAGTGTTTATAGTTGTGTAATTAAGCAAAATACTATATACAGGAAGCTCTGACATCAGCATTGAATTATTTTGCCCTAGGTATGATGTGGCTAGAGGGATTCAAACCCGCCCCCCCCAAATTACTAAAGGCCTTTTGCCATAGGGAGATATGCAGAGAAAAGTGCAGTAAGTCCCTGTTGTCGAGACCTGGTGTGACATGAAAAAAATGTTTATGAGATGTCCACTTGCTACATGTACAACTAATGGCCTCCGTATATGCCAGAGGGCATTAACAACGGCCACTAACGCAATTACAGCCAAAATATTGTCTCCTTGATTCAAGCAAGAACTCCTCCGTCACATCAAGCTACACCTCAACCAGCCTGCAGAGATTACCTGTGCAAAAACGTGGGCAGAGCCAAGTTGTCTGATCTATTAACCAAACCAAATCTATGTGGTACTAGCATCCTCTCCGTTGGAGGAATACACCACTCAGTGGATGGCCACCAACTGTATGTCCTCTAGTGGTTAGGAGATGTCTATAAGCCACAATAAGAAACTGTCACCCTTTTGTAGAGGAAACTTACAGTTTGCGGATTTTATGCATACCATCCAAGCTCTGGTGTCATGCTTACGCAGCTCGCTTGAACAGAATAAATAGTTACTACTTAATTGCCTGTTACATCCAATAGCTGTGCTTTGTTAGTATGCCTGAAAAGGGGTATCACTGGGAAAGCTGTCAAGCCATGAAGGGAAACAACTCTGAACAGACGGATTGTCTCCAAAAGGAGAACTCCAAAGAAATAATTAGACTTTTTTCTTCTCACCTACTTGTCGCCCCTTCCCAAAGCCCAGGGAACAAAACTGCGGAAGAGGAGGCAGGTAGATTTAAGGGCTGTGGAGAGATGGTTGATGAATCTGTGAGATTACAGCGCAATCATAGCTCGTGATCTCCCTGATTGCTATCAAACATGCCCTGGCATACAAGCTTCCTCAAATAGTTCGATGGAGGACCTTGGGTTGTTCAAAATTTTGACTAGATACTTGCAAATGCAACACCATTACCTGATTGTATGACATATGAATGACATCAATGCTATCTGGCAAAAAACTGTTTGTCATTGTTGTAGAATCCCAAATAAAAAAAAAATAAAATTAAAAAAAAGGATAAACATAAAAAAACAGAAATTGCCTTGAAAGGATTGAAGGTGAAGCGACACCTCTGAGGGCAAACTACAGAAAGAGTACTTTAACCAGACTTTTTGTTTGTTGTTACTGGCAATGGACTGGACCCCCAGAGCTTATTCACAGTAGGCAAGCAACTCTAGCACTGAGCCTACACGTCCAGCACTGACCTTCTTCTCAAATTAACCTACGTTTTTTAAAAGCAAGGTCGAAGCCCGGTGTGGTGGCATGCCTTTAGTCCTATGCACTTGGGAGGCAAGCAGGCGGATCTTTTTGAGTTCAAAGGCCAGCCTGGTCCTACAAGCGAATGCCAGGGAACAGCTGGGCGACAGGGAGACCCTGTCGCAAAAAACCACCCAACTCAACACCAGGCCCCAATGCACCTTCCTAAGCTCCAACAATTAACACCCAACTCACCACCGGGCCCAAATGCACCTTCCTAAGCTTCAACAATTAACAACCAACTTACCAACAGGTCCCAATGCACCTTCCTACGCTCCAACAATTAACACCCAGCTCACCACTACGCCCAGTGCACCTTGCTAAGCTCCAACAATTAACAACCAACTCACCACAAGGCCCCAATGCAACTTCCTAAGCTCCAATAATTACCACCCATCATACCACCAAGACACAATGTACCTTCCTATGCTCCAACAATTAACACCCTACTCAACACCAGGCCCCGATGCAGCTTTCTAAACTCCAACAATTAAAACCCAACTCTCCACCAGGCCCCAATACACCTTCCTATGCTCCAACAATTAACTCCCAACTCACCACCGGGCTCCAGTGCACCTTCTTAAGTGCCAACAATTAACACCCAACTCAACACCAGGCTCCAATGCACCTTCCTAAGCTCCAACAATTAGCACCCACCTCAACACCAGGCCCCAATGCACCTTCCTACACTCTAACAATTAACACCAAAGTAACCACCAGGCCCCAATGCACCTTCCAAAGCTCCAAAAATTAATGCCCAACTCACCACCAGGCCGCAATGCACCTTCCTAAGCATCAACAATTGACCCCCAACTCACCACGAGTCCCCAATTCACCTTCTTAAGCTCCAACAATTAACACCCAACTAACCACCAGGCCCCAATACACCCTCCTAAGCTGCAAGAATTAACACCCTACTCACCATCAGGCACCAATGCACCTTCGTAAGTTGCAACTATTAACACCCAACTCACCACCAGGCTCCAAGGCACCTTCCTTACCTGCAACAATTAACACGCAACTCACCACCAGACACCAATGCACCTTCATAGGCTCTAACAATTAACACCCAACTCACCACCAGGACACAGTGCACCTTCCTACACTCCAATAATTAACACCCAACTCACCACCAGGCCCCAATGCACCTTCCTACACTGCAACGATTAACACCCAACTCACCACCAGGCCCCCATGAACCTTCCTATGCTGCAACAATTAACACCCAACTCACCACCAGGCCCCCATGCACCTTCCTACGCTGCAACAATTAACACCCAACTCATCACCCAGACACAATGCACCTTCCTATGCTGCAACGATTAACACCCAACTCACCGCCAGGTCCCAATGCACCTTCCTACACTGCAACGATTAATACCCCACTCACCACCAGGCACCAACGCACCTTCCTAAGCTCCAACGATTAACACCCAACTCACCACCAGGCCCCAATGCACCTTCCTAAACTCCAACTATTAACACCCACGTCACCACCAGCCTCCAATGCACCTTCCTACGCTCCAACGATTAACACCCAAGTCACCACCAGCCTCCAATGCACCTTCCTAAGCTGCAAGGATTAACACCCAACTCACAACCAGGCCCCAATGCACCTACCTAAGCTGCAACGATTAACAACCAACTCACCACCAGGCCCCAATGCACCTTCCTAAGCTCCAACAATTAACACCCAACTCACCACCAGACGCCAATGCACCTTCCTAAACTCCAACAATTAACACCCAACTCACACGAGGCCCCAATGCACCTTCCTAACCTGCAACTATTAACCCCCAATTCACCACCAGGCCCCAATGCACGTTCCTAAGCTCCAATAATTAAAACCCAACTCACCAACAGGCTCCAATGCACCTTCCTAAGCTCCAACAATTAACACCCAACTCATCACCAGGCCCCAATTCACCTTCCTAAGCTCCAACAATTAACAACCAACTACCTCCAGGCCACAATGCACCTTCCTACGCTCCAACAATTAACATCCAACTCACCACCAGGCCCCAATGCACTTTCCTAAGCTCCAACAATTAAAGCAGAACTCAAAAGCAGGCCCCAAAGCACCTTCCTAAGCTCCAACAATTAACACCCAACTCACGACAAGGCCACACTGCACCTTGCTAAGCTCCAACAATTAACCTCCAACTCACCACCAGGCCCTAATGCCCCTTCCTAAGCTGTACCTATTAACACCCAACTCACCACAGGCCCCAAAGCACCTCCCTATGCTCCAACGATTAACACCCAACTCACCACCAGGACCCAACGCACCTTCCTAAGCTGCATCGATTAACACCCAACTCACCACCAGTGCCCAACGCACATTCCTATGCTCCAACGATTAACACCCAACTCTCCACCAGACCCCAACGCACCTTCCTACACTGCAACTATGAACAGCTAACTCACCACCAGGCCCCAAGTCACCTTCCTATGCTCCAACGATTAACACCCAACTCACCACCAGGCCCCAATTCATCTTCCTAAGCTCCAGCAATTAACACACAACTCACTACCAGGCCCCAATGCACATTACTATGCTCCAACAATTAACACCCAACTCACCACCAGTCCCCAATGCAACTTCCTATGCTCCAACAATTAACCCCCAACTCACCACCAGGCCCCAATGCACCTTCCTAAGCTCCAACAATTAACCCCCAACTCACCACCAGGCCCCAATGCACCTTCCTAAGCTCCAACAATTAACCCCCAACTCACCACCAGGCCCCAATGCACCTTCCTAAGCTCCAACAATTAACCCCCAACTCACCACCAGGCCCCAATGCACCTTCCTAAGCTCCAACAATTAACCCCCAACTCACCACCAGGCCCCAATGCACCTTCCTAAGCTCCAACAATTAACCCCCAACTCACCACCAGGCCCCAATGCACCTTCATAAGCTCCAACAATTAACCCCCAACTCACCACCAGGCCCCAATGCACCTTCCTAAGCTCCAACAATTAACACCCAACTCACCACCAGGCCCCAATGCACCTTCCTCCGCTCCAACAATTAACACCCAACTCACCACTGGGCCCCAATGCACCTTCCTACGCTCCAACAATTAACTTTCACCTCACCACCAGGCCCCAATGCACCTTCCTAAGCGCCAACAATTAACACCCAACTCACAAACAGGCCCCAATGCACCTTCCTAAGCTCCAACACTTAACACCCAACTCACCACCAGGGCCCAAGTCACCTTCCTACGCTCCAACAATTAACACCCAACTCACCACCAGGCCCCAATGCACCTTCCTAAGCTGCAAGGATTAACACCCAACTCAGCACCAGGCCCTAATGCACCTTCCTACTCTCCAAAGATTAACACCCAAGTCACCACCAGGCTCCAATGCACCTTCTTAAGCTGCAAAGAATAAAACCCAACTCACCACCAGGCCCCAATGTACCTACCTAAGCTGCAACGATTAACGCCAAACTCACCACCAGGCAGCAATGCACCTATCTAAGCTGCAACGATTAACAAACAACTCAGCACAGGCCCCAATGCACCTTCCTACGCTCCAACGATTAACACCCAACTCACCACCAGGCCCCAACTCACCTTCCTATCCTCCAACGAAAAACACCCAACTCACAACCAGGCCCCAATGTACCTTCCTAAGCTCTAACAACTAACCTCCACTCAACACCGGGACCCAATGCACCTACCCAAGCTGCAATGATTAACACCAAACTCACCACAGGCCCCTATGCACCTTCCTATGCTCCAACAATTAACACCCAACTCACCAACAGGCCCCATCGCACCTTCCTACGCTACAACGATTAACACCCAACTTACCACCAGGCCCCAATGCACCTTCCTACGCTCCAACAATTAACACCCAACTCACACTAGGCCAAAATGCACCTTCCTAAGCTGCAACTATTAACCCCCAATTCACCACCAGGCCCCAGTGCACCTTCCTAAGCTGCAACGATTAATACCCCTCTCACCAACAGGCCCCAATGCACCTACCTAAGCTGCAACAATTAACAACCAACTCACCACCAGGCCCCAATGCACCTTCCTACCCTCCAACAATTAACACGCTATTCACCACCATGCTCCAATGCACCTTCCTATGCTCTAACAATTAATACCTGACTCACCAACAGGCCCCAATGCAGCTTCCTACACTACAATAATTAACACCCAACTCACCACCAGGCCCGAGTGCACCTTCCTTAGCTCCAACAATTAGCACCCACCTCAACACCAGGCCCCAATGCACCTTCCTACCCTCTAACAATTAACACCCAAGTCACCACCAGGCCCCAATGCACCTTCGTAAGCTCCCACAATGAACGCCCAACTCACCACCAGGCCGCAATGCACCTTCCTAAGCACCAACAATTAACACCCAACTCACCACCAGGCCCCAATTCACCTTCCTAAGCTCCAACAATTAACATCCAACTCACCACCAGGCCGCAGTGCACCTTCTTATGCTCTAACAATTAACTCCCAACTCACCACCAGGCCGCAGCGCACCTTCCTAAGCTCCAACGATTAACTTCCAACTCACAACCATGCCCCAATACACCTTCATAAGCTCGAACAATTAACACCCAACTCAACAACAGGCCACAATGCACTTTCCTAAGCTCAAACAGTTAACCTCCAACTCACCACCAGTTCCCAATGCACCTTCCTAAGCTCCAACAATTAACACCCAACTCACCAACAGGCCCAAATGCACCTTCCTACGCTCCAGCCATTAACACCCAACTAACCACCAGGTACCTATGCACTTTCCTGCGCTCCAACAAATAACACCCAACTCACCACCAGGCCCCAATGCACCTTCCTATGCTCCAACAATTAACACCCAACTCACCACCAGCCCCAATACACCTTCCTAAGCTCCAACGATTAACACCCAACTCAACACCAGGCCCCAATGCACCTTCCTAAGCTTCAACAATTAACACCCAACTTACCAACAGGTCCCAATGCACCTTCCTACGCTCCAACAATTAACACCCAACTCACTACTACGCCCAGTGCACCTTGCTAAGCTCCAACAATTAACAACCAACTCACCACGAGGCCCCAATGCAACTTCCTAAGCTCCAACAATTACCACCCAACTTACCACCAAGACACAATGCACCTTCCTACGCTCCAACAATTAACACCCTACTCAACACCAGGCCCCGATGCAGCTTTCTAAACTCCAACAATTAAAACCCAACTCTCCACCAGGCCCCAATGCACCTTCCTATGCTCCAACAATTAACTCCCAACTCACCACCGGGCACCAGTGCACCTTCTTAAGTGCCAACAATTAACACCCAACTCACCACCAGGCTCCAATGCACCTTCCTAAGCTCCAACAATTAGCACCAACCTCAATACCAGGCCCCAATGCACCTTCCTACCCTCTAACAATTAACACCCAAGTAACCACCAGGCCCCAATGCACCTTCCTAAGCTCCAACAATTAACGCCCAACTCACCACCAGGCCGCAATGCACCTTCCTAAGCTCCAACAATTGACCCCCAACTCACCACCAGGCCCCAATGCAACTTCTTAAGCTCCAACAATTAACACCCAACTCACCACCAGGCCGCAATACACCTTCCTAAGCTCCAACAATTGACCCCCAACTAAACACCATGCCCCAATACACCTTCATAAGCTCCAACAATTAACATCCAACTCACTCCCAGGCCGCAGTGCACCATCCTAAGCTCCAAAAATTAACTCCCAATTCACCACCATGCCCCAATACACCTTCATAAGCTCCAACAATTAACACCCAACTCAACACCAGGCCACAATGCCCTTTCCTAAGCTCCAATAGTTAACATCCAACTCACCACCAGTCGCCAATGCACCTTCCTACCCTCCAACAATTAACACCCAACTCACCACCAGGCTCCAATGCACCTTCCTAAGCTCCAACAATTAGCATCCACCTCAATACCAGGCCCCAATGCACTTTCCTACCCTCTAACAATTAACACCCAAGTAACCACCAGGCCCCAATGCACCTTCCTAAGCTCCAACAATTAACGCCCAAATCACCACCAGGCCGCAATGCTCCTTCCTAAGCTCCAACAATTGACCCCCAACTCACCACCAGGCCCCAATGCACCTTCTTTAGCTCCAACAATTAACACCCAACTCACTACCAGGCCCCAATACACCTTCCTAAGCTGCAAGATTTAACACCCTACTCACCACCAGGCCCCAATGCACCTTCCTAAGTTGCAACGATTAACACCCAACTCACCACCAGGCTCCAATGCACCTTCCTTACCTGCAACGATTAACACGCAACTCACCACCAGACACCAATGCACCTTCCTACGCTCTAACAATTAACACCCAACTCACAACCAGGACACAGTGCACCTCCAACGTTCCAATAATTAACACACAACTCACCACCAGGGCCCAATGCACCTTCCTACGCTGCAACGATTAACACCAATACACCAACAGGCGCCCATGCACCTTCCTACGCTGCAACAATTAACACCAAACTCATCACCCGGAAACAATGCACCTTCCTACGCTGCAATGATTAACACCCAACTCACCGCCAGGCCCCAATGCACCTTCCTACACTGCAAGATTAATACCCCACTCACCACCAGGCACCAACGCACCTTCCTAAGCTCCAGGGATTAACACCCAACTCACCACCAGGCCCCAACGCACCTTCCTACACTCCAACGTTTAACACCCACGTCACCACCAGCCTCCAATGCACCTTCCTACGCTCCAACGATTAACACCCAAGTCACCACCAGGCCGCAGTGCACCTTCCTAAGCTCCAAAAATTAACTCCCAACACACCACCATGCCCCAATACACCTTCATAAGCTCCAACAATTAACACCCAACTCAACACCAGGCCACAATGCACTTTCCTAAGCTCCAACAGTTAACCTCCAACTCACCACCATTCCCCAATGCACCTTCCTAAGCTCCAACAATTAACACCCAACTCACCACCAGGCCCCAATGCACCTTCCTATGCTCCAACAATTAACCCCCAACTCACCACCAGGCCCCAATGCACCTTCCTAAGCTCCAACAATTAACACCCAACTCACCACCAGGCCGCAGTGCACCTTCCTAAGCTCCAACAATTAACTCCCAACTCACCACCAGGCCCCAATACACCTTCATGAGCTGCAACTATTAACACCCAACTCGCCACCAGGCCACAATGCACTTTCCTAAGCTCCAACAGTTAACCTCAAACTCACCACCAATCCCCAATGCACGTTCCTAAGCTCCAACAATTAACACCCAACTCACCACCAGGCCCCAATGCACCTTCCTAAGCTTCAACAATTAACACCCAACTTACCAACAGGTCCCAATGCACCTTCCTACGCTCCAACAATTAACACCCAACTCACTACTATGCCCAGTGCACCTTGCTAAGCTCCAACAATTAACAACCAACTTACCACGAGGCCCCAATGCAACTTCCTAAGCTCCAACAATTACCACCCAACTTACCACCAAGACACAATGCACCTTCCTACGCTCCAACAATTAACACCCTACTCACCACCAGGCCCCAATGCACCTTCCTAAATTGCAACGATTAACACCCAACTCACCACCAGGCTCCAATGCACCTTCCTTACATGCAACGATTAACACCCAACTCACCACCAGACACCAATGCACATTCCTAAGCTCTAACAATTAACAACCAACTCACCAGCAGGACCCAGTACACCTTAATACCCTCCAAAAATTAACACCCAACTTACCACCAGGCCCCAATGCACCTTCCCACACTGCAACAATCAACACCCAACTCACAACCAGTCCCCAATGCACATTCCTAAGCTGCAACTATTAACATGCAACTCACCAACAGGCCGCAATGAACCTTCCTACGCTGCAACGATTAACACCAACTCACCACCAGGCCCCCATGAACCTTCCTATGCAGCAACAATTAACACCAAACTCACCACACGGACACAATGCACCTTCCTACGCTGTATCGATTAACACCCAACTCACAGCCAGGCCCCAGTGCACCTTCCTACACTGAAACGATTAATAACGCACTCACCTCCAGGTTCGAACGCACCTTCCTAAGCTCCAACGATTAACACCCAACTCACCACCAGGCCCCAACGCACCTTCTTATGCTCCAACGATTAACACCCAAGTCACCACCAGCCTCCAATGCACCTTCCTACGATCCAATGATTAACACCCAAGTCACCACCAGCCTCCAATGCACCTTCCTAAGCTGCAAGGATTAACAACCAACTCACCACCAGGCCCCAATGCACCTACGTAAGCTGAACGATTAACAACTCAACACGAGGCCCCAATACACCTTCCTAAATTCCAACAATTAACACCCAACTCACCACCAGACACCAATGCACCTTCCTAAGCTCCAACAATTAACACCCAACTCACCACCAGGCCCCAATGCACCTTCCTAAGCTCCAACAATTAACCCCCAACTCACCACCAGGCCCCAATGCACCTTCCTAAGCTCCAACAATTAACCCCCAACTCACCACCAGGCCCCAATGCACCTTCCTAAGCTCCAACAATTAACCCCCAACTCACCACCAGGCCCCAATGCACCTTCCTAAGCTCCAACAATTAACCCCCAACTCACCACCAGGCCCCAATGCACCTTCCTAAGCTCCAACAATTAACCCCCAACTCACCACCAGGCCCCAATGCACCTTCCTAAGCTCCAACAATTAACCCCCAACTCACCACCAGGCCCCAATGCACCTTCCTAAGCTCCAACAATTAACCCCCAACTCACCACCAGGCCCCAATGCACCTTCCTAAGCTCCAACAATTAACCCCCAACTCACCACCAGGCCCCAATGCACCTTCCTAAGCTCCAACAATTAACCCCCAACTCACCACCAGGCCCCAATGCACCTTCCTAAGCTCCAACAATTAACCCCCAACTCACCACCAGGCCCCAATGCACCTTCCTAAGCTCCAACAATTAACCCCCAACTCACCACCAGGCCCCAATGCACCTTCCTAAGCTCCAACAATTAACCCCCAACTCACCACCAGGCCCCAATGCACCTTCCTAAGCTCCAACAATTAACCCCCAACTCACCACCAGGCCCCAATGCACCTTCCTAAGCTCCAACAATTAACCCCCAACTCACCACCAGGCCCCAATGCACCTTCCTAAGCTCCAACAATTAACCCCCAACTCACCACCAGGCCCCAATGCACCTTCCTAAGCTCCAACAATTAACCCCCAACTCACCACCAGGCCCCAATGCACCTTCCTAAGCTCCAACAATTAACACCCAACTCACCACCAGGCCCCAATGCACCTTCCTAAGCTCCAACAATTAACACCCAACTCACCACCAGGCCCCAATGCACCTTCCTAAGCTGCATCAATTAACACCCAACTCACCAACAGGCCCAAATGCACCTTCCTACGCTCCAGCCATTAACACCCAACTCACCACCAGGCTCCTATGCACTTTCCTGCACTCCAACAAATAACTTCCAACTCACCACCAGGCCCCAATGCACCTTCCTACGCTCCAAAAATTAACACCCAACTCACCACCAGTCCCAAATGCACCTTCCTAAGCTGCAACTATTAACACCCAACTCACCAACAGTCCACAATGAACCTTCCTACGCTGCAACGATTAACACCAACTCACCACCAGGCCCCCATGAACCTTCCTACGCTGCAACAATTAACACCAAACTCACCACCCGGACACAATGCACCTTCCTACGCTGCAACAATTAACACCAAACTCACCACCCGGACACAATGCACATTCCTACGCTGCAACGATTAACACCCAACTCACGGGCAGGCCCCAGTGCACCTTCCTACTCTGCAAAGAATGATACCCCACTCACCTCCAGGCCCAAACGCACCTTCCTAAGCTCCAACAATTAACACCCAACTCACCACCAGGCCCCAACGCACCTTCTTACGCTCCAACGATTAACACCCAAGTCACCACCAGCCTCCAATTCACCTTCCTACGATCCAATGATTAACACCCAAGTCTCCACCAGCCTCCAATGCACCTTCCTAAGCTGCAAGGATTAACTACCAACTCAACACCAGGCCCCAATGCACCTTCCTAAGCTCCAACAATTAACACCCAACTCACCACCAGGCCCAAATGCACCTTCATACGCTCCAGCAATTAACACCCAATGCACGACCAGGCTCCAATGCACCATTCTAAGCTGTAACGATTAACAAACAACTCATCACTAGGCGCCAATACACCTTCCTAAGTTCCAACAATTAACACCCAACTCACCACCAGGCCTCAATGCACCTTCCTACCATCCAACAATTAACACCTTTCTCACCACAGGCCCAATGCACATTCCTACACTGCAACGATTAACACCCAACTCACCAACAGGCCACAATGCAACATGCTAAGCTGCAACAATTAACACCCAACTCACCACCAGGCCCCAATACACCTTCCTAAGCTGCATCAACACCCAACTCAACAACAGGCCCAAATGCACCTTCCTACGCTCCAGCCATTAACACCCAACTCACCACCAGGCTCCTATGCACTTTCCTGCGCTCCAACAAATAACTTCCAACTCACCACCAGGCCCCAATGCACCTTCCTACGCTCCAACAATTAACACCCAACTCACCACCAGCCCCAATGCACCTTCCTAAGCTCCAACGATTAACACCCAACTCAACACCAGGCCCCAATGCACCTTCCTACGCTCCAGCAATTAACACCCAACTCCCCAGCAGGCCCCAATGCACCTTCCTAAGCTCCAACGATTAACACCCAACTCAACACCAGGCCCCAATGCACCTTCCTAAGCTCCAACAATTAACACCCAACTCACCACCAGGCCCCAGTGCACCTTCCTAATCTTCAACAATTAACACCCAACGTACCAACAGGTCCCAATGCACCTTCCTACGCTCCAACAATTAACACCCAACTCACTACTGCACCCAGTGCACCTTGCTAAGCTCCAATAATTAACAACCAACTCAACACAAGGCCCCAATGCAACTTCCTAAGCTCCAACAATTACCACCCAACTTACCACCAAGAAACAATGCACCTTCCAACGCTCCAACAATTAACACCCTACTCAACACCAGGCCCTGATGCAGCTTTCTAAACTCCAACAATTAAAACCCAACTCTCCAACAGGCCCCAATGCGCCTTCCTATGCTCCAACAATTCACTCCCAACTCACCACCGGGCACCAGTGCACCTTCTTAAGTGCCAACAATTAACACCCAACTACCAACAGGCTCCAATGCACCTTCCTAAGCTCCAACAATTAGCACCCACCTCAACACCAGGCCCCAATGCACCTTCCTACCCTCTAACAATTAACACCCAAGTAACCACCAGGCCCCAATGCACCTTCCTAAGCTCCAACAATTAACGCCCAACTCACCACCAGGCCACAATGCACCTTCCTAAGCTCCAACAATTGACCCCCAACTCACCACCAGGCCCCAATGCACCTTCTTAAGCTCCAACAATTAACACCCAACTCACCACCAGGCCCCAATACACCTTCCTAAGCTGCAAGAATTAACACCCTACTCACCACCAGGCCCCAATGCACCTTCCTAAGTTGCAACGATTAACACCCAACTCACCACCAGGCTCCAATGCACCTTCCTTACCTGCAACGATTAACACCCAACTCACCACCAGACACCAATGCACCTTCCTACGCTCTAACAATTAACAAGCAACTCACCACCAGGACCCAGTGCACCTTCCTACACTCCAAAAATTAACACCCAACTTACCACCAGGCCCCAATGCACCTTACTACGCTGCAACGATGAACACCCAACTCACCACCAGTCCCCAATGCACCTTCCTAAGCTGCAACTATTAACACCCAACTCACCAACAGGCCGCAATGAACCTTCCTACGCTGCAACGATTAACACCAACTCACCACCAGGCCCCCATGAACCTTCCTACGCTGCAACAATTAACACCAAACTCACCACCTGGACACAATGCACCTTCCTACGCTGCAACGATTAACACCCAACTCACGGCCAGGCCCCAGTGCACCTTCCTACACTGCAACGATTAATACCCCACTCACCTCCAGGCCTGAATGCACCTTCCTAAGCTCCAACGATTAACACCCAACTCACCACCAGGCCCCAACACACCTTCTTACGCTCCAACGATTAACACCCAAGTCACCACCAGCCTCCAATGCACCTTCCTACGATCCAATGTTTAACACCCAAGTCACCACCAGCCTCCAGTGCACCTTCCTAAGCTGAAAGGATTAACAACCAATTCACCACCAGGACCCAATGCACCTACTTAAGCTGAACGAATAACAACTCACCCACCAGGCCACAACGCACCTTCCTAGGCTCTAACAATTAACACCGAACTCACCACCAGGCTCCAATGCACTTTCCTAAGCTCCAAGGATTAACACCCAACTCAGCCCCGGGCCCCAATGCCCGGGCCCCAATGCACCTACCTAAGCTGCAACGATTATCTCCCAACTCACCACCAGGCCCAAATACCCATTCCTAAGCTTCAACTATTAACACCCAACTCACCACCAGGCTGCAATGCACTTTCCTAAGCTCCAAGGATTAACACCCAACTCACCACCGGGCCCCAATGCACGGGCCCCAATGCACCTACCTAAGCTGCAACGATTAACACCCAACTCACCACCAGGCCCCATTGAACCTTCCTATGCTCCAATAATTAACACCCAACTCACCACCAGACCCCAACGCACCATCCTATGCTCCAACGATTAACACCCAACTCACCACCAGGCCCCAATGCACCTTCCTATGCTCCAACGATTAACACCCAACTCACCACCAGGCCCCAACGCACCTTCCTATGCTCCAACGATTAACACCCAACTCACCACCAGGCCACAATGCACCTTCCTAGGCTCCAACAATTAACACTCAACTCACCACCAGGCTCCAATGCACTTTCATAAGCTCCAAGGATTAACACCCAACTCATCACCGGGCCCCAATGCCCGGGCCCCAATGCACCTACCTAAGCTGCAACAATTAACTCCCAACTCACCACCAGGCCCCATTGAACCTTCCTATGCTCCAATAATTAACACCCAACTCACCACAAGACCCCAACGCAATATCCTATGCTCCAACGATTAACACCCAACTCACCACCAGGCTCCAACGCACCTTCCTAAGCTCCAACAATTAACACGCAATTCACCACCAGGCACCAATGAACCTTAATATGCTCGAACAATTAACACCCAACTCACCACCAGTCCCAAATGCAACTTCCTATGCTCCAACAATTAACCCCCAACTCACCACCAGGCTCCAATGCACCTTCCTAAGCTCCAACAATTAACCCCCAACTCACCACCAGGCCCCAATTCACCTTCCTAAGCTCCAACATTTAACCCCGAACTCAAAACCTGGCCCCAATGCACCTTCCTAAGCTCCAACAATTAACCCCCAACTCACCACCAGGTCCCAATGCACCTACCTAAGCTGCAACGATTAACACCCAGCTCACCACCAGGCCCAAATGCCCCTTCCTAAGCTGCAACTATTAACACCCAACTCACCACCAGGCTCCAATGCACTTTCCTAAGCTCCAAGGATTAACACCCAAGTTTTCCTAAGCTCCAAGGATTAACACCCAACTCACCACCGGGCCCCAATGCACGTGCCCCAATGCACCTATCTAAGCTGCAACGATTAACACCCAACTCACCACCAGGTCCCATTGAACCTTCCTATGCTCCAATAATTAACACCCAACTCACCACCAGACCCCAACGCACCATCCTATGCTCCAACAATTAACACCGAACTCACCACCAGGCCCCAACGCACCTTCTATGCTCAACGATTAACACCCAATTCACCACCAGGCCCCAACGCACCTTCCTATGCTCCAACGATTAACACCCAACTCACCACCAGGCCCCAAATCAACTTCCTATGCTCCAACGATTAACGCCCAACTCACCACCAGGCCGCAATGCACCTTCCTAAGCACCAACAATTGACCCCCAACTCACCACCAGGCCCCAATGCACCTTCCTAAGCTGCAAAAATTAACACCCAACTCACCACCAGGCTCCAATACACCTTCCTTACCTGCAACGATTAACACCCAACTCACCACCAGACACCAATGCATCTTCCTACGCTCTAACAATGAACAACCAACTCACCACCAGGACACAGTGCACCTTCCTACACTCCAAAAATTAACACCCAACTTACCACCAGGCCCCAATGCACCTTCCTACGCTGCAACGATGAACACCCAACTCACCACCAGTCCCCAATGCACATTCCTAAGCTGCAACTATTAACACCCAACTCACCAACAGGCTGCAATGAACCTTCCTACGCTGCAACGATTAACACCAACTCACCACCAGGCCCCCATGAACCTTCCTACGCTGCAACAATTAACACCAAATTCACCACCTGGACACAATGCACCTTCCTACGCTGCAACGATTAACACCCAACTCATGGCCAGGCCCCAGTGCACCTTACTACTCTGCAAAGAATAATACCCCACTCACCTCCAGGCCCAAACGCACCTTCCTAAGCTCCAACAATTAACACCCAACTCACCACCAGGCCCCAACGCACCTTCCTACGCTCCAATGATTAACACCCAAGTCACCACCAGCCTCCAGTTCACCTTCCTACAATCCAATGATTAACACCCAAATCACCACCAGCCTCCAATGCACCTTCCTAAGCTGCAAGGATTAACAACCAACTCACCACCAGGGCCCAATGCACCTACGTAAGCTGAACGATTAACAAACAACTCACCAGCAGGCGCCAATACACCTTCCTAAGTTCCAACAATTAACACCCAACTCACCACCAGACGCCAATGCACCTTCCTAAGCTCCAACAATTAACACCCAACTCACCACCAGGCCCCAATGCACCTTCCTAAGCTCCAACAATTAACACCCAACTCACCACCAGGCCACAGTGCACCTTCCTAAGCTCCAACAATTAACTCCCAACTCACCACCAGGCCGCAGTGCAATTTCCTCCAACAATTAACTCCCAACTCACCACCATGCCCCAATACACCTTCATAAGCTCCAACAATTAACACCCAACTCACCACCAGGCCCCAATGCACCTTCCTAAGCTCCAACAATTAACACCCAACTCACCACCAGGCCCCAATGCACCTTCCTAAGCTCCAACAATTAACACCCAACTCACCACCAGGCCCCAATGCACCTTCCTAAGCTCCAACAATTAACACCCAACTCACCACCAGGCCCCAATGCACCTTCCTAAGCTCCAACAATTAACACCCAACTCACCACCAGGCCCCAATGCACCTTCCTAAGCTCCAACAATTAACACCCAACTCACCACCAGGCCCCAATGCACCTTCCTAAGCTCCAACAATTAACACCCAACTCACCACCAGGCCCCAATGCACCTTCCTAAGCTCCAACAATTAACACCCAACTCACCACCAGGCCCCAATGCACCTTCCTAAGCTCCAACAATTAACACCCAACTCACCACCAGGCCCCAATGCACCTTCCTAAGCTCCAACAATTAACACCCAACTCACCACCAGGCCCCAATGCACCTTCCTAAGCTCCAACAATTAACACCCAACTCACCACCAGGCCCCAATGCACCTTCCTAAGCTCCAACAATTAACACCCAACTCACCACCAGGCCCCAATGCACCTTCCTAAGCTCCAACAATTAACACCCAACTCACCACCAGGCCCCAATGCACCTTCCTAAGCTCCAACAATTAACACCCAACTCACCACCAGGCCCCAATGCACCTTCCTAAGCTCCAACAATTAACCCCAACTCACCACCAGGCCCCAATGCACCTTCCTAAGCTCCAACAATTAACCCCGAACTCACCACCAGGCCCCAATGCACCTTCCTATGCTCCAACAATTAAAACCCAACTCACCACAAGACCCCAACGCACCATCCTATGCCCCAACAATTAACACCCAACTCACCACCAGACCACAACGCACTCTTCTACACTCCAACAATTAACACCCAACTCACCATCAGGCCCCCATGCACCTACCTAAGCTGCAATGATTAACACCGAACTCACCACGAGGCCCAGTGCACATTCCTACGCTCCAAAAATTAACACCCAACTAACCACCAGGTACCAACGCACCTTCCTAAGCTGCAACTATTAACACGGAACTCACGACCAGGCCGCAATGAACCTTCCTACGCTGCAACGATTAACACCAACTCACCACCAGGCCCCCATGAACCTTCCTACGCTGCAACAATTAACACCCAACTCACCACCAGGCCCCCATGCACCTTCCTACGCTGCAACAATTAACACCCAACTCACCACCCGGACACAATGCACCTTCCTACGCTGCAACGATTAACACCCAACTCACCGCCAGGCCCCAATGCACCTTCCTACACTGCAACGATTAATACCCCACTCACCTCCAGGCCCCAACGCACCTTCTTAAGCTCCAACGATTAACACCCAACTCACCACCAGGCCCCAACACACCTTCCTACGCTACAACGATTAACACCGAAGACACCACCAGCCTCCAATGCACCTTCCTACGATCCAATGATTAACACCCAAGTCACCACCAGTCTCCAATGCACCTTCCTAAGCTGCATCAATTAACACCCAACTCACCAACAGGCCCAAATGCACCTTCCTACGCTCCAGCCATTAACACCCAACTCACCACCATGCTCCTATGCATTTTCCTGCGCTCCAACAAATAACTTGCAACTCACCACCAGGCCCCAATGCACCTTAATATGCTCCAACAATTAACACCCAACTCACCACCATCCCCAATGCAACTTCCTAAGCTCCAACAATTAACACCCAACTCACCACCAGGCCTCAATGCACCTTCCTAAGCTCGAACAATTAACCCCCAACTCACCACCAGGCCACAATGCACCTTCCTAAGCTCCAAAAATTAACCCCCAACTCACCACCAGGCCCCAATGCACCTTTCTAAGCTCCAACAATTAACCCCCAACTCACCACCAGGCCCCAATGCACCTTCCTAAGCTCCAGCAATTAACCCCCAACTCAGCACCATGCCCAAATGCACCTTCCTAAGCTCCAACAATTAACACCCAACTCACCACCAGGCCCCAATGCACCTTCCTACGCTCCAACAATTAACTTCCAAGTCACCACCAGGCCCCAATGCACCTTCTTAAGCGCCAACAAATAACACCCAACTCACCACCAGGACGCAATGCACCTTCCTAGCCTCCAACAATTAACACCCAACTCACCACCAGCCTCCAATGGACCTTCCTAAGCTCCAACAATTAACACCCAACTCACCACCAGGCCCCAATGCACCTTGCTACGCTGCAACGATTAACACTCAACTCACCAACAGGCCCCAACTCACCTTCCTATGCTCCAATGATTAACACCCAACTCACCACCAGGGCCCAATTCACCTTCCTAAGCTACAACAATTAACACGCAACTCACCACCAGGCCCCAATGCACCTTAATATGCTCCAACAATTAACACCCAACTCATAACCAGGCCCCAATGCACCCTCCTAAGCTCCAACAATTAACCCACAACTCACCACCAGGCCCCAGTGCACCTTCCTAAGCTCCAACAATTAACACCCAACTCACCACCAGGCCCCAATGCACCTTCCTACCCTCCAAAAATTAAAACCCTACTCACCACCATGCTCCAATGCACCTTTCTAAGCTCTAACAGTTAACACCCAACTCACCAACAGGCCCCAACGCAGCTTCCTATGCTACAACAATTAACACCCAACTCACCACCAGGCCCCAACGCACATTCCTACGCTCCAACGATTAACAACCAACTCACCACCAGGACACAGTGCACCTTCCTACGCTCCAAAAATTAACACCCAACTCACCACCAGGCCCCAATGCACCTTCCTACGCTGCAACGATGAACACCCAACTCACCACCAGTCCCCAATGCACCTTCCTAAGCTGCAACTATTAACACCCAACTCACCAACAGTCTGCAATGAACCTTCCTACGCTGCAACGATTAACACCAACTCACCACAAGGCCCCCAAGAATCTTCCTACGCTGCAATAATTAACACCAAACTCACCACCCGGACACAATGCACCTTCCTACGCTGCAACAATTAACACCAAACTCATCCAGGACACAGTGCACCTTCCTACGCTCCAAAAATTAAGACCCAACTTACCACCAGGCCCCAATGCACCTTCCTACGCTGCAACAATTAACACCCAACTCACCACAAGGCCCCAACGCACCTTCCTATGCTCCAACGATTAACACCCAACTCACCACCAGGCCCCAATTCACCTTCCTAAGCTCCAACAATTAACAGGCAACTCACCACCAGGCCCCAATGCACCTTAATATGCTCGAACAATTAACACCCAACTCACCACCAGTCTCCAATGCAACTTCCTACGCTCCAACAATTAACCCCCAACACACCACCAGGCCCCAATGCACCTCCCTAAGCTCCAACAAACAAACCAAAACTCACCACCAGGCCCCAATGCACCTTCCTAAGCTCCAACAATTAACCCCCAACTCACCAGCAGGCCCCAGTGCACCTTCCTAAGCTCCAACAATTAACCCCGAACTCACCACCAGGCCACAATGCACCTTCCTAAGCTCCAACAATTAACCCCCAACTCACAACCAGGCCCCAATGCACCTACCAAAGCTGCAACGATTAACACCCAACTCACCTCCAGGCCGCAATGCACCTTCCTATGCTCCAACAATTAACACCCAACTCACCACCAGACCCAACGCACCATCCTATGCTCCAACAATTAACCCCCAACTCACCACCAGGCCCCAATACACCTACCTAAGCTGCAACGATTAACACCCAACTCACTACCAGTCCCCAATGCACTTTCCTATGCTCCAACAATTAACACCCAACTCACCACCAGACCCCAATGCACCATCCTATGCTCCAACAATTGACACCCAACTCACCACCAGGCCACAACGCACCTTCCTAAGCTCCAACAATTAACCCCCAACTCACCACCAGGCCCCAATGCACCTTCCTAAGCTCCAACAATTAACCCCCAACTCACAACCAGGCCCGAATACATCTTAATAAGCTCCAACAATTAACACCCAAATCAACACCAGGCCCCAATGCACCTTCCTAAGCTCCAACAATTAAACCCGAACTCACCACCAGGCCACAATGCACCTTCCTTAGCTCCAACAATTAACCCCCAACTCACCACCAGGACCCACTGCACCTACCAAAGCTGCACCGGTTAACACCCAACTCACCACCAGGACCCAATGCACCTTCCTATGCTCCCACAATTAACACCCAACTCACCACCAGACCCAACGCACCATCCTATGCTCCAACAATTAACACCCAACTCACCACCAGACCATAACGCACCTTTCTACGCTCCAAAAATTAACCCCCACCTCACCACCAGGCCCCAATGCACCTACTTAAGCTGCAACAATTAACACCCAACTCACCACCAGTCCCCAATGCATCTTCCTATGTTCCAACAATTAACACCCAACTCACCACCAGACCCCAATGCACCATTCTATGCTCCAACAATTAACACCCAACTCACCACCAGGCCACAACACACCTTCCTAAGCTCCAACAATTAACCCCCAACTCACCACCAGGCCCCAATGCACCTTCCTATGCTCCAAAAATTAACCCCCAACTCACCACCAGGCCCCAATGCACTTTTCTAAGCTCCAACAATTAACCCCCAACTCACCACCAGGACCCAATGCACCTTCCTAAGCTCCAACAATTAACCCCCAACTCACAACGAGGCCCGAAGACACCTTAAAAAGCTCCAACAATTAACACCCAACTCACCACCAGACCCCAATGCACCTTTCTAAGCTCCAAAAATTAACACCCAACTCACCACCAAGCCCCAATGCACCTTCCTAAGCTCCAACAATTAACTTCCAACGCACCACCAGGGCACAATGCACCTTCTTAAGCGCCAACAATTAACACCCAACTCACCACCAGGCCCCAATGCACCTTGCTAGCCTCCAACAATTAACACCCAACTCACCACCAGCCTCCAATGGACCTTCCTGAGCTCCAACAATAAACACCCAACTCACCACTCGGGCCCAATGCACGTTCCTATGCTCCAATAATTAACATCCAACTCACCACCAGGTCCCAATGTACCTTCCTACGCTGCAACGATTAACACTCAACTCACCAACAGGCCCCAACACACCTTCCTATGCTCCAACGATTAACACCGAACTCACCACCAGGGCCCAATTCATCTGCCTATGCTCCAAGAATTAACACGCAACTCACCACCAGGCCTCAGTGCACTTAATATGCTCCAACAATTAACACCCAACTCACCACCGTCCACAACGCAACTTCCTGAGCTCCAAAAATTAACACCCAACTCACCACCAGGCCCCAATGCAACTTCCTAAGCTCCAACAATTAACCCCCAACTCACCACCAGGCCCCAGCGCACCTTCCTAATCTCCAACAATTAACCCCAAACTCACCACCAGGCCCCAATGCACCTTTCTAAGCTCCAACAATTAACCCCCAACTCACCACCAGGCCACAATGCACCGTCCTAAGCTCCAACAATTAACCCCCAACTCACCACCAGGCCCCAATGCACCTTCCTAAGCTCCAACAATTAACCCCCAACTCACCACCAGGCCCCAATGCACCTTCCTAAGCTCCAACAATTAACCCCCAACTCACCACCAGGCCCCAATGCACCTTCCTAAGCTCCAACAATTAACACCCAACTCACCACCAGGCCCCAATGCACCTTCCTAAGCTCCAACAATTAACACCCAACTCACCACCAGGCCCCAATGCACCTTCCTAAGCTCCAACAATTAACACCCAACTCACCACCAGGCCCCAATGCACCTTCCTAAGCTCCAACAATTAACACCCAACTCACCACCAGGCCCCAATGCACCTTCCTAAGCTCCAACAATTAACACCCAACTCACCACCAGGCCCCAATGCACCTTCCTAAGCTCCAACAATTAACACCCAACTCACCACCAGGCCCCAATGCACCTTCCTAAGCTCCAACAATTAACATCCAACTCACCACCAGGCCCCAATGCACCTTCCTAAGCTCCAACAATTAACACCCAACTCACCACCAGGCCCCAATGCACCTTCCTAAGCTTCAACAATTAACACCCAACTTACCAACAGGTCCCAATGCACCTTCCTACGCTCCAACAATTAACACCCAACTCACTACTACGCCCAGTGCACCTTGCTAAGCTCCAACAATTAACACCCAACTCAACACCAGATGCCAATGCACCTTCCTAAGCTCCAACAATTAACACCCAACTCACAACCAGGCCCCAATTCACCTTCCTAAGCTCCACCAATTAACACCCAACTCACTACCAGGCCGCAGTGCACCTTCGTAAGCTCCAACAATTAACTCCCAACTCACCACCAGGCCGCAGTGCACCTTCCTAAGCTCCAACAATTAACTCCCAACTCACCACCATGCCCCAATACACCTTCATAAGCTCCAACAATTAACACCCAACTCAACACCAGGCCACAATGCACTTTCCTAAGCTCCAACAGTTAACCTCCAACTCACCACCAGTCCCCAATGCACGTTCCTAAGCTCTAACAATTAACACCCAACACACCACCAGGCTCCAATGCACTTTCCTAAGTTCCAACATTTAACACCCAACTCAGCACCGGGCTCCAATGCACCTACCTAAGCTGCAACGATTAACACCCAACTCACCACCAGGCCCCAATGCACCTTCCTATGCTCCAACAATTAACACACAACTTACCACCAGGCCCCAATGCACCATCCTATGCTCCAACAATTAACACCCAACTCACCACCAGGCCACAACGCACCTTCCTAGGCTCCAACAATTAACACCCAACTCACCGACAAACCCCAATGCACCTTCATAAGCTCCAACAATTAACCACCAACTCACCTCCCGGCCCCAGTGCGCTTTTCTAAGCTCCAAAAATTAACACCCAACTCACCACCAGATGACAATGCACCTTGCTATGCTCCAACAATTAACACCCAATTCACCACCAGGCCCCAATGCAACTTCTTAAGCGCCAACAATTAACAACAAACTCACCACCAGGCCCCAATGCACCTTCATACGCTCTAGCAATTAACACCCAACACACCACCAGGCTCCAGTGCACTTTCCTAAGCTCCAACGATTAATACCCAACTCTGCACCGGGTCCCAATGGACCTACCTAAGCTGCAACGATTAATTCCCAACTCACCACCAGGACCCAATGCACCTTCCTATGCTCCAACAATTAACACACAACTCACCACCAGGCCCCAATGCACCTTCATACGCTCCAGCAATTAACACCCAACGCACTACCAGGCTCCAATGCACCATTCTAAGCTGCAACGATTAACACCCAACTCACCACCAGGCCACAATGCACCTTCCTACCATCTAACAATTAACACCTTTCTCACCACAGGCCCAATGCACATTCCTACGCTCCAACGATTAACACCCAACTCACCAACAGGCCACAATGCAACATGCTAAGCTGCAACAATTAACACCCAACTCACCACCAGGCCCCAATGCACCTTCCTAAGCTGCATCAATTAACACCCAACTCACCAACAGGCCCAAATGCACCTTCCTACGCTCCAGCCATTAACACCCAACTCACCACCAGGCTCCTATGCACTTTCCTGCGCTCCAACAAATAACTTCCAACTCACCACCAGGCCCCAATGCACCTTCCTACGCTCCAACAATTAACACCCAACTCACCACCAGGCCCCAATGCACCTTCCTAAGCTGCAACAATTAACACCCAACTCACCACCAGGCCCCAATGCACCTTCCTAAGCTCCAACAATTAACACCCAACTCACCACCAAGCCACAATGCACCTTCCTAACCTCCAACAATTAACACCCAACTCACCACCAGGCTCCAATGGACCTTCCTACCTCCAACAATTAACACTCAACTCACACGAGGCCCCAATGCACCTTCCTAACCTGCAACTATTAACCCCCAATTCACCACCAGGCCCCAATGCACGTTCCTAAGCTCCAATAATTAAAACCCAACTCACCAACAGGCTCCAATGCACCTTCCTAAGCTCCAACAATTAACACCCAACTCATCACCAGGCCCCAATTCACCTTCCTAAGCTCCAACAATTAACAACCAACTACCTCCAGGCCACAATGCACCTTCCTACGCTCCAACAATTAACATCCAACTCACCACCAGGCCCCAATGCACTTTCCTAAGCTCCAACAATTAAAGCAGAACTCAAAAGCAGGCCCCAAAGCACCTTCCTAAGCTCCAACAATTAACACCCAACTCACGACAAGGCCACACTGCACCTTGCTAAGCTCCAACAATTAACCTCCAACTCACCACCAGGCCCTAATGCCCCTTCCTAAGCTGTACCTATTAACACCCAACTCACCACAGGCCCCAAAGCACCTCCCTATGCTCCAACGATTAACACCCAACTCACCACCAGGACCCAACGCACCTTCCTAAGCTGCATCGATTAACACCCAACTCACCACCAGTGCCCAACGCACATTCCTATGCTCCAACGATTAACACCCAACTCTCCACCAGACCCCAACGCACCTTCCTACACTGCAACTATGAACAGCTAACTCACCACCAGGCCCCAAGTCACCTTCCTATGCTCCAACGATTAACACCCAACTCACCACCAGGCCCCAATTCATCTTCCTGAGCTCCAGCAATTAACACACAACTCACTACCAGGCCCCAATGCACATTAATATGCTCCAACAATTAACACCCAACTCACCACTAGTCCCCAATGCAACTTCCTATGCTCCAAAAATTAACCCACAACTCACCACCAGGCCCCAATGCACCTTCCTAAGCTCCAACAATTAACCCCCAACTCACCACCAGGCCCCAATGCACCTTCCTAAGCTCCAACAATTAACACCCAACTCACCACCAGGCCCCAATGCACCTTACTATGCTCCAACAATTAACACCCAACTCACCACCAGTCCCCAATGCAACTTCCTATGCTCCAACAATTAACCCCCAACTCACCACCAGGCCCCAATGCACCTTCCTAAGCTCCAACAATTAACCCCCAACTCACCACCAGGCCCCAATGCACCTTCCTAAGCTCCAACAATTAACACCCAACTCACCACCAGGCCCCAATGCACCTTCCTATGCTCCAACAATTAACACACAACTTACCACCAGGCCCCAATGCACCATCCTATGCTCCAACAATTAACACCCAACTCACCACCAGGCCACAACGCACCTTCCTAGGCTCCAACAATTAACACCCAACTCACCGACAAACCCCAATGCACCTTCATAAGCTCCAAGAATTAACCTCCAACTCACCTCCAGGCCCCAATGCACCTTTCTAAGCTCCAAAAATTAACACCCAACTCACCACCAGATGACAACGCACCTTCCTATGCTCCAACAATTAACACCCAATTCACCATCAGGCCCCAATGCACCTTCCTAAGCCCCAACAATTAACACCCAACTCACCACCAGGCCCCAATGCACCTTCATACGCTCCAGCAATTAACACCGAACACACCACCAGGCTCCAATGCACTTTCCTAAGCTACAAAGATTAATACCCAACTCAGCACCGGGCCCCAATGCACCTTTCTAAGCTGCAACGATTAACACCCAACTCACCACCAGGCCCCAATGCACCTTCCTATGCTCCAGCAGTTAACACCCAACTCACCACCAGGCCCCAATGCACCTTCATGCGCTCCAGCAATTAACACCCAACGCACTACCAGGCTCCAATGCACCATTCTAAGCTGCAACGATTAACACCCAACTCACCCCCAGAACCCAATGCACCTTCCTACCATCCAACGATTAACACCTTTCTCACCACAGGCCCAATGCACATTCCTACGCTGCAACGATTAACACCCAACTCAACAACAGGCCACAATGCAACATGCTAAGCTGCAACAATTAACACCCAACTCACCACCAGGCCCCAATGCACCTTACTAAGCTGCATCAATTAACACCCAAACACCAACCGGCCCAAATGCACCTTCCTACGCTCCAGCCATTAACACCCAACTCACCACCAGGCTCCTATGCACTTTCCTGCACTCCAACAAATAACTTCCAACTCACCACCAGGCCCCAGTGCACCTTCCTACGCTCCAACAATTAACACCCAACTCACCACCAGCCCCAATGCACCTTCCTAAGCTCCAACGATTAACACCCAACTCAACACCAGGCCCCAATGCACCTTCCTACGCTCCAGCAATTAACACCCAACTCCCCAGCAGGCCCCAATGCACCTTCCTAAGTTCCAACAATTAACACCCAACTCACCACCAGGCCCCAATGCACCTTCCTAAGCT
>VZQC01002858.1:916946-986959 GCA_009823505.1 Rhizomys pruinosus
CCCAACTAACCACCAGGCTCCAATGCACATTCCTAAGCTCCAAAGATTAACACCCAACTCAACACCAGGCCCCAATGCACTTACCTAAGCTGCAACTATTAACACCCAACTCACCACCAGGCCCCAATGCAACTTCCTATGCTCCAACAATTAACACCCAACACACCACCAGACCCCAACACACCAACATATGCTCCAACAATTAACACCCAACTCACCACCAGGCAACAACACACCTTCCTACGCTCCAACAATTAACACCCAACTCACCACCAAACCCCAATGCACCTTCATAAGCTCCAACAATTAACCTCCAACTCACCACCAGGCCCCAATGCACCTTTCTAAGCTCCAAAAATTAACACACAACTCACCACGGGATGCCAATGCACCTTCCTATGCTCCAACAATTAACACCCAACTCACCACCAGGCCCCAATGCACCTTCCTACGCTGCAACGATTTACACCCAACTCACCACCAGGCCCAAATGTCCCTTCCTAAGCTGCAACTATTAACACCCAACTCACCACAGGCCCCAATGCACCTCCCTATGCTCCAACGATTAACACCCAACTCACCACCAGGCCCCAACGCACCTTCCTACGCTGCAACGATTAACACCCAACTCACCACCAGGCCCCAACACACCTTCCTATGCTCCAACGATTAACACCCAACTCACCACCAGGCCCCAATTCACCTTCTTAAGCTCCAACAATTAACACGCAACTCACCACCAGGCCCCAATGCACCTTAATTTGCTCCAACAATTAACCCCCAACTCACCACCAGTCCCCAATGCAACTACCTACGCTCCAACAATTAACCCCCAACTCACCACCAGGACCCAATCCACTTTCCTATGCTCTAACAATTAACCCCCAACTCACCACCAGGCCCCAATGCACCTTCATAAGCTCCAACAATTAACCCCCAACTCACCACCAGGCCCCAATGCACCTTCTTAAGCTCCAACAATTAACCCCCAACTCACCACCAGGCCCGAATGCACCTTCCTAAGCTCCAACAATTAACACCCAACTCACCACCAGGCCCCAATGCACCTTCCTACGCTCCAACAATTAACTTCCAACTCACCTCCAGGTCCCAATGCACCTTCTTAAGCGCCAACAATTAACACCCAACTCACCACCAGGTCCCAATGCCCCTTCCTAACCTCCAACAATTAACACCCAACGCACCACCAGGCTCCAATGGACCTTCCTAAGCTCCAACAATTAACACCCAAATCACCACCTGGGCCCAATGCACGTTCCTATGCTCCAACAATTAACACCCAACTCACCACCAGTCCCCAGTGCACCTTCATGTGCTGCAACGATTAACACCCAACTCACCACCAGGCCCCAATGCACCTTCCTACTCTCCAACGATTAACACCCAACTCACCACCAGGCCCCAATGCACCTTCCTATGCTGCAACGTTTAACACCCAACTTACCACCAGGCCCCCAGGCATCTTCCTACGCTGCAACAATTAACACCCAACTCACCACCAGGCCCCAGTGCACCTTCCTACGCTCCAAAAATTAACACCCTACTAACCACCAGGTACCAATGTACCTTCCTACGCTGCAACGATTAACACCCAACTCACCACCAGGCCCCATTGCATTGTCCTAAGCTGCAACTATTAACACCCAACTCACCACCAGTCCCAATGCACCTTCCAACGCTGCAACCATTAACACCCACCTCACCACAAGGCCCCCATGTACCTTCCTACGCTGCAACAATTAACACCCAACTCACCACCCGGACACAATGCACCTTCCTATGGTACAAGATTAAAACCCAACTCACCACTAGGCACCAATGCACCTTCCTACACTGCAACGATTAATACCCCACTCACCACCAGGCCCCAACGCACCTTCCTAAGCTCCAACAATTAACACCCAACTCACCACCAGGCCACAACGCACCTTCCTATGCTGCAACAATTAACACCCAACTCACCACCAGGCCCCAATGCCCTTTCCTAAGCTGCAAGGATTAACACCCAACTCACCACCAGGCAACAATGTGCATTCCTACGCACCTTCCTAAGCCGCAACAATTAGCACCCTACTCACCACCAGGCCCCAATGCACATTCTTACGCTCCAAAAATTAACAGCCAACTCACCACCAGGCCCCAAAGCACCTTCCTAACATCCAAGAATTAAAAACCGACTCACCACCAGGCCCCAAAGCACCTTCCTAAGTTGCAACGATTAACACCCACCTCACCACCAGGCTCCAATGCACCTTCCTTACCTGCAACAATTAACACCCAACTCACCACCAGACACCAATGCACCTTCCTACGTTCCAACAATTAACACCAGGCCCAAATGCACGTTCCTAAGCTCCAACAATTAATACCCAACTCACCACCAGGCACCAATGCACCTTCCTACGCTACAACAATTAACTTCCAACTCACCACCAGGCCCCAATGCCCCTTCTTAAGCACCAACAATTAACACCCAACTCACCACCAGGCCCCAATGCACCTTCCTACCCTCCAACAATTAACACCCAACTCACCACCAGGCCCCAATGCACCTTCCTACNTGCCTCGGGGGTCAGAAGAGGGCGTCGGATTCCCCTGGAACTGGAGTTAAAGATGGTTCTCAGCGACCATGTGGGTGCTGGAGATAGAACCTGGGTCCTCTGCAAGAGCAGTTGGCGCTCTTAACTGCTAGGCCATCTCTCCAGCCCCCAGAAGCATCTTAAACACTAACAGGAGTAAGATTTTATTTCTAAAAAGCATCTTTAAAAATGTTACATGTACTTCCCTGAAAAGATTTAGATACCTTTTCATTGTTGAAGTTATAAACATAATAGATGGTGTGAGTTTACTATTACATACTTTAATTCCTATATAAAGGCCTAGAAACAAAATAAATAAATAAAGGCCTAGAAACTTTTCTGATTTACATCAGTAAATCCTCTCAGTGTGAGGTTTGGTGCCCAATTCCATTCACTTTTCTAAATAAGCCTGTAACATCTTATACAGAAAATTAATCAGATAAACTCTTCTGTTAAAAGTGAAAACTCTCTGAACTGGAGAGATGGCCTAGCAGTTAAGAGCAACGACTGCTGATACAGAGAACCCCGGGTTCGATCCCCAGCACCCACATGGCGGCTGAGAACTGTCTGTAACTCCAATTCCAGGAGAACTCCAGTTCCAGGGGAATCCGACGCCCTCTTCTGACCTCCGAGGCATTGCACAGACCTACTACATTCAGACAGTACATTCAGACACATATAAAATAAAATTAAAAAAAATTTTAAAGTGAAAACTCCCCTTCAAAGTACGTCTTACAGCATTTGAAGCATCCAAATAAAGGAACAGAAGGGACCCTGTGAAGGCTGCCTTCCTTCACCCTTCATCATTAAAGAAAGCAGTCTATACTAGAGGTGTAGTTCATGGAGTGTTTGGTTATCATGTGTCAGGAGAGATTTTATCCCAAAACAAGAAGGAAAGGTAGGAGAGAGAGAAAATGAAGGAAGGAAGGAAGGAAGGAAGGAAGGAAGGAAGGAAGGAGGGAGGGAGGGAGGGAGGGAGGGAGGGAAGGAAGGAAGGAAGGAAGGAAGTAAGGGAGGAAGGGAGGAGGGAAGAAAGGAGAGATGGAGGGAGGAAGAGAAGAGAAAGAAACTGGAGAGGGAAATAGGGAAAAGGGGAAGGAGAACAGGAAAGCTGAAGAAAGAGAAAGGTGAGAGGGTGGTGAGAGAAGGAAAGGGGAGGAGAGAAGGGAAGAGAGAGTGGAGGCTCTGTGCCTAAGCTGCAACAATTAACACCCAACTCACCAAGAGGCTCCAATGCACCTTCCTAATCTCCAACAATTAACCTCCAACTCACCACCAGGCTCCAATGCACCTTCCTAAACTCCAACAATTAACCTCCAACTCACCACCATACTCCAATGCACCTTCCTAAGCTCCAACAATTAACCTCCAACTCACCATGAGGCTCGAACGCAATGAATTTCCAACTCAACATCAGGCTCCACTGCACCTTCCTAAGCTCCAACAACTAACATCCACCTCACCACCAGGATCCAATGCATCTGCCTAAGCTCTGGAAATTAACCTCCAACTCACCACCAGGCTCCAGTGCACCTTTCTAAGCTCCAACAATTAACCTCCAACTCACCACCAGGCTGCAATGCACTATCCTAGGTTCCAACAATTAACATCCAATGCACATTCCTATGCTCGAAAAATTAACCTCCAATTCAACACCAGGCTCCAATGAACCTTGGTAAGCACCAACAATCAACCTCCAACTCACCACCAGGCTTCAGTGCCCCTTGCTAATGTCCAACGTTCAACCTCCAACTCACCACCAGGCTCCAATGCACCTTCCTAGACTCTGACAATTAATGACCAACTCACCACCAGTCTCCAATGCACCTTCCTGAGCTCCAAAAATTAACCTCCAACTCACCACCAGGCTCCAATGCATCTTCCTAAGCACTAACAATGAACATCCAACTCACCACCAGTCTCCAATATACCTACCTAAGCTCCAACAATTAACCTCCAACTCACCACCAGGCTCCAATGCATCTTCCTAAGCTCTAGCAATTAACCTCAAACTCACCACCAATCTCCAATGCACCTTCTTAAGCTCCAACAATTAATCTCCAACTCACCACCAGGCTCCAATGCACCTTCCTAAGCTCCAACAATTAATTTACAACTCACCACCAGGCTCCAATGCATCTTCCTAACCTCCCACAATTAACCTCCAACTCACCACCAGTCTCCAATGTAAATACTTAAGCTCCAACAATTAAACTCCAACTCAAATCAGGCTCCACTGCACCTTCCTAAGCTCCAACAGTTAACGTCCACCTTACCACCAGGCTCCAATGCATCTTCCTAAGGTCCAACAATTAATGTCCAACTCACCAACCAGCCTCCAATGTACCTACCTAAGTTCCAACAATGAATCTCCAACTTACAATCAGGCTCCACTGCACCTTCCTAAGCTCCGACAATTATCCTCCAACTCACCACAAGTCTCCAATACATCTTCCTAAGCTCTGAAAATTAACATCCAACTCACCACCAGGCTCTAATTCATCTTCCTAAGGTGTGACAATTAACCTCCAACTCACCACCAGGCTCCAGTGCATCTGCCTAACCTCCAATGATTAACCTCCAACTCACCAGTAGGCTCCAATACACCTTCCTAAGCTCCAACAATTAAGTTCCAACTCAGCACCGGGCTCAGCAGAATCTTATCAAGCTCTAACAATTAACCTCCAACTCACCAACAGGCTCCAATGCACCTTCCTAAGCTCCAACAATTAAGTTCCAACTCACAACCAAGCTCCAATGCACCTTCCTATTCTCCAACAATTAACCTCCAACTCACCACCAGGCTCCAATGCACCTTCCTATTCTCCAAAAATTAACCTCCAACTCACCACCAGGCTCCAATGCACCTTCCTAAGCTCCAACAATTAACCTCCAACTCACCACCAGGCTCCAATGCACCTTCCTAAGATCCAACAATTAACCTCCAACTCACCACCAGGCTCCAATGCACCTTCCTAAGCTCCAACAATTAACCTCCAACTCACCACCAGGCTCCAGTGCACTTTCCTAGACTCTGACAATTAACGACCAACTCACCACCAGTCTCCAATGCACCTTCCTGAGCTCCAAAAATTAACCACCAACTCAACACCAGGCTCCAATGCATCTTCCTAAGCACTAACAATGAACATCCAACTCACCACCAGTCTCCAATATACTTACCTAAGCTCCAACAATTAACCTCCAACTCACCACCAGGCTCCAATGCATCTTCCTAAGCTCTAGTAATTAACCTCAAACTCACCACAAATCTCCAATGCACCTTCTTAAGCTCCAACAATTAACCTCCGACTCATCACCAAGCTCCAATGCACCTTCCTAATCTCTAATATTTAAGCTCCAACTCACCACCAGGTTCCAATATACATACCTAACCTCCAACAATTAACACCAACTGACCACCAGTCTCCAATGCACCTTCCTGAGCTCCAAAAATTAACCTCCAACTCACCACCAGGCTCCAGTGAACCTTCCTAAGCTATAATAATTAACTTCTAACTCACTACCAATCTCCAATGCACCTTCCTAAGCTCCAACAGTTAATTTCCAACTCACCACCAGGCTCCAATGTAAATACCTAAGCTCCAACAATTAATTTACAACTCAAATCAGGCTCCAGTGCACCTTCCTAAGCGCCAACAGTTAACTTCCACCTCACCACCAGTCTGCAACCTACGTTGCAATGCTCCAACAATTAACATCCAACTCAGCACCAGGCTCCTATGTAACTGCATAAACTCGAACAATTGAACCATCAACTCACCACCAGGTTCCAATGCACCTTCCTAAGCTCCAACAATTGACATCCAACTCAGCAACAGGCTCCTATATACCTATATAAACTCAAACAATCAATCTCCAACTCACCACCAGGCTCCAATGCACCTTCCTAATCTCCCACAATTAACATCCAACTCACCACCAGGCTCCAATTCATTTTCCTAAGCTCCAACAATTAAACTCCAACTCACCACCAGCCTCTAATGCACCTTCCTATGCTCAAACAATTAACCTCCCACTCACCACCAGGCTTCAATGCACCTTCCTAAGCTCCAACATTAGCCTCCCACTCATCACCAGGCTCCAATGCACCTACTTAAGCTCCAACAATTAACCTCCAAGTCACCAGCAGGCTCCAATGCATGTTCATGTGCTCCAACAATTAACCTCCAACTCATCACCAGGCTCCAATGCACCTTCCTAAGCTCCAACATTAGCCTCCAACTCACCATCCAGCTCCAATGCACCTCCCCAAGCTCCAACAATTAAACTCCAACTTACCACCAGGCTCCAGTGCACCTTCCTAAGCCCCTACAGTTAACCTCCAACTCACCACCAGGCTCCAATACACCTTCCTAGGCTCCAACAATTAATGCTCAACTAACCACCAGGCTCGAATGCACCTTCCTAAGCTCCCACAATTAACATCAAACTCACCACCAGGCTCCAATTCATTTTCCTAAACTCTGACAATTAAACCCCAACTCACCTCCAGGCTCCAATGCACCTTCCTAATCTCCCACAATTAACATCCAACTCACCACCAGACTCCAATTCATTTTCCTAAGCTCCGACAATTAAACTCCAACTCGCCACCAGCCTCCAATGCATTTTCCTATGCTCAAACAATTAACCTCCCACTCACCACCAGGCTCCAATGCACCTTCATAAGCTCCAACATTAGCCTCCAACTCACTACCAGGCTCCACTGCACCTACCTAAGCTCCAACAATTAACCTTCAACTCATCACCAGGCTCCAATGCACCTTCCTAAGCTCCAACATTAGCCTCCAACTCACCACCCTGCTCCAATGCACCTTCCCAAGCTCCAACAATTAAACTCCAACTCACCACCAGGCTCCAGTGCACTTTCCTAAGCCCCTACAGTTAACCTCCAACTCACCACCAGGCTCCAATGCATCTTCCCAAGCTCTAACAATTAACCTCCAACTCACCACCAGGCTCCATTGCACCTTCCATTGAATATGCAGGAGAACAATTTCTTGTTCAAAGAGATTGCCCCCTTTGGTCCATCATTCACTGCTTGGTAACCAGCAGACTGTAATTTAGGATAGAAGAAGGTACTGGAAACATGAAGTGCTGGAGAACCTTGCTTTTATATTATTTCTTTCTACTAAAAGTTTCATGTAAAAATTAATGACCTATAAAATACCAAAGAGTAAAATTTAGAACATGGCTAATATATTACACAATGAAATTTCTACCTGAATTATTATGAATGAGAAAGGGAAATGCTGAAGGAAAAGGTGGTTATCAAACATGGGGATCAAATGGCTATTGACCCGCTTGGCATGGGGGCGCAGGCCTTTAATCCCAGCACTTGGGAGGCAGAAGCATGTGAATATCTATGAGTTCAAGGCCAGCCTGGTCTATAGAGTGAGTTCCAGGCTAGCTGGGGCTACAGAGAGAACCCTGCTCACCTCAAAAAAAGACCTACTGATGAAAAACAATTCTTAGTCAAACATAGGAAGAGAAAGAAGGAATAAGGGCTATAGATTTAGCTTAATGGTAGACAGCTTGCCTAGTACACACACGACCCTGGGTTCAGTTCCTAGTAATAGACCTCCCCCAATAAAACCAAGGAAGGTGACTCTTGAAGCATATGAGCCACAGCATACATGCAACTATATCATCCAAAAAATACTTGGGAAATTGAGTATCATAGTACTACATAGAAATGACACATCAATTCAAACATATTTCCTGGAAGAAAAGATGCCCAAATATTTATGGCACATTTGAACAATAACTTCTTTTCCTGTACTTTTTGAATTTCCTATGACAAACATATTACATTTACAAAAGACTGTGTTTCTAGGTTACTAGGCCTATGACACAGAAGAGGGAGAAGAAATGTAACAACTGAGCAGTTGGCTAAGAGACCAACTGAATAATAAGAACTAAGATATATTTTGCTGATTATATGAGGGTATGAGATAACAAAGTAGGCAACTTTGTGTAGTTATCAATTGCTATTGTTTGAACACACCTTTAAAATTATTTTTCAAAAAGGTATTCAATTCATTCATTCAGAGACAGGGTCTCTCTGCAGCCCCAGCTTTTTTTTTTCTTCTTCTTCTTCTTCCTTCCTTCTTTTCCTTTCTTTTCTCTCCTTCCTTTTCCTTTTTCCTCTTCCTTTCTTTCTCCTTCTTCTTTCTTCCTTCCTTATTTCCTTCCTTCCTTCATTTAGAGGCAGGGTCTCTCTGCAGCCCCAGCTATCCTGGGACTAACTATGTAAATCAGGCTGGCCTTGAACTCACAGAGAGTCACATGCTTCTGCCTCCCAAGTGCTGGGATTAAAAGCATGTGCCACCACGCCTGGCTAAAAAGATTTCTTTTTAATTACATGTACATGTATGTCTGTGCATATGTGCACTTGAGCAAAGGTGTCTACAGATGCCAGAGAGGAGCATCAGAGCCCCTGGAGCTTTGAGCCACCTCACATGGATGTCGTTGTGACCAAACACTGCTGCTCTTAACTGCTGAGCCATCTCTCCAGTCCCTCTAAAATTCTTCTGTTGGAAGCTAATGTCAATGTGATAGCATTAGGAAGTAGGGCCTTTCAGGAAGGGAGTCAGGCATGAGCACTGTCCTCATAGAAGAGACTCACGCTCCTATACAAGAAGTTGAAGAGAGAAAAGACTCAGCAGTTAAGAGCACTGGCTGCTCTTATAAATGACCAAGGTTTGATTCCCAGCACCCACATGGTGGCTAACAACCATCTGTAACTCCAGTTCCAGGGGATCTAACAGCTCTTTTTGACCTCCGTGTGCACTACATGACATGGATGCACATACATACATGCCAGCAATATACTCACATACATAAAATATTCTTTATGCATATGTGTGTTTATGAATATATAGTTTTTTGGGGGGTGTCTTTTTTTTGAGACAGGTCTCCCTGTAGCCCCAGTTGTCCTGGAACTCACTCTGTAGACCAGGCTGGCCTTGAACTCTCAGATCCGCCTGCCTCTGCCTCTGCCTCTGGAGTGCTAGGATTAAAGGTGTGTGCCACCATGCCCCACCTTAAGATGTTTCTGTTTCAGGAAAGTATAAGGCTGGGGATATAGAACTCAGTGGGAGAGTGCTTGCCTACCATGTACAAGGCCCTAGGTTTCATCTCCAACATGGAAGAATAACAACAACAACAATAAAAACAATATTGATAATAATAATAAAGCAAGGACTGCTGGGAGTCTATACTCCCAGCAATTCAGGAAGCTGAGATGAGGCAGGAGGATCACAAGGTTTAAGATGTATCTGGTCCACATAAGATAAAGGTCAACCTGGACAACTTAGTGGAAATCTGATAAAAAGTTAAAAATTAAAAAAAAAAGAAGGAAAGAAAGAGGGCTAAGATTATAGTCAGTGATCGGCTGGCACGCGTGACACCCTCGGGGCCTCAGTTCCATCCCTAGTACTAAAAATAAAAAAAAGCAGCAAAACAGAAATTGAAGTTGCTTTACCAGAAACCCTTTATAACTGGGTAGGAATCACTTTGATTATAGAAAGTAAAGTAAAAATAATAGTCAAAAAAGGAAAAAAAAGACAAGTTACCTCATCCTTGAGCCAGTGGTAGTTCTTTAGGGTCTGGATCTGTCCTCGGGTAATTAGCAATTTGAAAGCACTGCTAAGGATCTCATCCTGTTGGCCATGGCCCAGGGCATTGATGATTTCCTTCTCCATATCCTGAGTCAGAAGGTGCAGAGGTGCGACTTTAACACAGAGCCACATCAGACACAGAAAGCCTGAGACTGAAATCAGCTTCTCATCCCAGAAACACTCAATCATCTGGGAAACTACTATCAAAGACCTTTGAGACTGCAGTAGAAAATGTTCAGACTCACAACTACAGAGCAGTCTTAATAAGGCTATCTCCCCAAATGTATGGCTTTATTATTCTAATAAATTATGCAGATGAGTACATATTTAGCTTATAAACCTAATCAAAAGTATTTCCAAGCGAGTATTTCTATGCTGCTTCTCTCCTCTGGAAACAGACTTACTAATTTGGTTTTCCCTCCATCTCTGTACTGGTTAGCTTTGTCAACCTGACACAACCTAGAACAACAGCCTGAGAATAGTCTCAACTGGGTTAGACTGTGGAGCTGTCTACGGGGGACTGTCTTCAGTTACTTGATGACAGAGGATCAGGGGGTCCTGAACTGTGTAACAGTGGAAAGTCTAGCTGAGCACAAGCAAACAAGCATGAACATGCTTCTCTCTGCTCCTGACTGTGGTGTGATAGAGTCTGCTGTCTCAAGCTCCTGCTGCTGACTTCCCTGTAGTGATGGACTCTAAACCGAGAATTGTGAGCTCAAATAAACCTTCTCCTCTTCAATTGCCTTTTTTTTTTTTTTTTTGNATTTTATTTCTAAAAACCCTCAAATCAAAAGTATTTCCAGGCAAGTATTTCTATGCTTCTTCTCTCCTCTGCACACAGACTTACTAATTTGGTTTTCCCTCACACTATTTTACATGTGCCTGGATTGTTTAGTCTTTTGTCAGGGAAGCACCCATGAATACAAACTTCTAGAACTAAATCAGTAACGCTCGATTCGAATAAAAAACAGTTCGGGCTCATACTACTCGCGAGTCATCCTTTATATTATATATATTATTATTTAATAGTCACTCTGTGGAGCTGTCATTAACGTGGGAGATAACTAAGTCTTCAGTTATACTTTTGATTTTGAACAGAAACGATACTAGAGCGGGAGAGGTGCAGGGTCTGATATTTCTTGTGTTAACAGTGTTGAGATTCATGCATTACATAGGGATGAGACTGTTGAAGTATCAAGGCCATCTTTACGAGGGAGAGAAAGCTATATTAGCTAAATTTATGAAGTATTCCTCTTCACATAAACATTGCGTCTTTTTTTCATTTCTGGAGACTTTATTCATGAGTGTGTGTTATAGGTAAGTGCTTGCCTAGGGGCTTGATCCTTTTCTTATAGCACCTGCTGACTTTAAAATTATGAAATGGTGGGGCATGGTGGCTCACAAGGATCTTTCCCTGTGTGTATGGATTCCTAAACTCTTGTGTCACTGAATTGATGAGCGAGTCACTTCGAAATAAATCCTTCTCTCAGTGCTTGAGGAAGACAAGACATGTTGGGTGGATCTTTTGGATTTTCAAAGGGCAGCTTGGTCTCAGGTTGTGGAGGTTTTCTGGGCCAGCTGGTGCTATAGGGACCCTTGTCCTAGAAAAAGACAAATTAAAAAAAAAAAACACAAGAGTGGAACAACCAAGAAATGTGGGACACTATGAAAAAACCAAACTTCCACATCATAGGGCTAGAGGAAAGAGAAGAATCCCAAGACAACACTATTGACCAGCTCTTCAACAGGATAATAGAAAATTTCCCCAAACTGGAAAAAGATAAATCCATACAAATACAAGAAGCACATGGAACACCAAACAGACAAGACCAGAAAAGAAATTCCCCATGCCTTATAATTATTAAAACACTAGATGCTCAAAACAAAGACAAAATATTGAAAGCCACAAGAGAAAAACAACAAGTTACATATAAGGGGAAACCCATCAGAATCAACAGCTGACTTCTCAGTGCAAACTATGTGGACCAAAGTATTACCAGTACTAAATGACTTTAGATGCCAACCCAAGCTACTATACCCAGCAAAAATGTCAATCATAGTTGAAGGAGAAAGAAGAATCTTTCATGACATGAACAAGATGAAAAAATACATGTCTAAAAAAACCAACACTTCAGAAAATCCTTGAAGCAATCCAAAGAACAGAGGAAAGAAGCAACTATCCCTAAGCAATTAAAGAGGGAAAGCAACAAAATCATAACAGAGTAAATATAAACCTAGACCAAGAATGCAAACAAAAAATAAGGTAAAAGGAAGCAACACACATCTCTCAATAATAACCTTAAATACTAATAGTCTAAACTCCCCAATCAAAAGTCATAGACTGGGAGAATGGATTAGGAAACTGAACCCTTCTATATGCTGTCTACAAGAATCCCATCTCACCCTCAAGGACAGAACACCACCTTAGAATGAAAGGATGGAAAAATATTCCAAGCAAATGGTACCAAGAAACAAGCCAGAGTGGCTATTCTAATATCAGACAAAATAGATCTCAAAGTAAAATTAATCAGAAGAGACAAAGAGGGCCATTACATCCTTGGCAAAGGAACAATGAATCATAAAGACTTCACAATCCTAAATGTCCATGCACCAAACTCTGGTGCACCTAACTTTTTAAACACAACTCTATAGGACCTCAAGCCACAGATTAATCCTAACACACTAATAGTGGGAGACTTCAACACCCCACTGAGCCCCTTGGATAGATCAACAGGACAATAATAATAATAAACAGAGAGACATCAGAACTGAACAACACAATACACCAAATGGACCTCACAGACATCTACAGAATATTCCACCCAAATACCAGAGAATATACTTTCTACTTAGCACCTCAAGGAACATTCTCCAAAATCGACCACATACTGGTGCACAAAAGGAACCTCAATAAGTACAAAAGGATAGAAATTATTTCATGCATTCTATCAGACCGCAGTGCAATAAAGCTCAATATGAACACCAGAAGTCCAACTAGCTAAAAGAACACATGGAGACTAAACAACACAATCCTGAACCATGTCTCTTCTTTACAAATTTTCTAGGACTATTTTAAAAAGTGAACCCATGACCTAGACATAATCTTTTTTAAGGTTTTTCTACCAATGCTGATTTAAAATAGAAATTAAGGGGCTGGAGAGATGGCTCGGTGGTTAAGAGCACTGCTTGTTCTTACAGAAGACCCGGGTTCAAATCCCAGCACCCACATGACAGCTAAGAACTGTCTGTAACTCCATTTCCAGGGGATCTAACACCCTCTTCTGTCCTCCTCAGGCATTGCATGACATGGGTGCACTTAAACATATGCAGACATAATACACATGAAATAAAAATTAAAAAAGAAAAAATGTTTAAAAAAATAAAAAATTAAAATAAAATAAAATAGAAATTAAGCTGTTTATATCACAATGAACAGTTTCAAGAAGAAATTCACCGAACATATTTTAAGTCACCTGGGATCCGCAAAGGATCATTTTATGTGCCAAAAATTAAATAAGTAAAGAATACAACCACATTTTTTCATTCTTCCTCTTCCAAGTCAGGCACTAAATGCTTATATTTGATAGTCTTATCTTCTGGTTGGTACAGAGATTTGTTCTTTAGGGAGTTAGTTATTATCCTACCCTTGGTTAAGTCTGTCTATTTGGCAAATTGGTCTTCAAGAGCATCTCTTCTAACTTCCGTGTTATCTCTTCCAGCATGAACATTCTTCTAATAACTCATATCACTGGGAAGTAAGAGTTTATCTAAACATTTCTCAGCTGGGGGCTGGAGAAGATGACTAAGTTCTTAATACACACTGCTTTTGCAGAGGACAAGTTTTGGATTCTTAGCACCAGTGTCAAGCAGCTCATAACCACCCGTAACTCCAGTTCCAGGAAATCCAATGCCCACTTTTGGCCTCTGTGGAAACTGCATTTTTGTGCATAAACTCAGACACACATACACATATACAAATAATTTAAAAATAAAAACTATTTTTAGTTCTTTGACTTGTTCACTTCTTGTTGTATGTTTGTGCATTGCTTGTGACATGGTTTTGCTGTCTAGCTCAAGTTGCTCATATGTGTAGCTCTCCTGTCTTGGCCTCCAGTATGTTTGAACTACAAGTGTGAGCTACCACACCCACCTGCTTGCTCATTTCTGATGGGCATTCTAGAAGAGGCGAGGAAATTTTTATTTATAAAACTTCATTTAGTATTTCTGAAACATATCTACTATCTATACATATTTACTCTCTTGTCTTCAGCTTAGTTATAGAAACTTAAAATTATATAACTTACAATGTGATAAAACTTCTGCAATCTGAGCTCTAGCTCAGAGGAGCTATTTTAATGAAGTTTTGGGTAGTGATAGTATTTTGACAGCTCAGCAAACTCCAATTTTAACTTTTTTTTTTTTTGGTCTTTTGAATACAGAAAGGCAAGTGGAGAATAAGAGGAGTAGAATTTCCTATGGAATGGTTGTACTTTGGTGCTGACTTGGTCATATTACTCATTGACTATAACCAAAGAATCTTTCAGTGAAAGAGTTTGTGAAGATTTTCATGTGGAGGCCTCTATATGGAAAGGTCTCAAATCTATAGAGGACACAGAGATTGTTTCTTGATGCCACAAGACTTATTTAAAGCCATGGATATACAGACAGATAACAGCATAGCAGGGCCTCTGAGGACATAGGCAGCATGGAAGGGACTCTGAAAAGAGGAATCAGGGCCCAAATGGCAAAAGAGAGGGTATCTCCTTATACTTTTCTGAGGGAGGGGGAGGTTTACAGCACAAACCTGCAGCAAGATAGGAGGCAGAGAAGGGGGTGGAAAGTGGGAGGTGTGGCCACCATTGTCCCCTTTGACCAGGTAGAGGTCTTGGCCTGGGGAAGTCTGTTAGCTAGGGACTCACAGACAATGTCTCAGTAGGATGCCTGTCCATATCTGTAAAAGGGGAAAAGAGGCTGCATATATTGTGGCCCAAGCAGCAGGTGGATTCTAGCATTAACTTCTTACATATACCAATCAAAAAATATTTCCCACTGGGTCTGAGAGATCTTACTCCATTTCTTTTCAAAGGCTTCTCAGGCAGTTTTGTTGAAGTGCAGTATGCCCTGGGTAGTCACTGAAGGCTCAGATCATCTTTAATGAAATGATGATAGCCTCAAAGCTTAGAATTATATAGAACGTAGAAGAAAGAGAAAAACTACAGAGGTGATCCCATAAGAGTGGGCTGCAGGTGGTCAAAAGTGAAGCTTATGTGCTATGCATCTTGAACCTCCAAATGGGTGGTTAGCTCCCCCCCCCCCCCATGGAGACCTGAAATCTCTGCTTCCAGGCAGGCGGAAGGCCAATTCCAGATGAAAGAACGGTTTCATCTGGTCCTATTGGTGACTTTCCTAGTTACTTTCCTAGAAGTCGCTGTTATAAAACACCCTTGCCAAAAACATCTTGAGAGAAGAAAGGGTTTATTTCAGCTTATGCTTCCAGGTCACCGTCCATCATCAAGGAATGTCACGGTGGCAGGAACTCAAGCAGGGACTGAAGCAGAAGCCACAGAGAAATGCTGTTTACTGGCTCAGCCATTGAACAACTTTTCTTATACAGCCCATGACCACTCATCCAGGGATGGTACCATCCATAGTGGTCTGGACCCTCCTACATCAATTAGCAATCAAGACAATCACCAACAGGGTCACAGGCCTATCTGACAGAGACAACTCTTCAGCTGAGGATCCTTCTTCCCAGATGGCTCCATGTGGTGTCATACTGACAATAAAAATTAACCAGCATAGTTGCCCCATAGCAAAATTTGTGTGAATGAATGCTGGTGGAGTGAAATCCTGACTGTGAAGCCAGGTCAAGCTAAAGGTGTATGGACCTCACATCTATGTTATCTATACTGCTAGACAGCACAGCACAGCACAAAGCAGAAGCAAAGCAAATCACAATAAAAGGAATAAAAATGACTGGTATGACTCCAACGAAGACACCAAACAATAGAAACCAATTACAAACAGGTCCCTTGATAACCAAATAACTCAAAGGCAATTGTAATAGAACTCCGATGCAGTGCTGACTTAACCCACATTAGTGCAGCTCAAAAGCTGTGACCAGGAGGGCACAAGGGGCATTGGTGAGCATCGTGCCTGCTAGGTAACTAGAGCCCCCAGTGACAGACAGCACAAATCATTCCTGTGGACTGTTTAGGAAAACTTATGGAAATAGACGGATTTCATTTTCACAGATGGAAACAGAAGTTACCCAGAACTTGCTATAGCAAGTGATTCACCTAGAAGTGAGGGCAGAAGGTCAAAAGCAGGCAGGAAAGGGAGAAAGTCCTGTAGCAAAGACAATGGGAGACTTCGGACAGCTCAGTTTGGATTTCGAGCATGGAGACTCTGTGGGAAGGCTGACAGCAGGGCACTTCGCGTTTCAGGAGCTTATCTGGCCTCCTCTGCCGAACCTGTGTTGAAAGCAGAGCAAACTGCTGCATCATATTTTGTTGGTTTTTTGTTTTGTTTTGTATTGTTTTGTTTTTAGCTATTGACCTGGGACTCATACAAAATAGTCATATAATACTTGTTAATAAACTTTTCTTTTTTTTTTTTTTTTTTTTTTTTTTTTTTTTTTTTTTTGTTTGCTCTGTTTAGGGTTCTTTTATTGTTGTCTCTCCAGCTGTCTGGCAATTAGTATTGGTTCTGTTGCGTTCTGTAGTACTCTAGGCTTGGTTTTCACTTGGTTGACTCTAAATCATGTGTTGTGTCATGGACTTTTTGTAGGATGTAAGTGATTCTAACTTTAGCAGGCAATTTTGCTAGTTTGTTTATCCTCATATAATAGTGTTGGTAGAGAATGAGGATAGAATTCTGTTTAAGCATAGAGCTATATTACTTATCGTGTCTGAGACCCCATGCGGTACACATTCTGAGGACGGACAACTCAAACAACAAGATCTCTCGCCACTTTATCTCTGCCTCATAGTTTTCGAAAGTTGTCATTAGGATCAAGGCGTGTGCCACATGGTTGGGAGACCGTGCTCGTACCTAATAATTACTAACTGTTTTCAAGGTTTTTTTTTTTTTTGTTCATTTTTTTGGCTTTCTTTGGTATAAGCAGGGTCTCTCTCTGCTCTGTGGTCCACCAGCTGGCCTGTGGAACTCTCCATGGACCAGGTTTGAACTATGGACACTCTAACGAGGATCGTGCTCTAGGCCTCTGTTTGCGCCCTCCCTGCCCACAGTTCGTGATACACCTTCTTTGTATACTCTTTATTAAATATATGACTAGCTTCTTATTTGAGTACATATGTCCTTCTTCGCGCCTCTTATCTCCCTTACACTGCATATAACTGACTTTAGCATCATCTATCTAGGTCAACGTATGACCTAGTGTTGATCCATTAAGGCATACATAGCACCTAGGAATTATTAGACACTCCTTGCTCAACTGAATCGCAACTTTCAGGATCACTACAAAGACACCAGTCTGGCTTACTATACCGGATATATCAAAAGGTCGATATTACTATAGTTCTATACAGCTGTTCCGACACAGTAAAGATTATGATTAAGAGCGATTAAGTGCTCCTGACACCTCTTTTATTGAGTTCATAAAGGAACCAACTACGAGATTAATGAATCACTCACATGTCTTTTCTTCTTTCATCTTTGGCTGGATCTGTATTATTGAACCTATTAATATTCATGCTTACAAAGCGTTCCCATAGCACATGTGGTACAAAAGTTTATACCTCCTCAGACCTAATACGTTAATTTCCCTCTGTTCAGGTACCGTCTTACCCGGCGAGACTTGCTCACTGAGGCTTAGATTCTCCTTACTTACTGGCTTTGATTACTTTCTTTACTTGTTGTAGTCTTCTTTGAGGTTTAATAGTACGGTCTACTGGTAGGCTTATTATTAATACTTACTTCACCACCTTCATGTACTTAATAACTGAGAATTCTGATCATCAGATTTAACTTTATACATCAATCATAGCTATGGCCTGACAATATAATTGCTTGTGCATGGACAGAGACCTTGAGAAGATCTCCCTGTAATGGGCAGAGTCAGTCTACATTGTACGACTACAGTCTTAGTATCATCACCATATCACAGCTGCCTCGCTGTGTGTTCATGTTGGCAGATTACCGCAATGATGATACGCTCATGTGATTCCGCTCAAAATGATCTGTCCGTCTACGCAGGGTCGGACAACGCCAGGAGGAATTGAATGGAAGGAACGCTAGGACTCTACATTCTCACATACCTTGACATTATACAAGCGTTTGTCTGTCTGCCCTATAATCAGCTGTGGATTGGAGTTTAGCTGGGGCTTAGATTTTGACTCGGCCTTCAAGGAAAATAGAAAAATACTGTTTGGAGACATATCTCATGTTTCCTCTACCTGTTGTCATTCATAAAGTTGTGCTGGGATAAGGGAGACCCTCCGATCTGACAGTGCTCTTCCTGGCACCGACTGCATAACAATCCAAGCTTAGCACCTCTAAGAGTCTTCACCATATGCACTCAATATTATTTATTATATATAGAGACCTTGGATAAACTTTGCAGGGGGGGATTCAGTCACTACATCGATTCATTCTAATAATGGCGTCTTAGATACGCACCATTTACATTTCTGGATATTTGTTCTTTGTGTCGTCTTTCTCGAGTATTCACCCTGTGTGCTACTCGGATGTGTAGATCCTGGCAGTTGTCCGTGGGCTCCTCTCTTGTAAATTTGACTATAATACGAGCTTCATTATCTTCTATCTTGTCTGCTACACCTTGTATTATTGAGTGGCGATCTTCGAAGTAGTAGGTCTGCGATCGTATATCCTTCCTCGTCACGGCTTTTCTGCCTTAGGTCAGCTGTGACCGTATCCACTCGATACCCGCGCGCACGCGCGTCAACCTCCTCTCGCCTCGTAAAATAACAAAGAGTATAAAGCAACAAATACTACTTCGAAATAGTAAAGGCGCATAATCTTACCAATCATCATTGAGATTCTTCCACACGTAATATCGGGAGAAATAGATACCTAGGTGAATTTAAAGGCGACGGTCAAAATTGAGCTGGGACAGAAAGAATCCAATACGCTCTCCTCGCCCTGCATAAAAATCCCATCATAATGCCTCCGAATTCTTATGTACAACCTGTCCCGGAACACATTCATCAGTCATCTCCCGGCAGCACGGCCTATACCTGTTTCTCATGGTCGTTAACCACACTATTTTTTCTCGTAACACGGTAACGAATGATTTACATCAGCACCTCGATCACAATCACGTACGCCCGAGACTAAGGAGGGCCAGAGCAGAACGTGTTACAGAGCCATTCTCATTGGAGTTGAACACGCAGGAATGAGAGTAACAAGATGTTACCTTTCCTTATCTGGCAGGTGGTATCTCACTGCAGACACAGCCTCTTCCCGTTAGAGCCTAGGTATTTCAGCAGGACCGAATGCGAGTGACCTATGTCACATTCATTCACTACAACTGACAGAAGAGTTCTCATGCAGGTTGGGCAAATGGCTTGGGCAAACGAGCGGAACCAGTGGCCAGGGCACTCGGATACTCTCTCAGTCGGAGGACAAGAGCTATCTTTGGTTCTGTTTCACCATCCAGGAAGTCGGCCAGTAGACAGAGGTCACTGTAGTAATGCCATGCGAAGCCTCTACTACACAGTAGTGTGGAACATTATTATTTTGATTACGTGGAATACTGTAAATCAGTTTCACCTTCACGCATCCGAGTGCGCTGTGTACCAATGTTCAGTTGAGGAAAACATTCACGTTATTTAGACGGTAATCGATTGTCAGAATAAAATCTCTGCACTAATTAGTGCATTGCCACGGATTGTCCTATTATTTTGATGAAGAATTTTCACAAAGAGGAGGGAAAGAGCTCTGTGAAAATTCTGTCTGGGTTAGTGAGGGATTCTCCGCGATGAGAAGGAAGACTTAGAAGCCGCTGGGGAAAGCAGCCTATCTGGCCCCCACGCCTCGCGTTCTCCTTATTCTACACGCGTGGCCTCCCTTGGAGACCCCAAGGGGCCCTTCAGTACTTGATCTGCTCTTCTTCAGCGCGTAGCAGGCACTCGGCAGGGCACTAGGGCCCAAGTATGTGCCGGGGAAGGCTGCTGAAAAGGCCGGCCCGGAGGGCGCCCAAGCCCAGTCGAGGTAGGGCGGGCTTTGGAATGAGCGAAGCCCAGTTCGAGTGTCTTCCGTCGTTCCTCTGCCGTTTGAGACCCGGGGTGGTTCTGTGTCGCCCTTGGGGCCCCAGCCACGGAGCCGCGGGCGCCCACCATGTATGGGCGCGGTGAGACTAAACGTTACGGGGGGCTTGCGGCCCGCTGCTGTCTCGCGTCTTGCCCGACCTAGGCTCCTGCCCATGCCCGTTCTAGCGCCGGAGCCCACTCCGTGCGGCCAGAACCGCGGCGTCTGGGAGGCACAACGGTGCATGCCCTGGAGGCAGTGTTCTGTGGGATACAATCTCCGTGGATCCGCCCGCAAATAGTCACGACGAGGCAGACCAGGTGGACGATGCAGACTTCGTACCCTCTGCGTTCCCTATTTTGACAGGGGCGCGGAGGTGGGTCGACGCCGTAGACAAGGCAACCGAAAGCACAACATCCTACTATGTTCCTACTAGCACACAAGTTATCTTGTCCTTTAATAAATATACATGCGCTAGTCAAATGTTAACACCGAGGCCAGCCTTGGCCAGGTAAACCAACAATAACCCCGTTTCCTCCTCCACCCGCAGCGCGCGACTCCCTTTACTAAACTCGCCCAGATTTGGTCCAGCCCCTACCCCATCCGGTGTTCTGAAACCGCTGTGCTGCACCCCGAGATCAAGTAGCGTCGAACCCTCCAGGGGTGGAACTAACCAAGGGACCAAAACCCAATGACACTGGACCCCATCTCCCCCTCCCTCCAAGAAGGAAGCAGTCGCAGCCCTGCCCCGCCTGCGGCCACCAGCTTCGGGCGCCCCCAGCCCACTCAGCCCCCCGCAGACACCCCGCCCAGAAATCGCTGGCATTTCTCTTTGGACTTTGCGGAAGGCTGGTCGCACGGAAACCCAACGCAAATTCCCACTCTGCGGGTACTGACACTGGCTGCCCCTTTTTTAAACAATTTTGGGGCCTTTTTCTTTCCAAGGATAATGTCTGGCAATGTTCTGGGGTCGACTGTGAGGGCGGAGTTTTAGGGGCTAAATGAATTGGGCTGGACTCTTTCTGTTTATTATCACTCCTGCGGATGAACAGGAACTATCAAGATTGTACATTTTGGAAGTTCGAGGGAGCACCATGGTTCTATACTCTGTGAAATGTTGCACGGGTGGGGTGAGGGCCCAGTACTGTTTCAGCAACGCCTATAAACAATGGACCAGAGAGCTCACAGCAGTGTGACAGTGGAACAGACTGCAGAGCCTCGAGGCGCTCAGTAGTCACTTCCTGCATTCCCTACCATTGTACTCTGAGCTTCAGGGAAGCCAGGACACCAGCGAGAAGATCTTACCTGCGAGGTCAGCTGATCTAGCAGCCAACGTTTTGATTTAATGACAATGTATGCGAATCAATAATTGATTGGAAGTTCATAATGTTGACAAAGAGTTGAATTCGAGTGAGTAAACGGTTAGGGAAGCGGCGACTTTATGATGGTTCGTTATGTTAACTAGTCGTATAGCTCTTTTACCTTAACCATGATTTAAATAATATTCAGGTCCGTTGTGCTCCATTATAACTCACAGCTTTTCTCCCTCCATGTACTCGCCACTGCTTGCATTACCCAGCCACCAACTGGAGTCCGTTCAGTCCGCTACATGTGCGCGTGCCTGCCTTTGTGATCGCTAACTTCCCATGGATACTAAGGACCTAATGATAACTGCTTGAGGCAGATGTCATAAATTTCCTTTTTTTTCGCGTTCTTGGATTAGGGAAGCCTTCCCTGCCCCTTTGGGAACTTCCACAACCAGATGATTTGAATGCCACTATGTGCCTTTACCTGAGTGCTTCTATTTTCCCCAGAGATCACAATAAATCTATATTCAAATAAAAAAATTAAACACACTCAATGACATGAACAGAAGAGGACCCAATATGAGCCAAGCCATTTTGATTCCATCACACAACCTTTCTAGCTCTGTGTAGAACTGGACGCATAAATAATCGCCTATCCGAGGACTAAAGTTCCTCAAAAAAATTCTCCTTTCCCTCGCGCTACCGATTAAACTCTACAGGCATGACTGTCCTCATGGAAGCGCCATTGCCCTCCTACCCCCCGATACTCACCCCTGCCCGGCTCCTCCCTGCCTGTACCCAAAGGTGTGGCCCAAATAGTAAGGCAGAGCGGCTGTAGGCCGACACTGTTATTTTCTGTCCCATTTAGGGTTTCCCTTCCTACCCCGTGTGGGATCCCCTGCCTCCCCAGGAGCTGATAGACTATACACATATATGTTCCTCAGGGGCTGGAGATTGGCCTAATTTTAGCATGCGGCTCGGTTAAGAGCACACCGGAATGACTCTTTAGCCAGAGGACCTGGGTTAGTTTCCCAGCACACCACTATGCGTGGCTGAGAACCGTTTACTCCGCAGTTCCAGGGAATCTGACACCTCTTTCTGACCTCAAGCCGGAGCATTGTACTGCACATGTGTGCACCACAAACCCTAACAATGCAGACAGTAACACCATTCATACACACCACTCATAAAAAAAAATATATTCCCAGCCCTGGGATTTCCTGGGAACAAATAGAAGTCTGAAACCCTCATGATGCCTGTGGTAGAATATCATCTTCACACTAAATCAAATTATATCTGTGAGTGCAACAGAGAGGAAATCATAAATAAACAGAATGTTGGTCGTAATTTTCCTTTATTAAAACGTTTACAGTTCTGTTAGTACAAATTGGGCTTCTTTCTCTAAAAAGGATTTGTGTTTTTAATTTTCTGTGTATTTGGATGAGTTACCACGTGCCTAGTTAAATGTAATGTTGCAGATATTATTATATTTAAATAGACATATTATTGTCAAATCTTGGTCAATCCTATTTTGATGCAACCTGCCTCTCTTTGCATACCGTCCGCACGCCTATGTGTCCCGACGTGCAAATGGAAGGGCTGCCAAGAAGAGGTCGCATGCTAGGATGCTTCACCTGGAAATCTGAGAGTTTATAGGCAGATTGTTGTTTGATGCATGCTGGATACTGGAGTGCATGGGAGGAAAAACTGAACCCAGTATCCCACCATGGATTGGAGCAAGTTAAGGATCTTTACACTTGAGACAGTTGTCTTCTCCCCCTTTTCTTTCTCCGCTCGTGCTACCTCACGCTTGGACCTCCCTAGCTACTCCGGCAGCTCTCGCGTCTACCCTCCCTGCCATGTTTCCTCCTCCCTCCTTGCTACTTGAGATACCGCGTGTCTCAACTATGGATAAGAACCGGCCAACATCTAGGCGATTTAAAGCCCTTGGTCAATCTATCCGCCCACCCCGGGGTCGGTGGGCTTTTCCTGTGAGTTAGGATGTGTTGTCTCCATTGCCCGTCTTTAAGGGCACCATCCTTTTGAACCCTATTCGTCTTGTGAAGAAACCCCTTCTACCCCCCAGTGGCAAGGTTGGTTGCCCGCTGTTCTATGCCAAACTGTTTGACGTTTTCCTAGAGAAAACTTGTAAGCACCATATTGAGGGCAGGGGCAAATCATGTTTCCCAGTATTTCAAGAGGTTCTAATATTTTCCTGGGTTACTATAATGTGTATGCATTAGAAAAGAGCCAGCCCTTTATGAGACAATGTGATAGTCTCTTAGTGCTTTCCAAAAGCAACCTTTGAATAGTTTACAATACATAAGAGGAACAATAGTGGTGACCATCACCTATTGAAATGCCTGCACTCAGGAGGCCAGAGCAGGCAGATTCTCTGTGAGAACCATGGGCCTGGCAGATTCAATTATTTTAATACCAGTGTGTACCAGCTTTTGGAGACAGATCTTTAATATGGACAGAAGAGAGAAGAACCCCCAGCCCACTTGCTATGGGGAGTTAACCTCTCTTCTCCCAGTCACAGTTCCACTGTCTCTAGGTTTTTCAGATCCACCTGGCCACCCATCTACTCTGGTTCCTACCACAAGGCTTTGTTCTCTTCTTTCTCCAATTTTGTTTTGCTCACCTCGTGTTTGACACCAGGAGCTCCTCCGTCTGATGCTGTAAACGCAAGTCCATAAAAGGCTTTTACTGAAGGTTTAGAATAATCCGAGGGGATTGCTGCATAGCACAAGATAGTTGAGAGATTAAATCAGAGACACTATTTACAGGAATGGGACTCTTGGGTGGGATAGTTCATTCCAGTAGATAGACCCACACTTACAGACCTTTGAGTACACAAATCAGACTGTATAGGCCCTGGATTAATATTATTGAGAGATGTATATTAATTGGCAGAGTACAGATTAGGAAGGGGAAGAGGAGGCTGTAGGAGGCGAGGAAGAGAATCACTAAAACCATCTAAACTATATGGTATGAAACATGAAATTAGTCAACTAAAAAATTCAATTTATAAAACAGAAAAATCTAGGCACCACCTGTAATACAAATCAATATGCACACATCACGAGCGGCAGGAGGGTTTCAAGTCTTTTTCTGTCTAACTCTCATTTGGGCTTTTTTTGTTGTAATTTAAAATTTTTAAGTTTTTTTTTTTTTTTTTTTGTGTGTGTGTGTGTGGTGTAGTGTGTGGTGTGTGTGTGTGTGTGTAGTGCTTTTTGACGCATGTATGTGAGGTGTACTGTGTTTGGTAGTTGCCCCTGGAGGCCAGAGGATGTCAGACCCCGAACGAGATTAGGGAAGCATGGAGAAATGAGCAGCCACAACAGATGCATGGCCAATCCTATTTTTTTGGTTTTGAGTGCTAGAGGAGAACCCAAACTCTGGTCACAACAGACCTGTGTCGAGAGAGCATAAGGAGACTGCCAAAGTGGCCATGCTATTAAAAGAAAACCATTGCTAGCCAGTCTCTCGTCCATTGCATTAGTCAAGCCTTGCCCGAGGCTCACTGCCAACGAATGGCTATCAAATACCATATCTTAATTATTGGAATCTATTGTCTCATGTTGAAAGAATAATTTTTTTTGGGCACCGTGCATTGCCAGCCTCGCAACTCACTGAGAAAGCTAAAATCATTTAGGAATCTGATTAAAATCTCCCAAGTGGAGAAGACTGTGAAGCACATAATTATATTTCCCTCTAAAACTTGGAGCAACATGTTCCTTGGTCAAGATAGAAGACATTAGCGCGTGGCACCTCACTCCCTTGAATCCCTTCTCAATACCTTCTTTTCTCAGTCAAAGATTGTGGCTTACGAAATAAAAGACGAGGCATCCAAATTTTTAGCTTCTATCTCACCATGGACCTTTTAATTTCCCATTTAAGATGTCATCCCCAGCGTTTTGCCCAATCTATTTTGTCTCTTCGCTTGGAGAGAAGGAAGTCTACAATCTGAATTTTGAAAAGCACTTTCGGCTGAAGACTAGAGAGAAAAAGGGCTAAGGGAACTGTCCCTTTGAGAAGATCCATATCGCCACAAAACATCCACTCTACTGATACGCCTCCTTTAGTCCAATACCTGTCCCGCAAGAATGATTATCCCCCACCGTGTATTAATAGGGTTTACTGTTACACGTTAACATAAACAATACTAAGATCACATACTGAAGCCATGAACGAGTCAAGCACACAAGCATATAGGTAATTGGTCTGATACGAGGACCCTTCAAGGCAATGAAGTAAATGTACTAACTGAAGTTGTCAATTCAACCAGACCAAAATTGCTGACAAGAAATAGAGTGACTATGAGTTATAAAAGAACCAAGTAATTGGAAAGTAGGTTGAGATTTTAGCCAAGGTTCAGGTTCATTTTTTCTCTGGAGAGGAAGTCTCCCTAGATGGAGAGTAGAGTTACACTGAACAAACAATGCAGAACCACAAGGGCTCAGTCAACTAGCAGGAAATCACCTTGTGGGGAAAAGTCACAGCTAAGAAGATAATATTGGGACAAAGAGGATCAAAGATGCATTATTGTTACGTGGAAAGTTAGGCACGACCCTTGTAGAAGCTATGGAGAAGAAAATAGCGTTGTTCCCACTGGAATGCTGCTTCTGCATGCATGAAATCCTAGCAACAATGAGAAAGCCTGTAGTAGACTGTGGTTCCAGACCCCTTCTGAGGGTGGCGAAAGGAACATTGAGCTCATCTCGCACTACTATTCTCTCGCCCATATGCATTTAGAAGTATTCCCTGGATTCCTGCACCTTTTGTTGTTTTATTAAGGACAGAAGCCACTACTGACTTGCTGTTTTGAGTAAAAAATTAGTGTATCTTAGGAAATTTTCCAATTCAATATCTCCAACTCCCCCCTCCTGACCTCTCTCAGATCCACCCCACCTCTCTACCTCACCCAACTTCCCGACCTTTTTTCAAATAACCAATTTTAGCTCCAGTTGAGCTGCCTATGTACTCCTGGGCGTGGGCCATCCCCATGGATGTGGTCAAATCCCACCATAAGTCACAATACCTTTAAAGTAAACTGACTTTTCCTCTGCTAGGGGCCATTAGCTGTCAGCAGCTTGTGACACCCTTCCTACTCCATGCTACACTGTTGACTGACTTGATCTTGAGCAGGCCTCATGCAGGCTACCACAGCTGCTGTGAATTCATAAACGCAGCAGTCCTGTCATGTCCAAAAGACACTGTTTCACTCTGGCCCTTCCTGACCTTTCCACCCCCTTCGATTTTGTGACTCTGCACTGGTCCCTGAGCCTTGAGGGTTGTGTATGATTAGATGCTCCATTTGTGGCTGCCACTCTATTGACAGTTATTTTCTTCACTTAACCAACATCCACTGAACAGACACTTCTCTGAAGTGGTCTGAAAGCTGCACTAATATATGGCTATAAAAATACAAATTTAGGGGGCAGTTTGATCTTGGTCCATTAAAGATCAGTAAGTCTAAATAGTAGTAAGTTCACTCTAAGGCCTGTGAACTTTCCAATTGCATTTGGGTTCTCTTTAAGCTAAATTTTATAACAGCAGCACCGGTATATGTTTTCCTTCTGTGGAACGGGCCTTAAATCAATCAGAAAGTGGTTGGTTACACCGGACGCGCCTCCATATCCCACATACCACTGGGCATATCTTTCCTACCTGGATCATTATGATCATTATTGTAGTTCACAGAGTTCACATCTGGGTAAAACTGTCAATTATACTTTTTTTCCCTTTCAACAGTTGCATAGTACTTCCAGTACTTACATGAAAGCTAAACCAAGCAGGGAGGAAGTTTTCTGGTCAGTACCAGCTTCACTTCCCCATGTCCTGTGACCAATGTTTGGGGTATATTCAGCAATTAAGTTTTACCATCAAGTTCTGGTCGCCCACGCAGAGAGCACTGATTTTTTTTTTCACACCTCTTTTCTACTTGCTTGCTTTAAAATCAGCCTACAAAGTAATAGATTTCATTATGACATTTTAAAAATGTACTTACATTGGGTTGCTCTTCTCCGCTTCTGTTCCCCTTCCCCTTGCGCACCCCATCTCCACCCCACCCTGTTCTACGTTCTCTTCAGTTCCCAGTCTTACCTTTCTCTATTTTATTTTTCATGTCATAATATTTGTTCCCTATCCTCCACTTTGCTAAAAAACTTTACTTCCTACAGATAGTTTCCAATTGTCTTTTTCATGTGACTAGATAGCCAAACAGACCAACCAACATAAACATCTTATCATAAAATTAAAGGCTGGGTAATAATGCAGATGAAAAAAGAAACATGCAGTAACTTGATCTTTATCCCTGAGTCCCTGGAGTTAACCATACTAAATGTAAATAGTTTCCCAGATCCAATTGCAACCATTTTCTCACGCCTGAAAATCTTTTCGACATTTCACATTATTTCTTTTGACACAAATGTTCTCCGAATTAAATTTTCATTGTGTATAATCGTAACCGCTCGGAACATCCGATTTTCATAAAATCCCATACTGTTGACGCGCGACATGAAGGCTGATCTGTTGGCATTTATCAGGGTCACTTGCTTATTGCAGTGATGCACAGGGCAGGCAAATAACATGAAATGGTGCAAAAGCATCCTCTGTGATACGGGTATCAGAGTTCTTTGGATGTATTCAATGACATTGGTATTGTTGGGTCATATGATAGTTGTACTTTTAGTAATCTTTAGAAACCTCCACAATGATGATGTCCCCATAGTGGGCTGCAGGCACCACAGTTTGCACTTCCATCAACAATGAATAATGGTTTCTTTTTCTCCATCTCCTTTCCAGCATTTGCTGTGATTTGTATTCTCTATGGTAGTCATTATGACTGGGATCAGATGAAATCTCTAAGTAATTTTAATTTGTATTTCTTTAATGGCTTAAGTGATTTTAGTCTATTTTTTTTTTAATTCTACATAGATTTTTTTTTTAAAAAAAAAAAATTTAATAAAACATGACAAAAATGACTTATGGAAGAGTTTATTTTGGCTTATGTTTCCAAAGGACACCAGTACGTCATTGTGGGGAAGTATGGGAAGAAGCAGCAGGAGCAAAAATGTCAGGCAGGCACAGGAAACAAAGAGAGAGAGAGAGAGGAGGGGAGAGAGAGAGGGGAAGAGAGAGAGAGGAGAGGAGTAGAGAACTAGAAGTAAGGTGAGGGAGGCTCTAAGCTCTCAAAGCCCCTTCCAGTGACACACTTCGTCCTGTAAGGCTCAGTCTCCCAAACGTTCTGTAACCTTCCCAAACAGCACCACAAACAGGAGACAAATGCGAGATGTGTGAAACCCTATGGGGGGCATTTCTCTCAAGCCATTGCATTAACAATTGTTGAAACCCAGTTTTTAAATAATTTATTTGGGCTATTTCTTGTTTCTTCCTTTGAGAAGTGTCCAGTTTCATCAGCCATTTAATGACTGGCAACAAGTTGGCTTTGTGTTAAAATTTTCAGTTTCTTTATATATTTACATATGAACAGCCCCGCCCCTTCCAAAGTAATGGTTTGGCAAATCAGGATTTCTTCCATTTTGTCTGTGTTCACTCTGCTGATAGTTAGCTGTGCTGTACAGAAACTTTAAAATTTTTGCTATCTGATTTGCTCCTTTGGGTTATTTTCTGGGTTGTTTGGAATCTACTTCAAAAAGTTTTTGCCTCTTTGCCTAATATCTTGAGTATTTTTTCCCTCAGCGCAGTTAAGGGTTTTTGATCAAGGGTTTTTAATTCTATTCTGGAACTGGATTTTTGTACAGAGTAAGAGATGTAGACACTTCACTCATCTGCTGGTGGTGATCCAGTTTGGCCAACAGCATTTGTTGAGTAGGCTGTCTCTTTTTTTTCCCTATGTATGTTTTTAGCACCATTGTCAAAAATTAGAGGCATTGCTGTGTGGGTTTACTTCTGCTATGTTCCATTGAATCTACAACATCTGTTTTTGTGGCCAGTACCGTCTGGTGTCTTTTTCTTGGCTCTTGTAGTATAATTTGAAGACAGGTATGGTGGATCTAGTAATGTTCTTTTGGCATGGGATTGCCTTTGGCTATTCAAGGTTTTTTGTTTTCCCATATAATTTCAGGAGGTTTTTTTTTTTTTCTAATTTCCTTGTAAAGAAAGGTCATGAAATTTTAATGGGATTCGGAGATGAATCTATAGATCACTTTTTGGTAATATAATCATTTCCTCAACATTAATTCTGCCAATCCAGGAGCATTGACTATCTACAAACACCACACACTGCACACACACACACATAATATAATAATAATATAATTAATTATTATTATTTATTATTGATAAGGAAATATAAATACATCTGTATGAAGGAATGCAGAGTTAGTGTCTGTGAGATGCCCATCTGAGATGTCTAGTGCTAACTGACACATCTACAACGGAAGATCTCTATACCTAAAGCTCATAAAATATAGTGGGACAGTGAAGCTTCCTCAACAGAGAAGGGTGATTTAACACAGAAAGTCCGAAACTGACCAAAAATGTAGAGAATAAGAGAACTGGCAGCCGTGTGTCCCATGGATAAGATTACAACATATCCTTACTTGCCTCCAGTGGCTCAGGGACCATTGTGGAAGAAGGGGAAAGAGAAAAATTAAACTTAGAAAAAAGTTCAAATCATCAAACAGGTAAACTTTATGGGGAATACCTGGAAAGGCAATTTTGTTGTATAATCCAGAATATTGATAAGATTATTCCAATGGTGAACATATTGTGGAAGAGGAGGCAAGGTAGAATGTAAAGGCTTTTGTGGAGAGATAGGGGTGATTCATGAGAACTTACATTACAGCAATATAGACTGGACTCCTAATTGGTCAACATGCCTGTGCAATACAAGCTTCTCCAACTGGAACTATGGGAACCTTGAGTTGTTCACATTTGGATATAGATACTTGCGAAATGCACCAATCTAATTGTACAGCAAAAATGAGTAAGGCATCATGTTTATACGGCATGAAAACACTGTTGTTATTAAGAAATTGTTAGAATCTTAAATATTACCAAAAATAAAAAAAGTTTATCAATGGAGATAGTATGTTTATCAGCATTCTAAACTCTGGCCAACACATTAGTTATGAATGTGGTTCCATACCTGAGAAGAAATTACTAAATAAATCTCTTAGGTTAAACAACAAGACTTGGCTTATAATTCTAAGGGGATAATCAAAGCACATAAATGAACAAATACAACTAAACTGTTCTTTAGAGACAAATATTAAAGTTTGTTCATTATAATATCCTTAGTCTCTGGAAGAATCCAATTCAGTGTTTTCTCCCTTGTCCTTTTTTAAAACCTGCTTAAAAAAAACATTATATATAAATAAACCCCAACTTCAAGTTCCTCATACTTAAACCCCAACTTCAGTTCTCTTGGGCTCTGTGGTATTTGCGTCTTGCAAGTTCAAACCATGCTCTTGTCTGGCATGTAGAACACTGCTAGTAATAACATCACCATGGCTTCCACACCTCATAAAAGGATGACTTTTAGCTTCAAGATTTTAAATTTACTAGAGACAGCCTATATTTGAGTATGTATGTCAGTCATACCACACAAAAGAAGAGCCGGGTGGTGGATAACCACAAGGAACAGAATTTTCCAGGCTTCTAGGATTTTGCTCATTATTGAACTTAGAGCAATGGTGTCAGTGTACCTAAGACCTAGGCAAACTCAAACCAGAAAACCCAGCAACAAACTGGGGAAGTGAGCAAGGAGCCCTAACCCTAGCTGAATGGTCACTACTGGGAGCGAGAGTGTAATTCTTTAAGGGAGTGTAAACTAGATTAGGCTGACAAGCTCTCAGTGGAATGCTTACACTGAGAGGTGCACAATTCTGGGGAGAACAAACTTGACTCATGGGTCCCTTAAATTTTAACAGAATGCATGAAATCCAGTAGGTATACTATGAGGATGTACAGACAAGGAGAAGGTCTAAATAAGATTAAGATGGTGTGACATGTCACACTTTCAATTAAAATATATTTAGGCACTTGGAGGCAGAGGCAGGTGGATTTCTGTGAGTTCAAGGCCGCCTGATTTACATAAACAATGAGTGAAGCTCCGGGCAGACCTGGGAACTAAAAGGGAGACCCTGTCTCAAAAGACCAAAAAATAAATAAACAAATAAAATATTTTTTTTTTTTTTGTATTTGTTCAGATTTTTTTCTTTTTTTTATTTCCTAAACAATAAAACAGAACAACTATTTTGTTGTTATAAACATAACAACTATTTTGTTATAACCCAGTATTTCATACTGCATTAGATATTATAAGCAGTGTAGAATGTTATTTAAGAAACTAATAACTGGATAACAAAAATGTAGTAATCTACACAATGGAAGATTTAAATGCAGTGGTAAAGAAAGATAGACAATCCGACCAGGTCCATGGTGGCTACACATGTTTTAATCGAGTACCCTTTAATTCTAGCACTTGGAGGGCAGAGACAAGGGGATCTCTGTGAGTTCAGGCTAGCCTGGTCTCAGAGCAAGCTCTAGGCCAACTAGGACTAAAGGAAGACCCTGATTCAAAATATAGACCAAAAAAAAAAAAAAAAAAAAGAAAGATGAATCATGAATGGAAACGGATGGAACTAGAAGCCATTATGGCAATGAAGTAACACAGCCCCAAAAAAATAAAAAGGGTGAATGGTTTCCTCATATGTGGATGCTGGCACCTAATCCCTAGTTGGTCAGGCAATGAGCAATTTTTAATATATTTCCTTTGTATTATGAAAGCAACTTGCTGTTAAATGTGATCTCTACCAGGGACTCTAGAATTTGCAACTAGCCGACACCACTTATGATTCACAGACATTGTATTCCATATATGGGTAAAGATATGTTTCATATTCTAAGAGTAATAATAGAAATTAAAGGGTTAAAAGTTGAATCCCAAAACATTATGATTTGGAATAACATATAGTTTATTTCCCTGGAGGTCATTAATTTTGATACATATGTGTTTTTTTAAACAGGTAAATTGGAGTAATCAAAGGGGTGAGAACAACAACAACATAAGAACTGGGGTTCAAGATGACTGATACGTTAAATTAAATTCTGCTTGAAACAAGCCTCTGCAGAAAAGATCCTTTGGGAACACTGAGAGAAAGATGCACGAGACATGAAGTATGAGAAATGCATATAGTGGGGTGGGAAGGGGCAGAAACAATATATAAGGAAAGGGGAATGGTTCCAATTGGACCCTGAAAAAAAAAATGTATGAAATATAATCAAAATATCAATAAAAAAAATAAATGAACAAAAATTTTGGGGTGGATGGGTGTGGGTAGCTGGGGCACTCTATGCTGGAGAGACGGCTGTAGCGGTTAAAGGGGAGGGCGAACCGTCACTGCTCTTGGCCCATGGAGTGACCCGAGTGTCGATTCCCTCTCGAGCACCCGCCCAGCACCTCCACATCTTGGGTGGCTGAGACCGTCTTTAACTCCGGTTCAAGGGGAAACTGATGTCACCTTCTGTTCTTATTCTGACCCGCTCCGCGGCATGCATATGACACAAAAATCTTGGGAGGTCAATTGGTGCAGAGCTAAACAGACATCACTACATTGCAGACATTACCATTCATACATATAAATAAAAATAATAAAAAGATAAAAGAATCCAAAANATCAAAGGCGTGTGCCACCACGCCCGACTAATAATAAACTTTTCAAGTCTTTTTTTTTTTTTTTTTGGCTTTTGGAAACAGGGTCTTCCTGTGGCCCCAGCTGGCCTGGAACTCCCTAAGTAGACCAGGTTGACCTTGAACTCACAGAGATCTGCCTGCCTCTGCCTCCCAAGTGAACTTTTGAACTTTTAAATATACTTTTGAGTACATTCTTTCCCCTTATCCTTATGATAACTTACCATCCTGAAATGATGAATATCTAAAGACATGCAAAGGATTAAGGATAAAATCAGGATTAGGCCATAGAACAGAATCATCTCTTATGTATAACTCTATTTTCTGTTGTAGAGAGGACCTATATTGATTTAAAATAAATATCTTTATTTAGTACTTATTTCACACTATGATAAAGAATATCTGATCTCATCTAACATTATGGCCTAAAAATAAAGTTGGGAGAAAACCTTGAGAGATCGTATGGAGGGTTGTGCTCCTTTCAAATACCTTCAGTGCTGTCATGTGGAAGAAGAATTAGCTTAATTCGTATGTCTCCAGAGGGTGGAACCAGAGGAATTGAATGGAAGGAAGCCAGGTTTCAACCGAAATTATAAGTTGTCTTCCCTATATGGAGATTGGAGATACTCGGCCTCAAAAAAAAAATATTGTCTTGGAGAAAAGCCAGTTCCTACTGTCTCATAAAGTTTGTGAAGGGCCCCCTGACACTTCTTCCTGCAGCCTGCATAAACCAGCTAGCCTCAAAGACCTTCATAAATTTATTTAAATTTGATTGAACTTGCGGGGGGGACATAAATGTTTTAAATATGGCAGTTTAAAGCCATTACAATTCTGGATATTTTTCTGTTGTGTTTCTCAGAAACCTTGGGCACTGGATGTGGTGGCATGTCCGTGTAATCACCCCATTTATAGGACTGAGGTAGGGCGATCCCAAGTTTGAGGTCAGCTGGACTATATAGGGAGAACTTGCCCTAAAAAAAAAGAAAAAAAACAAATCAACAAAAAAGCAATTTACAATCTTGAGAATTCTTCCAGTAATCGGGAAAAAGATACTGTGAATTAAAGGCGGCAAAAGGCTGGGACAGAAAGAAATGTCTTCCGCATAAATCCAACCTCGAATTCTTTGACAACTTCCGGAACCAGTCTCCCAGCAGAGCTAGACACTGTTCTCTTAACCACATCTATTTTTTGTAACGGTACATATTTACATGCATGCACATATGGCAAGGGAGAGATGACGTGAGCCTCTCCTTGGAGAACAGGAGTAACAAGGGTTATTTCCTTACTGGCAGGTGTCTGAGACAGCCTTCCGTTAAAGCCTGCGGATAGGCAGTGACCATCATTCACACCTGCAAGAGTCCTCTGCAGGTGGCAGCTGGGAAAGCAAACCAGTGCACCCTCTCCAGCGGAGGACAGGCTCTGGCTTTCCATTCGCTCGTCTGCACCCAGGGTGCACATTCATTTGACATGGATCTGATTTCCTCCTCGATGGCTGGTCACGTAGATTCTTCTAGACTAATCTCTGCTGGATTGAGGGAGCTATTATTTTGATGAGATTGAGGAGGAAGAGCTCTGTGAAAATTCTGTCTGGGTTAGTGAGGGATTCTCCGCGATGAGAAGGAAGACTTAGAAGCCGCTGGGGAAAGCAGCCTATCTGGCCCCCACGCCTCGCGTTCTCCTTATTCTACACGCGTGGCCTCCCTTGGAGACCCCAAGGGGCCCTTCAGTACTTGATCTGCTCTTCTTCAGCGCGTAGCAGGCACTCGGCAGGGCTGGCCACACATCCGGGAGCTGCTGAAGCCGGCGCCCAGCCAGGCAGGCGGCTTTGGAAGGACCAGTTCCAGGGCTCCGCTCCTCGCCGCCGGGGTGGTTCTGCCTTGGGGCCCCGGGCGCGGCGCCCACCATGCGCGGCTACGGGCGGCTGGCGCTGCTCTGCGCGCTGCCCTGGCTCCTGCCTGCCGCGGAGCCCCCAGCGCAGACCGCAGCGCTGCACCGGGGTCGCCGCAACGCGGCCAGGGGCGCAGACTTCGACCGGGTCTACAGCGGGGTGGTGAGCCTCAGCACCGAGAACATCTACTCCTTCAATTACACCAACCAGCCTGGCCAGGTAAGACGCTCACCGCCCGCGCCGACTCCTACAACTCGCCAGATTGTCCAGCTCCCTCGGTGCCCAAGGCTCCGATCAGAGCTGACCTCGGGAGACTCCAGGGACCAGGAAACCCTCATTCCCTTCCTCCAGAGAAGCAATCGCAGCCCTGCCCCGCCTGCGGCCACCAGCTTCGGGCGCCCCCCCCCCCCCCCCCGCCCTGATCGCTGGCATTTCTGGGCTTTGCGGAGGCGCTGCGACCCGCATCCTCTGCGGGTCTGACTGGGGCCGGGCCTTTCTCCAGGAAAGTCTGCATGTCTGGGTCCCCCGGAGGGCGGAGGAGGGCTAGGGAGTCTGGACCTCTGTTCTTAATCTCCTGCGGAGAAGGAACATCATTTCATTTGGATTCGAGACCCTTCTATCTGATGGCACGTGGGGAGGCACAGATGTTCAGAACCTAAAATGGACAGGCAGCGTGTGAGAGTGGACAGACTGCAGAGCCTCGAGGCGCTCAGTAGTCACTTCCTGCATTCCCTACCATTGTACTCTGAGCTTCAGGGAAGCCAGGACACCAGCGAGAAGATCTTACCTGCGAGGTCAGCTGATCTAGCCAGGTTTTGATTATAAATACCAGAGAAAAATTTGTGTGGAAGTTCTAGAACTGTTTGACAAGAGTTGAATGAGTGAAGGAGGGAAGCGGGATTATTTCAGTAACTATGCCTTTAACTTAACATGATTATATAATATAAGGTCGTGCATATAACTCACACTTTTCCCTCCAATACCGGAGGTCCGTCTACAGTGTGCCTGCCTTTGTGTCTACTTCCCATATAAAACGTATGAATGCGTTCATGCGTTCCTTATGATGAAGCCTTCCCTGCCCCTTTGGGAACTTCCACAACCAGATGATTTGAATGCCACTATGTGCCTTTACCTGATTCTCATTCAGGATCACAATTCAAAAATTAAGACACAGAAGGGACCCATGTGCCTGCCATTATTCTCAAACACCTTTCTGCTGTGTGTACTGAGAAAGTACCCTAAGTTCCTCATCTCCTTCCTGGTACCAAACTCTACAGCACTGTCTCCATGGAAGCGCAGCCCTCACCCTGCCCGGTCCTCCTGTAACCCAAGGCTGTGGCCATAGTAAGCAGAGAGGCTGTAGGCGAACTGTTATTTTCTGTCCCACATTAGGGTTTCCCTTCTACCCAGTGTGGGATCCCCCCTCCCCAGGAGTCTGATATATAACACATAAAATATGTTCCTAGGGGCTGGAGAGATGGCCTAGCGGTTAAGAGCACCGAATGCTCTTGCAGAGGACCTGGGTTAGATTCCCAGCACCCACATGGTGGCTGTGAACCGTCTTTAACTCCAGTTCCAGGGAATCTGACAACCTCTTCTGACCTCGGAGCCATTGTATGACATGTGTGCACAAACCTACATGCAGACAGTACATTCATACACATAAAAAAAATATATTCCCAGCCCTGGGATTTCCTGGGAACAAATAGAAGTCTGAAACCCTCATGATGCCTGTGGTAGAATATCATCTTCACACTAAATCAAATTATATCTGTGCAAAGGAAATCATAACAGATGTTGGTATTCCTTACAGTTCTGCTTAAAGACAAATTGGCTTCTTTCTAAGATTTGTTTTTATTTTCTGTGTATTTGTGAGTACCTGCCTGTATGTATGTGCACCACCGTGCATACCTGGTCCCCAAGGAGGCCAAAAGAGGGCATTGGATCTCCTGAAACTGGAGTTATAGGCAGTTGTTAGCTGCTGGATATGGGTGTGGGAACTGAACCCAGATCCCCTGGTAGAGCAGTAGGCACTCTTAACCACTGAGACATCTTCCCCCCCTTTCTTTCCCTCCTCCTCCTCCTCCTCCTCCTCCTCCTCCTCCTCCTCCTCTTTCTCCTCCCTCCTCCCTCTGAGATAGGGTCTCACTATGTAGACCACACTAGCTTAAACTTGTCATCTTCCCGCCTGGGCTTCCTGAGTGGATGCTGTTCCATGCCCCTTCTACCCTTCCCTTCGTCTTGTGAGAACCCCTCTACCCCAGTGCAGGTTGGTTGCCCTGTTTGCCACTGTTTGACTTTCCTAGAGAAAACTGAGATATTGAGGGCAGGGGCACAATCATGTTCCCAGTATTTCAGAGGTTCATAAATATTTTCTGGGTTACCTATATGTGTATTAAAAAGCCCTTTATTTTGAGACAATGGTGATAGTTTCCAAAGCACCTTTGCATAGTACAATAAGAAGGAAACAATAGTGGTGACACACACTTTGAATCCCACCACTCAGGAGGCAGAGCAGGCAGATCTCTGTGAGAACCATGGGCCTGGAAGATTCAATTATTTTAATACCAGTGTGTACCAGCTTTTGGAGACAGATCTTTAATATGGACAGAAGAGAGAAGAACCCCCAGCCCACTTGCTATGGGGAGTTAACCTCTCTTCTCCCAGTCACAGTTCTCTAGGTTTTCAAGATCCCACCTGGCCAAACCCTTACTCTCGGTTCCTACCCAAGGCTTTTTCTCTTCTCCATTTGTTTTGCTCCGTGTTTGACACCAGGAGCTCCTCCGTCTGATGCTGTAAACGCAAGTCCATAAAAGGCTTTTACTGAAGGTTTAGAATAATCCGAGGGGATTGCTGCATAGCACAAGATAGTTGAGAGATTAAATCAGAGACACTATTTACAGAAATGGGACTCTTGGTGGGCCCAGTAGATAGACCCACACTTACAGACCTTTGAGTACACAAATCAGACTGTATAGGCCGGATTATATATATGAGAGAGTATATTAAATTGAGCAGGGGCAGTGGAGGGAGGTGTGGAGAGAGGAGAGAATCTACCATCTAACTATATGGTATGAACATCACAAAATTCAATTAAAACAAGAAATCTAGGCAGCACTGTAATAACAATCAATAATCACACACAGAGGGCAGGAAGGGTTTCAAGTCTTTTTCTGTCTAACTCTCATTTGGGCTTTTTTTGTTGTAATTTAAAATTTTTAAGTTTTTTTTTTTTTTTTTTTGTGTGTGTGTGTGTGTGTGTGTGTGTGTGTGTGTGTGTGTGTTTTGACTGCATGTATGTGAGTGTACTGTGTTGGTAGTGCCCATGGAGGCCAGAAAAGGATGTCAGACCCCTTGGAACTGGAGAAATAGACAGCTGCTGGCCACCTTTTGAGTGCTGAGAACCAAACCCAGACCCTCTGCAGGAGTAGCCAGTGCCCTTAACCATGAGCCATCTCTCCATCTTGTCAGCCATTGCCTCAGGCTCACTCCCCGACATGGCTATCACCATCTAAATTATTGTTATTGTCTCATGTTGAACAATTTTTGCCTCCATTGCCAGCTCCAAACTCACTAAGAAGCTACATAACGATCTGTAATCTCCCAGAGGAGAAGCTGAGCCATAATTAATTTTCCTCTAACTTGAGCACTGTCTTGGTCAGGCGTGGCACTCTCCCTTGAAATCCCTTCTCAATACCCTTCTTCAGTCAAGATTGTGGCTTAGAAATAAAGAGCCCAATTTTTTAGCTTCTATCCTTTTTATTCTCTTTAAGTCATTCTCGTTTGCCATTATTTGTCCTTGGCTTTGGAGAAGAAAGTCTACTCTGAATTTGAGCTTTGCTGAAGACTGAAAAGGGCAGGGAACTGTCCCAGCCATTCCCATCTCTCTGCAGCTCTCTTACCAAATACTGTCCCAAGAATGATTTCACCAGGTTTGTGTTACACTGAGCTGAACTCAGCACCAGGAAATGTCTGATACACCTTCCAGGCATGAAGTAATGTAACTATGAAGTTGTCATTCAAAGACATTGCTGAAAGAATAGAGTGTATAGTTTAAAGACCAGTAATGGAAAAGGTTGAGATTTAGCAAGGTCAGGTTCATTTTATTTCTCTGGAGAGGAAGTCTCCCTAGATGGAGAGTAGAGTTACACTGAACAAACAATGCAGAACCACAAGGGCTCAGTCAACTAGCAGGAAATCACCTTGTGGGAAAGTCACTAAGGATATATTGGGACAAGGACACAAATGCATATTTACTGGGAAATAAGACGACCCTTGTAGAGATGGAGAGGAAATAGCGTTTCCACTGGAGCTGCTTCTGCATCAGAAACCTGCACAGAAACCTGTAGCTGCTGTGTCCAGACTCCTCTGAGGGTGGCGAAGGGAACATAGTTCCATATTTGCCATAGCATTTGAAGTATTCCCTGGAAATACCCCTTTTGTTTATTAAGCAGAAGCATTCATCTTCTTTAAAAATTAGTTCTTAGGAAATTTCCATTCATCTCCAACTCCCCCCTCTGACCTCTCCCAGATCCACCCCACCTCTCTACCTCACCCAACTTCCCGACCTTTTTTCAAATAACCAATTTTAGCTCCAGTTGAGCTGCCTATGTACTCCTGGGCGTGGGGCCATCCCCATGGAATGTGATCAACCCACCAGTAGTCACACCTTTAAAGTAAACTGACTTTTCCTCTGCTAGGGGCCATTAGCTGTCAGCAGCTTGTGACACCCTTCCTACTCCATGCTAGACAGCTGACCACCTTATGCAAGCAAGCAGCCACAGCCACCACAGTCCTGTCATGTCCAAAAGACACTGTTTCACTCTGGCCCTTCCTGACCTTTCCACCCCCTCTTCTGCACTGGTCCCTGAGCCTTGAGGGTTGTGTATGATTAGATGCTCCATTTGTGGCTGCCACTCTATTGACAGTTATTTTCTTCACTTAACCAACATCCACTGAACAGACACTTCTCTGAAGTGGTCTGAAAGCTGCACTAATCTAAAGGTAGAAAGATACCGATTTAGAGGGCAGTTTGATACTATGTCCATTCAGTAGTCTAATAGTAGTAAGTTCACTCCTAAGGCCTGTGAACTTCCCAATCATGGGTTCTTAGCTAAATTTACAGCACCAGGTATATGTTTCCTTCTTTGAAGCGGGCCTTAAATCCAATCAGAAAGTGGTTGGTTACCCCCCCCCCTCCATTATCCACATCACCACGGGCATATCTTTCTACCTGGATCATTATGATCATTATTGTAGTTCACAGAGTTCACATCTGGGTAAAACTGTCAATAACTTTTTTCCCTTCAACAGTTGCATAGTACCTTCCAGTACTATGAAAGCTAACCAGCAGGGAGGTAACATTCTGGTCAGTACCAGCTTCACTTCCCCATGTCCTGTGACCAATGTTTGGGGTATATTCAGCAATTAAGTTTTACCATCAAGTTCTGGTCAGCAACCAAGAGCACTGATCTTTTTTGGTCACCTCTTTTCTACTTGCTTGCTTTAAAATCAGCACACAAAGTAGATTTCATTATGACATTTTAAAAATGTACTTACATTGGGTTGCTCTTCTCCGCTTCTGTTCCCCGCCACCTCCCACCCTGTCCTACCTCTCTTCAGTTCCCAGTTATCCTTTTCTATTTTCATGTCATATATTTTGTTCCCCTCCTCCCACTTCCTTAAAAACTTTCCTCCTACATGTTTCATTGTCTATTTTCATGACCTATAGCCACACTCACACTCACATAAACATCTATAAAAATTAAAGGCTGGGATATGCAGATGAAAAAGAACATGCAGTATTGATCTTTCTGAGTCTGAGTTAACATACTAAATGTAATAGTTTCCAGATCCATCCATTTTCCTGAAAATTTCAATTTTCTTTGCCAATGAATAAAATTCCATTGTGTATATGTACCACCTTTTCATAATCCATCTGTTGAGGACATGAAGGCTGATTCCATTTCCTTGCTATTGTGAATACAGCAGCAATAAACATGAATGTGCAAGCATCTCTGTGATAGGGTATAGAGTTCTTTGGATGTATATCATGACATTGTATGGTTGGGTCATATGATAGTTGTACTTTTAGTAATCTTTAGAAACCTCCACAATGATGTCCATAGTGGCTGCACCAGTTTACACTTCCATCAACAATGAATAATGGTTTCTTTTTCTCCATCTCCTTTCCAGCATTTGCTGTGATTTGTATTCTCTATGGTAGTCATTATGACTGGGATCAGATGAAATCTCTAAGTAATTTTAATTTGTATTTCTTTAATGGCTAAGTGATTTAGCTATTTTTTCTTGCTGTGATAAAATAACATGACCAAAAATGACTTATAGGAAAGAGTTTATTTTGGCTTATGGTTCCAGAAGGACAGAGTCTATAATGGGAGGGGAGGTCTGACAGAAGGCAGCAGAGCACTCCTGTCTTCAACCATACCCAGAAATGAGAGAGAGAGAGAGAGAGAGAGAGAGAGAGAGAGAGAGAGAACTAGAAGTAAGGTGAGGGAGGCTCTAAGCTCTCAAAGCCCCTTCCAGTGACACACTTCGTCCTGTAAGGCTCAGTCTCCCAAACGTTCTGTAACCTTCCCAAACAGCACCAGCAACGGGAACCAATGCTGAGATGTGTGAACCTATCGGGGGCATTTCTCTCAAGCCATTGCATTAACAATTGTTGAACAGTTTTTAAAATATTTATTTGCTATTCTTGTTTCTTCCTTTGAGAAGTGTCCAGTTCATCAGCCCATTTAATGACTGGCAACAGTTGCTTTGTGTTTAAAATTTTCAGTTCTTTATATATTTTACATATGAACAGCCCCCCCTTCCAAAGTATGGTTGGCACAGATTTCTTCCCATTTTGTCTGTTCGCTCTGCTGATAGTTAGCTGTGCTGTACAGAAACTTTAAAATTTTTGCTATCTGATTTGCTCCTTTGGGTTATTTTCTGGGTTGTTGGAATCCTATTCAAAAAGTTTTTGCCTCTGCCTATATCTTGAGTATTTTCCTCAGGCAGTTTAAGGGTTTTGCATCAAGGTTTTTTAAATCTATTCTGAACTGATTTTTGTACAGAGTAAGAGATGTAGACACTTCACTCATCTGCTGGTGGATAACCAGTTTTGCCAACAGCATTTGTTGAGTAGGCTGTCTCTTTTTTTTCCCTATGTATGTTTTTAGCACCATTGTCAAAAATTAGAGGCATTGCTGTGTGGGTTTACTTCTGCTATGTTCCATTGATCTACACATCTGTTTTTGTGCCAGTACCATGGTGTCTTTTTCTTGGCTCTTGTAGTATAATTTGAAGACAGGTATGGTGGATCTAGTAATGTTCTTTTGGCATGGGATTGCTTTGGCTATCAGAGGTCTTTTGTTTTTCCATATGAATTTCAGGAGGGTTTTTTTTTTCTAATTCTGTAAAGAAGGTCATTGAAATTTTAATGGGATTGCAATGAATCTATAGATCACTTTTTGGTAATATAATCATTTCCTCAACATTAATTCTGCCAATCCAGGAGCATTGACTATCTACACACACACACACGCACACACACACACACATAATAATAATAATAATAATTATTATTATAAAGGAAAAATATAAATACATCTGTAATGAAGATAAGCAGAGAATAAGTGTCTGTGAGATGCCCATCTGAGATGTCTAGTGCTAACTGACACATCTACAATGGAAGATCTCTATACCTAAAGCTCATAAAATATAGTGGGACAGTGAAGCTTCCTCAACAGAGGGTGATTAACACAGAAAGCCGAAACTGACCAAAATGTAGAGAATAAGAGACTGCAGCGTGTGTCCATGGATAAGATTCATATCCTTACTTGCCCAGGGCTCAGGGACCATTGTGGAAGAAGGGGAAGAAAAATTAAACTTTAGAAACAAAAGTTCAACATTCAAACAGGTAAACTTTATGGGGAATACCTGGAAAGGCAATTTTGTTGTATAATCCAGAATATTGATAAAGATTATCCAATGGTGAACAAATTGCGGAAGAGGAGGCAAGGTAGAATGTAAGGGCTGTGGAGAGATAGGGGTGAATCATGAGACTACAGCAATATAGACTGGACTCCTAATTGATCAACATGCCTGTGCATACAAGCATCACCAACTGGACTATGGGAACCTTGGGTTGTTCAAAATTTGGACATAGATACTTGCAAAATGCACCAATTACCTAATTGTACAGCAAACTGAGTAACATCAATGTTATCTGAAAACAACTGTGTTATTATATTGTAGAATCCCTTAAAAATAAACAAATAATAAAAAAAGATTATCCAATGGAGAATAAAGTATGTTTAACCAGCAGTTCTACTCTGGCCAACACATTAGTTATGAATGTGGTTCCATACCTGAGAAGAAATTACTAAATAAATCTCTTAGGTTAAACAACAAGACTTGGCTTATAATTCTAAGGGGATAATCAAAGCACATAAATGAACAAATACAACTAAACTGTTCTTTAGAGACAAATATTAAAGTTTGTTCATTATAATATCCTTAGTCTCTGGAAGAATCCAATTCAGTGTTTTCTCTTTTACCTGCTTAAAAAACAAAATCAAAACAAACCCCAACTTCAGTTCTCTTGGGCTCTGTGGTATTTGCATCTTGCAAGTTCAAACCATGCTCTTGTCTGGCATGTAGAACACTGCTAGTAATAACATCACCATGGCTTCCACACCTCATAAAAGGATGACTTTTAGCTTCAAGATTTTAAATTTACTAGAGACAGCCTATATTTGAGTATGTATGTCAGTCATACCACACAAAGAAGAGCCAGGGGTGGTGGATAACCACAAGGAAACAGGATTTTCCAGGCTTCTAGGACTTTGCTCATATGAACTTAGAGCAATGGTGTCAGTGTACCTAAGACCTAGGCAAACTCAAACTAGACAAAACACAGCACAGAACTGGGGAAGTGAGCAAGGAGCCCTAACCCTAGCTGAATGGTCACTACTGGGAGCGAGAGTGCTCTTCTTTAAGGGAGTGTAACTAGATAGGCTGACCAAGCTCCAGTGGATGGACTTACACTGAGGGACATTTGGGGACACAAACTTGACTCAATAGGCCTTAACATTTATGACAGAATGCATGAAATCCAGTAGGTATACTATGAGGATGTACAGACAAGGGAGAAGGTCTAAATATGATTAAGATGTGTGACATGCACAAACTTTCAATTAAAATATATTTAGCACTTGGGAGGCAGAGGCAGGTGGATTTCTGTGAGTTCAAGGCCAGCCTGATCTACATAGTGAGCTCCAGGGCAGCTGGGACTAAAGGGAGACCCTGTCTCAAAAAGACCAAAAAATAAATAACTAAATAAAATACACTTGTAATGAACATAAGCAGAATTTTTCTTTTTTTATTTCCTAAACAATAAAACAGAACAACTATTTTGTTGTTATAAACATAACAACTATTTTGTTATAACCCAGTATTTCATACTGCATTAGATATTATAAGCAGTGTAGATGTTATTTAAAGAATACATAAATAACTGGATAACAAAAATGTAGTACATCTTCACAATGGAATTCAATGCAGTGGTAAAGAAAGATGACATCACCAGGCATGGTGGCACACACCTTTAATCTCAGCACTTGGGAGGCAGAGACAAGGGGATCTCTGTGAGTTCAAGGCTAGCCTGGTCTACAGAGCAAGCTCCAGGCCAACTAGGACTAAAGGGAGACCCTGATTCAAAATATACCAAAAAAAAAAAAAAGAAAGATGACATCATGAATGAAACGGATGGAACTAGAAGCCATTATGCTAAGTGAAGTAACACAGCCCCAGAAAAAAATAAAAAGGGTGAATGGTGATGCTGACACCAAATCCCCAGTTGTCAGGCAAACTGAGCAACTTTATTATTATATTTCTTTGTATATGAAAGCAACTATGCTGTTATAATGTGAATCTCTTAACGGACTCTAGAATTGACCTACCACTTATATTCACACATTGTAATTACCATATATGGGTGAAAGATATGTATTCATATTCTAGAGTAATATAAAATTAAAGGGAAAATGTGAACTCCAAAACATATTTTGGAAATAACATATAGTTTATTCCCGGAGGTCATAATTTTGATACATATGTGTTTTTTATACAGGCATAATTTGGAGTAATACAAAGGGGAGGGAACAACAACAACATAAGGACTGGGTCAAAGAACTGACTGATACAGTTAAATTCTGCCCTAAACAACAAGCCTCTGCAGAACAAATCCTTGGAAACACTGAGAGAAAGATGCAAGACATGTATGGCAGAATGCATAAACTGGGGTGGGGGGAGGGGCAAGGAAAGGGGAATGTATCCAAATTGGACTGAAAAAAATGTATGAAATATACAAAATATCAATAAAAAAGAACCAAAAATTGGGCTGGAGAGACGGCCTAACGGTTAAGAGCACCGACTGCTCTTGCAGAGGACCCGAGTTCGATCCCCAGCACCCACATGGTGGCTGAGAACCGTCTTTAACTCCAGATCTAGGGGAATCCGATGCCCTCTTCTGACCTCCGCGGCATCGCATGACACAGGTGCACAGACCTACATGCAGACATTACATTCATACATATACAAAATAAAAAATAATAAAAATAAAAGAACCAAAAAAAGAATACATAAAGGTTAAGGGTATGCACAGGTTATAGGAAAATACTATGCCACATTCTGTAAGGCACTCAAGCATCTGCAGAATTTTGTATACCCGGGGTATGGGTCACCAATCACCCACAGACACTGACATAGAAGAATTAAACACTTGGATGTGGCAGCCTCTGTTCTTGCATTCTTGTAAAGAGCTTTGTGTACTGACACCAAGACACCCCCTTTGTTGTCCCCTACATCCTCTTACTGCTTGTTGGAGGACAGAGTGTTTTATGGACACATCATCTGGATAATTGGTCCTGCAGCAGTGCAGTGCCATTGGCAGATCTGGAGTCTGGTAAGACCTGTGTCCTAGCTTGTAGATAGCATCTTGCTTCCTGTGTCCACCAAGAATCAAGAGTGAGAAAGAGAAGCAACTCTCATGGAAAACCAGGTCTCAAGATTTTTTCTTATAAAGCCATCAATCTGACTCCTGTGACCAAATTTCCTCCAATTTCAAAAGCATTTGAGAGATTAGGTTTCAACCTGTGAAGAAATGGGGGAAAAGATACAAGTATTCAGTCCTTAGAAATTGCCTCCCGGGGCTGCAGAGATGGCTCAGCAGTTAAGANGTCTTTTTTGAGACTAGGTCTCCCTGTAGTTCCTGGCTGTCCTGGAGCTCGCTATGAAACCAGGTTGGCTGAACTCACAGAGATCCACCTGCTCTGCTGGCACTAAGAATGGTCTAGCCTGCCTGTTGGTGCTGGGAATTCAAACCCGGGTCGTCTGCAAGAGCAGTAGTGCTCTTAACTGCTGAGCCATCTCTGCAGCCCTGGGAGGCAATTTCTAAGGACTGAATACTTGTATCTTTTCCCCCATTTCTTCACAGGTTGAAACCTAATCTCTCAAATGCTTTTGCATTGGAGGAACATTTGGTCACAGGAGTCAGATTGATGGCTTTATAAGAAAAATCTTGAGACCTGGTTTTCCATGAGAGTTGCTTCTCTTTCTCATCTTTGATTCTGTGTGGACACACGGAAGCAAGATGCTATTCTACAAGCTAGGACACAGTCTTACCAGACTCAGCATCTGCATGGCACTGCACTGCTGCAGGACCAATTATCCAGTGATGTGTCCATAATAACACTCTGTCCTCCAACAAGCAGTAAGAGATGTAGGGGACAACAAAGGGGTGTCTTGTGTCAGTACACAAAGCTCTTTTACAAGAATGCAAGAACCGAGGCTGCCAACATCCAAGTGTTTATTCTTCTGTCAGTGTCTGTGGGTGATTGGTGACCCATACACCGGGTATACAAAATTCTGCAGATGCTTGAGTGCCTTACAGATGGGCATAGTATTTCCTATAACCCAGTGCATACCCTTACCTTTATGTATTCTTTTTTGGTTCTTTTATTTTTATTATTTTTATTTTGTATATGTATGAATGTAATTGTCTGCATGCAAGGTCTTTGCACCGTGTCATGCGATGCCTGCGGAGTCAGAATCGCGGGCATCGGATTCCCCTAGATCTGGAGTTTAAAGACGGTTCTCAGCCACCATGTGGGTGCTGGGGATCGAACTCGGTCCTCTGCAAGAGCAGTCGCGTGCTCTTAACCTTTAGGCCGTCTCTCCAGCCCAATTTTTTTTTTTTTTTTTTTTTTATTGATTTTTGTATATTTCATACATTTTTTTCAGTCCAATTTGGATACAATCCCTTTCTTGCCCCTCCCCACCCCAGTTATTGCATTCTGCCATACATGTTGCTCTTTCTCTCAGTGTTTTCCAGAGTTTTCTGCAGAGGTTGTTGTTTGGCAGAATTTAAATTATCAGTCAGTTCTTTGACCAGTCCTTATGTTTGTTGTTCCCTCCCCTTGTATTACTCCAAATATGCCTGTAAAAACACATAGTATCAAAATTATGACCTCCGGGAATAAAACTATATGTTATTTTCAAAATATGTTTGGGTTCACATTTTCCCTTTAATTTTATATACTCTAGGATATAAATACATATCTTCACCATATATGGTAATTACAATATGTAGTATAAGTGGTAGGTCAATTTTAAGAGTCCCTTAAGAGATTCACATATAACAGCATGTTGCTTTTTACAAGAAAATAATAATAAAAGTGCTCAGTTTGCTGACAACTGGGGATTTGGTGTCAGCATCACCATTCACCCTTTTTATTTCTTTTTTCTGGGGCGTGTGTACTTCACTTAGCATAATGGCTTCCAGTTCCATCCGTTTCATTCCTGATGTCATCTTCTTTTTTTTTTTTGGTATATTTGAATCAGGGTCTCCCTTTAGCCCTGGCTGGAGCTTGCTCTGTAGACCAGGCTAGCCTTGAAAACACAGAGATCCCCTTTGCTCTGCCTCCAAGTGCTGAGATTAAGGTGTGTGCACCCTGCTGGTGATGTCATCTTTCTTTCCCACGCATGAATTCCTATTTGTGAAGATTGTTACTACATTTTTGTTATCCAGTTATTTATGTATTCTTTAAATAACATCACACTGCTTATAATTCTAATGCAGTATGAAATCCGGTTTTAACAAAATAGTTGTTGTTTATAACAACAAAATAGTTGCTTGTTTTATTGTTTGGTATAAAAAAGAAAATTCTGCTTATGTTCATTACAAGTGTATTTTATTTATTATTTACTTTTTTGGTCTTTTTGAGACAGGGGTTCCTTTAGTCCCAGCTGCCCTGGCGTCACTATGTGATCAGGTGGCCTTGAACTCACAGAAATCCACCTGCCTCTGCCTTCCCAAGTGCAAAATACTATTTAATTGAAAGTTGTGTGCATTACACAATCTTAATCATATTTTGACCTTCTCCCCTGTCTGTAACATCCTCATAGTATACCTACTGTTTCATGCATTCTGTCATATGTTAAGGACTATTGAGTACAGTTTGTGTCCCACATGTCCCTCAGTGAAGTCCATCCATGGAGTGGTCAGACCTATCTAGTACAATCCCTTAAAGAAGAGCACTCTCGCTCCCAGTAGTGACCATTCAGCTAGGTTAGGCTTCCTGCTCACTTCCCCAGTTCTGTGCTGGTTTTGTCCTGTTTGGTTTGCCTAGGTCTTAGGTTACACTGACACCATTGCTCTAAGTTCATATGAGCAAAGTCCTAGAAGCCTGGAGGAAAATCCTGGTTTCCTTGTGGTTATCCACCACCCCTGGCTCTTCTTTGTGTGGTATGACTGACATACATACTCAAATATAGGCTGTCTCTAGTAAATTTAAAATCTTGAAGCTAAAAGTCATCCTTTTATGAGGTGTGGAAGCCATGGTGATGTTATTACTAGCAGTGTTCTACATGCCAGACAAGAGCATGGTTTGAACTTGCAAGCATGCAAATACCACAGAGCCCAAGAGACTGAAGTTGGGGTTTTTGTTTTTGATTGTTTTAGCAGTAAAAGGGAAAACACTGAATGAATGGCTCTCCAGAGACTAAGGATATTATAATAAACAACTTTTATTTGTCTCTAAAGAACAGTTTAGTTGTATTTGTTCATTTATGTGCTTTGATACCCCTTAGAATTATAGGCCAAGTCTTGTTGTTTAACCTAAGGATTTATTTAGTAATTTCTTCTCAGGTATGAACCACATTCATAACTAATGTGGGCCAGAGTAGAAACTGCTGGTTAAACATCTTTATTCTCCATTGGATAATCTTTTTTTATTATGTTTATTTTTAAGGGATTCTACAATATAAACACAGTTGTTTTCAGATACATTGATGTTACTCAGTTGCAGTACATTGTAATTGGTGCATTTTGCAAGTATTATGTCCAAATTTTGAACAACACAGGTTCCCATAGTTCAGTTGGTGATTGCTTGTATGCACAGGCATGTTGACAAATTAGGAGTCCAGTCTATATGCTGTAGTCTCATGATTCACCCCTACCTCCTCCACAGCCCTTACATTTCTACCTTGCCTCCCCTTCCGCAATTTGTTCACCATTGGATAATCTTTATCAATATTCTGGATTATACAACAAAATTGCCTTTCCAGGTATTCCCCATAAAGTTTACCTGTTTGAATGTTGAACTTTTGTTTCTAAAGTTTAATTTTTCTTACCCTTCTTCCACAATGGTCCCTGAGCCCTGGGCCAGTAAGAAGGATATGGTCTTATCCATGGACACACGATCGCAGTCTCTTATTCTCTACATTTTGGTCAGTTTCGGCTTTCATGTGTTAATCACCCTCTGTTGAGGGCTTCCACTGTCCCACTATATTTATGAGCCTTTAGGTATAGAGATCTTCCATTGTAGTATGTGTTCAGTAGCACTAGACATCTCAGATGGGCATCTCCAGCCACTTATCTTCTCTGCTTATCTCTATAAGATGTATATTATTTATATTTTCCTATTAATTTATTATTATTATTATGATGTGTGTGTTGTGTGCGTGTGTGTGCTGTGTAGCCGATGCTCCTGGATTGGCAGAATTAATGTTGAGGAAATGATTATATTACCAAAAAGTGATCTATAGATTCTTGCAATCCCATTAAAATTTCAATGACCTTCTTTACAGAATTAGAAAAAAAAAAAAACCCTCCTGAATTTATTGGAAAAAAAGACCTCTTGATAGCCAAAGCAATCCCATGCCAAAAGAACATTACTAGATCCACCATACCTGTCTTCAAATTTAACTACAAGAGCCAAGAAAAACAGAACCCACCTGGTTTACTGGCACAAACAGATGTTGTAGATCAATGGAACCATAGCAGAAGTAAACCACACAGCAATGCCTTAATTTTGACCAATGGTGCTAAAAACATACATAGGGAAAAAAAGAGACAGCCTACCTCAACAAATGCTGTTGGCAAAACTGGTTATCCACCAGCAGATGAGTGAAGTGTCTACATCTCTTACTCTGTACAAAAATCAGTTCAGAATAGATTTAAAAAAACCTTGATGCAAAACCCTTAAACTGCCTGAGGAAAATACTCAAGATATAGGCAGAGGCAAAAACTTTTTGAATAGGATTCCAACCACCCAGAAAATAACCCAAGGAGCAAATCAGATAGCAAAAATTTTAAGTCTTTGTACAGCACAGCTACAACTATCGCAGAGCGAACAGAACAAAATGGAAGGAAGAAATCTGTGCGCAACCATACTTTGGAGGGGGGCTTGTGTCATCAGCTACCAATATATTAAATGAACTGAACATGTTATAAACACAAAGCAACTGTCGCCAGATCATTAATGGGCTGAATGAACTGGACCACTCTCTCAAGGACTAGAAACAGATCAGCACATAATATTTTAAAAACTGTTCAACAATGTTAATGCAATGGCTTGAGAGAAATGCCCCCGATAGGTTCACACATCTCAGCATTGGTTCCCGTTGTCTGGTGCTGTTTCGGGAAAGTTCAGAACCTTTGGGTTTTGTAGACTGGCCTCTCACAGGCAAGTGGCCTGGCAGGGGCTTTGAGCAGCTTGAGCCTCCCTCACCTTACTTCTAGTTACTTCTCATCTCTCTCTTCTCTTCTTCTCTCTCTCTCTCTCTCTCATTTCTCGGGTATGGTTGCAGCCAGGCCAGTGCTCTGTTGCCTTCTGTCGACCTCCCCTCCCATTTAGACTCTGTCCTTCTGTGACACCATAAGCCGCCATTCCACTCTTCCTATCTTCAGTCACTTTGGTCTGATATTTTTTATTCCCAGCACGCAAAAAAACTCTCCGTCCCTTCTCCTTCCCGCCCTCCCCCTTACCCCCTTCTTCGCTGCTTTCTTTCCCTTCTCCTTCCCTCCCCTCGCGTCCTCCCCTCCCCCTCCCCTGTGGTAGCAAGAAAAAAAAAAAAAAAAAAAAAAAAACATAAGAATTTTTGCTGATATTTTATTAGGTTTAAATAATAATTTTAAAATATTCTGGATTAAACTCTTTTTATACAATTTTGCCAATTTGTTTTTGTCTTTTAATGTAGCTGCTAGAAGACTCTAAAACATGTATGTGGCTCACATTTTACTTTTATGGGATATCAGTGTTCCATGTACTACAGTGTTTTAGATAAATCCTATGTCTTGCACATGCTTATGTTGGAGGAGATGAAGCTCTAAAAGGTAGAGATAGATGAACAGAGAGAAAAGGTTCTGCAGATAGGGCAAAGCAATCTGATTTCTTCTCTGGCAAGATTCATTATCATGAGTGGGAATTCTATAATGGGAAACTTGTCATTTGCTTGGTTACCTTAAGCTGCTGTTTGTAAAGAAAAGAAACACGTTGCATTCTTCACTCTCCGTATTCGAAAGTAACAATCTATGACAATGCAGAGTTGCCAGTTATGGATGCAAATAGTCTTCATTCATGATTCTTTCATCCTTGCTTAAGGAAAAATTGTTCAATTTTGGGCAGTGAAGGCCAATTCAAGTTGGCTTCTAAATTCTAATGACAAAATCCAAGTGCTCTCTGTCTTGTTTGTTGCTTGGGGTTTTGTGAGATGGGGTCTTTGTAGCCCAGGCTGGCTTTGAACTCACTCTATAGCTGAGGGGCAACCTGGAACTGCTGATCCTTCTGCCTCTACCTTCCAAGTGCTAGTCTCTTGCTTTCTTTCACAAAAGTTATTCTTCTCCCTAGTATGTAATCACACATTTCTTCAGGAAGGTCAGGTGAGAAATAGTTTTTAGAGACTACAGTTGAGGAACTAGAGGCCCTTATGGCTGTGGGTTGCTAACTTCTTTTCTAAGCCCTTTCAGTGGACAGATCTAAGTGGGCACATACCATTGGTTAAATATTATTATTTCCAATCCAGATTCAGAAATATGAGGTTTTATTTGGCTTAGTTTATATTCTTTCTGCACCTTCTTTCAAGCCAAAACCCCTGGTTCTCAACAGGAGCAATTTCATCGTTGTCTTTAACCCAAAGTAAAGAAGCATCTATAGTCATGCAAATATTTCCACAAATAAGATCACTAGAAACAGTATAAAACTTGTTTTTAGAGATCCTTACAGACAGAGTGTACTTCATCATAATGTTGAGTTACCATGCCTTAATAATGCAGGACACTCCATCTTAGAGCAGTTATGCTAATAACTTGTTAGGCTCATTTGTTTTATTGCATTTCTGGATTTTAAGAATTGATTTATTTTTTTAACATAATGTTTTCCATCTGTAAAACATGCAGTGGTGAAAGCCTACCTTCCATTATTCCTCTGCAGACTTTCTTCTTTTTTCTTTATTGGTAATCATTTATAATTTTATGGTCTTTAATAAAGTTTTAAATGAACTTTTAGTTTGGTCTGGGATTTGGTTCTATGATAAAGCATGTGGTTAACTCTGGATTCAATCCTCACTACCACAAAAATTTAAAAACAAATTTTTAAAAGTACCCAAAGATTTTGTTCTTGTTCTTCTGTTTTTCTTTACATGCCCCGAATCTTCTGTTTCTATCTGTCTAACGTTTATTTCTATCAACTCCTGAGGAGCATTACTGGCATTATTCTCTCCCTTACCTCAACTTCAGTATCTAAACACCTAGTCAATACCTAAAAGAAAGTAACGAGCCAGGCGTGGTGGTGGATGCCTATAATCCCAGCACTTGGGAGACAGAGGCAGGCAGATCTCTGGGAGTTCAAGGCCAGCCTGCTCTACATAGAGAGTTCCAGGACAGCTGGGGCTGCAGAGAGACCCTGTCTCAAAAAGACCAAAAAAATTAAAAAAAAAAAGAAAGAAAGTAACGAGCAGATTCTATTTCCATACACGCTCCCCATTCTCCGTCCACTCTTGGCTAGCTGTGTCTACACCGTCAGAATATGGAGTCCTTACACACTACATTGTCTTCCTCACAGCCAATATTTAGTCTTGAATCCCCAGCTGCGCTTTACCAAAATGTTCTCCATTCATTTTAACTGTCTGACCTTTATTCTCTATGAAGAAACTCAAGAACTGATAGGAACTATAATCTCAGAGTCCCACCCTGTTCTCTTTTTTTTGGGGGGGGGGTCTTTTTGAGACAGGGTCTCCCTTTAGTCCCAGCTGGCCTGGAGCTCACTATATAGACCAGGCTGGCCTTGAACTCCACTTACCTCTGTCTCCCAAGTGCTAGAATTAAAGACATGAGCCACCACACCTGGCCCAACCCCCATCCAATCTGTCAGCCTTAGGTCTGCTTGGCTAGGTATACAATCTGTGACTCTCCTTTTTTTCTTTGAGTTTTAGAGTTGTTACTTCTTTGTTTGGGAGAAAAAGTGAGGTCATATAGATTATCTTTCTCCTATAAGGAACTTTATTTTTCTGCCATGATCCCTGAAAGATTTTATCTCCTTTTTTCAAGATTTTATTGCTTTACTAAGCAACATACCATTTTTTCCCAGGTATGTAGTTTGAATGATTTCTTTAATTCAAGAAATTTATCTTAGTGTTAGTTTTAGTCTTTTCCAATGTTTATCTGTAGGAATTTATGTGTATATGTATGACTATGTACATGTACGTATGTATGCATGTGTCTGTATATATGCGTATGTGTGTATATGCATATATGTGTACATATGTGTGCGTGTATATATGTACATATGTGTGTATATGTGTGCATGTGTATGTATTATGTGTATGTACTTCTTTATTTTATTCAATAGCTATCAAGTTTTCTAAATCCAGGGCTGGAGATATGGCTCAGTGGTTAAGAGCAGGTACTGCTCTTACAGAGGACCAGTTTGGTTCACAGAACCCATGTTGGGCATTCACAACTACCTATAACTCCAGCTCCCAGGGAATCCAATGCCTCTGGACTCCGCAGGCACCCAAACTCACATTTACAGACACACACACACACACACACACACACACACACGCACGCACACACACGCACACATATGCTTCAAAAATAATAAAAATAAATATATATTTTTCCTAATCATTTGTATTGATGTCTTGCCTGAATTTAAAGCTTCTCTCTCTTCCTCCTTTTATTTTTCTTGACATTATCAAGGTGTTTACTATATGCCTGTGCACCTTCAAATTTAATATTCAGTCATGAAATAATGTTTGTATTTATTTCTAATTTTTACTGGTTTCTCTTGTTTCTTTCTTTTTTGTTTTTTAAAATACTTTTATTGATGATTTGTGTATTTCATACATTGTCTTTCAGTCCAATTTAGACACATTTCCCTCTCCCTGCCCCCACCCCACCCCAGTTCATCCCTTCTGCCATACATGTCTTGCATCTTTCTCTCAGTCTTTCCAAAATTTTTCACTGCAGAGACTTGTTGTTTGGGGCAGAGTTTAACAATATCAGTCAGTTCTTTGACCCAGTCTTTATGTTGTTGTTGTTGCTCCCTCCCTTTTGTGTTGCTCCAACATATGCCTATACAACCATTACATATGTATCAAAATTATGACCTCTAAGAAGTAAATAAATAATTACATTGGCTTCCTAGCTGAATCTCACTGCTTAACCTACAAAAATTAAGACCATGTCATTGTTGAAGAAAGCCACTACATTACAGTTAATTTGTTAACAAAGCAATAGACTTCACACATTAAATTTCTGCAATGTATATAGTTACTTTGTAATGAGAGAAATGAAAAGCTGAAACAATAAGATGATACAGAAAAGAAAGAACATTCATTCCCAATGCCTTAAGGAGGCCCTCCATTATGAAACTAATCATCAGTCCTTCAGAGAAAAGTCTGCTCTAAAGGGAGTTCAAACCGGAATACACTTGCTGATCGTTGGATGAGAAGAGGGAACACTGTCTCTTAGGCAATGGGAAGCAACAAAATATATTTCAGCACATTTTTAATAGGAATGGGATCTTGTTTCTTTCTTAAAACCATTATTTCCTCCAACCATCCTATGTTTGAATTTTTTTTTTTTTACTTTTTTTTTGAGACAGGGTCTCCCTATAGCCCCAGCTGGCCTGGAACTAATTCTGTAGACCAGGCCAGCCTTGAACTCACAGAGATCCACCTGCCTCTGCCTCCCGAGTGCTGGGATTAAAGGTGTGCACCACTACACCTGGCTCTTTTTGTCCTTTTATGGACGTTCTAAATATTTCACTGTGAAATCTTTTCACTTGTACTTGTCAAGATAATGCACAACTAAGAAGCAGTCAGTGTTGGGGAAGAACATGGGAGAGGGCATCAGATGTGCTTTTATCCCTTATACCACCTATGGGCCTGCAAAGTCCTCTTCCTGAGCTTCATTTCCTACTGATAAGAGGATTTTTTTTCAAGCACATTCAGTGTTCTGGGGCTGGAGAAATGGCTCAGCAAGGAAGAGCACTGGTTGCTCTCACAGAGGACCCAGGTTCAGTTCCCAACACCTACATGGTGGCTTAACAACTGTCCTAACTCCAGTTCCAGGGGATCCAAAGCCCTTTTCTGACTTCCGTGGGCATTGGACGCATGTGGTGCACCAACCATACGTGAGGCAAAAGAATCATACGCATAAACTCCTTTTTAAAAAGCTGGGCCTGGTGGCCCGTGCTTTTGATCCCAGTGCTTGGAAGGCAGAGGAAGGTCAATCTCTGTGAGATCCAGGCTAGCTTGGGCTATATAGCAAATTCCAAGCCAGCTGGGGCTATAGGGAGATGCTGTGTCAAAAGGAAAAAGGAAAAAGGAAAAGAGAAAGAAAGAAAGAAAGAAAGAAAGAAAGAAAGAAAGAAAGAAAGAAAGAAAGAAAGAAAGAAAGAAAGAAAGATTCAGTTCAGTTCTGTTCTTTTCTCGCATATCAGATACTAATTTTCCTTAACTATACAGACAAGTTCTCATGAAGGAGAACAATTTTATGTTGGGTGGATATGGTGGCATATGCCTGTCAGTCTAGCACTTGAAAGGCCAGGAAGGAGGGCCAGGAGGTCAAGGTCATCCTTGAAAGGCTAGGGAGGAGGACCAGGAGGTCAAGGTCATCCTGGGCTACATAACAAATTTAAGACTAGCTTGTCTACATGAGACTCTGTTCCAGGAAAAAAAAATCTTTTTGTTTTAGGAAATTAAGCAAATGCAAACTTTACTATTTCTTCTCATTTTTCCCCCAAAGCTTCCCAAGGACTTTCTAGTGCTTAGAAGTGGTTTTGGTCCACCTGCTTGGCCTGCTTGGCTTTTCTCTCCACCCCTGCTTCGTGCACATATGCTGAACTTTACTCCCATTCCTTTGTTCTTTCTTGTTATCATTCCTGCTGAGAGACAAGTCAGTAAGCTTTCAATAGTGTTGGTTTGCCCTTGGTTAGTCTTTGTTTTATTTTTATTGTGTGATGGTCCCTTCTAAGAGGGTATTTTAAGTATCTGACCCAATGTGCAAGGTTCTCAATCTTTTTCTCCACTGTGATTTCAGCTGGTTGCTTACAGCCTGTCACTGTCTTCTATGTCGTTGCTTGCTGTGGACTTTAATCTAAAAGACCCAGAGGCTCAAAGAAACAAGTGACGCCTTGAAAATGGAGACTTTAAAGCTTTTCTTGGTACACCATTTGGCTATATGAGGGAAAAAGAAAAAGCAATAAAAACACCACATCCTATTAAGTCCTGAGCCTAAGATTCTTTGTTTTGCATATATAAGTTCCTAACAATGTGTCTAAAACTCATTAATACAGAATCAATAGATCTACATTTTATTTTATTTTATTTTTGTATGCGTATGAATGTACTGTCTGCATACAGGTCTGTGCACCCTTGTCGTTCAATGCCGCGGAGGTCAGAAGAGGGTCTCGGATTCCCCTGGAACTGGAGTTCTCCTGGAATTGGAGTTACAGACAGTAACACCCATGTGGGTGCTGGGGATCGAACCCGGGTCCTCTGCAAGAGCAGTCAGTGCTCTTAACAGCTAGGCTATCTCTCCAGCCCCTAGATCTACATTTTATATTTAAATTAATTTTTTTTATTTTTATGAGTATATTGCCTACATATATGTAAGTGCACCCGTGTGGTGCAGTCCCCATGGGGGTCAGAAGAGGACGCCAGATCCCTGGAACTGAAGTTACAAATGATTGTTAGCTGTCATGTGAGTGCTGGGAATTGAAGTCAGGTCCTCTGCAAGAGCAAGGAGTCAGTGCTCTTAACCATCTCTCTAGCCTCAAAGATACCAATTTTGTGTAAGACTGACTGTATGGCATTTTCCAATTGATTGTATAATAAATGTGAAGCAGACTTGAAGGCAGCTTATACTGCAAATGTGTCCAGAGAAAGTTGAATACAAGCCCTCTGTATTGATAAGAAAGCTATAGTAATTCATTTCCTTGTCATAGCTCCCAGAACTGGAATACCTTTTCTTTCTTTCTTTCTTTCTTTCTTTCTTTCTTTCTTTCTTTCTTTCTTTCTTTTTTTTTTTTTTTGAATACTTTCTATTTGGACAACCAAAAGCCTTTTAACAGCTACTGCTCAGACTACAGTTTTAAAGCACTTTATTTTGGACCTAGCTGTTAACCTCAAGACTCCTCAGAAGTGACAGCACAAGCTTATGAAAGTACTTGTGTATCAAATGATGATAATCACCTATGTCTGGGTTATATTCCACATGTTCAAATAAAAAATCTTTTCTCTAAAAATGGTGTCAATTGAGCTTAGCTAGCACCATCAGGTAATGTGTCATCCTGAGTGAGAGCCTTCTCTCCGGGGTGTTTACAGTTGGTATCATGGACTGACAAGAGTATAAATAAAACGTTGCCCTTCCCTTTGTCTAGTGCAGAATACAAATATTTTTCTACTTCATTTTCTCACTGACATTTTCTCCTTACACAGTTTTCCCACTATAAGCATCTGACATTGATGTGGTATATGAATGATGGCCTAATATTGGGCCCATTGGGCCCAAAGACAAAGCATATTTACTATTAACTGAAGTCCAAGGCTTACATTTGTGTTCCCTTTCATTACTATTCAGTTTCATGAGCCTGGAGAAATGCTGATGTTATGCCCCCCCCCCTGCTATGGTGGCATATAGAACCCTTTCACCCCCTAAAAGTCTCCTGTGTCTTGATAATTCAACTCTCCTTTTCCACCCTTAAACATCTGGCAATGACTGATTTTTAAAAAAAAACTATCTCTCAAGTTTTGCCTTTTCTAAAACATCACATAGTTTTGAAGGTGTTCCATACATAATCACCCCAAATATACATTTTCAATATATTGACACTGTTCCTTCTTTTTTTTTTTTTTTTTTTTTTTTGTCTTTTCGAGGACAGGGTCTCCCTGTGTCACAGCTGTCCTGGAATTCACTCTGTAGACCAGGCTGGCCTTGAAACTCACAAAGATCTGCCTGCCTCGCCTCCTAAGTGCTAGGATTAAAGGCGTGCCACCACCACACCTGGCTGACACTGTTCCATTCTTTTTTTTTTTATTTTTTATTATTTTGTATGGGTATGAATGTACTATCTGCATGCAAGTCTGTGCACCCGTGTCTGTGCAACGCCGCGGAGGTCAGAGAGAGGGTGTCGGATTCCCTGGAACTGGAGTTCTCCTGGAATTGGAGTTCAGAGACATTCTTCGCTGCCATGTGGGTGCTGGGGATCGAACCCGGGTCCTCTGCAAGAGCAGTCGGCGCTCTTAAACGCTGGCCATCTCTCCCGCCCATAGGTTCCGTTCTTTTAATGGAACAACAGTATAAAGAATCCTGAAACCCTGAGATTCTCATTCTGTGTTTTAAAAGTAGTAAAGGAAATTCCATGTGATAGGACCCTCCTCATATTAAAAGAATGGTGATTTATCATCAAGGATGGTAAGGTAAAGCAGAAGAAGATGTATACAGACAGTTTTGGACTGTCCCTTAGCTTTGTGTCCACTAATGTGGGGCAACCATCCAAACCCACACCCTTTTGTGTAGTCATAGTTGTACAATTTACTCTTCTTTCTTTATCTCTTTCAGCATCTAACTGCACAAGTACAAGGATATTTTCAGGTCTTCATGTATTTGCCTTCAGATTCGAGCACACATAGAAATTTTCTTGCTTCTTACCAACTTTTGTTGTGTTTCTTTTGGTTTTTCTTTTTTTTTTTTTTTTTTTTTTTTTTTTTTTTTTTGTTCTTTTTGTGAGACAGGGTCTCCTAACTATAGCCCATCAGCGGGCCTGGAATTAGCTGCTGTAGACAGGGGGCCTTGAACTCTCAGCAGAGATCCCCACCTCCTCTGCTGGGTGTGATCTTTAGGTGAGCTTATCGAATGAGCTACTCCCAACAGTAGAACAAAGCATTGTTCTTAACTTCCTGATTCACAGTCATGATTAATAATCTCCATATCCATCCCCCCCAAATCCTGAGAGACCCCTGAAGGCCACTACCTCAAAGACAGAACAAAAAACCTTGGTTCAATCCTGGCTAACTGTGTGCAGCTTAAGCATCATAAGGAAATTAAACCAGTAAATAATCAGTCGAGGCCACGAGAGAAATTGTTACTTTCAGACATAACCAACTTGAGATCTTAGTAAAAGGCAAGAAAGAATAAACGAGGAGGAGCACTGTTGTTTGGCCTGTGCTTCAATTCTTACAGCAAGTGCGTTACTCTGTGGCTGCCACTGTCTTTTTGCCCAATCTTCAAAAGACAATGAAGACACAGCTTTTTAACCCTGCAATATGGACTGAAAGACTCATGTTCTCCAAGAATCCTCCAAACCTTCACTGCCAGAATGGTGATTAACTGAGAACCCATGTGTGCTGGAAAGCTGTAAGTGTCAAACTTTGACACAAACCTGGTTTGAAGGGAGCCTCCAATTGAGGAATTGGCTCCATTGGATTGGCACTGTGGCCACATCTGTGGGAGTATTGTCCTTATTTTTAGCAGTATGTGGAGGGCCCACCCCATCAATGAGTGGTGCCACCCTGGGCAGTTGTTGTGTACCCGTATGAAGAAGGCAGGCTGGGGCATGAGCCAGGGGAGCAAGCCGTGACAGCATTCCCGCCATGGCCTGTGCTTCAGCTCCTGCCTCCAGGTTCCTGCCCTGAATTCCTGCCTTGGGCTCCCTAAGTGATGAACTGTGACCCAGCAGATGTAAGCTGAATAAACCCTTTCCTCCCCAAGTTGGTGTTGGTCAGAGTGTTTTGTCACAGCAATGGAAGACAAACTAGAACACCCAGCTTGTGGACTAAGCAGCTAAGGAGATTTCAGCCTCGTCAGAGTATAGACTGCCATTGTTATACTAACTGGGCTGTATCATGGAGGCCATTACAGGGGGATCAAGACAGGACACATGCTTAATGGACTTCATTTGGGGGACCATGGGAGGGAAAGACCCCAGTGTGGAACAGAAGGGCAGGATTGATGGTTATTTGAGCTTGCCAAGGAGGAACCATTGAGCACTTTCTTAAGGAAAACATGACGTCTTTTAGAAAAAAAAAAGTCCTCCAATTCAGGTGATATGTGTATATATATATTGAAGCAATAGAAGTTAGAACAACAACAACAAAAGAACTAGAAAAAAACTCTGGAAGAAAAAGATACAAGACATGTATGGCAGAGTGCAGGGACTCAGGTGGGGGGGCCTGAAAAGGGAAGTGACTCTAAATTCAACTGAGAAATGATGTATGATTTATGGAAAAAGTTTAATAACAATAAAAAAAGAAATTTAAAAAAATAAATAAATAGTCTCCATCATGAGCAATCTCCATTACTAAAGAGCTGGTTTCCCAATGATCAAGATTCTGCTACAGAGTTTCAGTAACAGCAGTAGTGGAAGAGGGAAAGGGCATCTTCCACAGCCCGCAGTGAGTATTTGTGCTGGCGGTTCAGTCAGGTCTGCTCAGCTTCATAAATGCTGGCCTTGCATTGGGCCTTTTTCTCTTGTTTTTTCCCACCACTAAAATAAGATTATATAACACACCCTTTAAAACTGTAAGAAATGGGTAATTGTGTTTTTATCCAAAGTCCTGTGCCACCTATGGTAGTTTATGTTAGCAATCCCAACACTCAGAAAGCTGCAGTAAGAAGCCTGAGTGGCTGAGGCCAGCCTGGGCTTCATATAGACAGCTTGTCTAAAAAAAACATCATTTATGTAGTTTGAAAGCCAAGAATGTACCTCAGGCTCTTAAGCATATTTCCTTAGAAAATTTCTACAAAGTCAGTTTTCCTCCCATAAGACCTCTAATACTTATCAACAGCAATAAAAATAACTTCTTGAGATACCATGGTTGAACTTTCAATCACCCTTCTTCATTAAGCAATTTAAAGGCCTAATGTCTGACTCGCTTATATTTACTAGAAAGTGAAACAAGAGCTTTGGGGTTATTGCTTTTCCCCACAGACAGTGCAGACATCCATTGTCTGTGTGTCTCCCACAAGCAGGGACAGACTAAGTCAAATGGTGAAGCTGGCAGACTTTCTTCACCATTTCAAAGAACAACAGACAGCATCAGCCATAATTTCCTGTTCACTCCTGTAGGTGCCAGAGGATCAGTCTTCATTCCTGAAAGGCTTTACTTTATGATAGCATGAGAGGCTCATAGGCATGAGCAGCTCACCTGTTCTTTCAGCATAATATTATTCCAAAGAACTGGTTGTTCTGGATCCCCACTAAGCAGCTGTGAAGATAAGCCATGACAAACAGGACCAGCCCCTTGTTTCCGTCCCTCTAGGTTAACTTCCTTCTTATGGACAATGCATCTCACAGCTGTTTTAATTAACCTCCTGGTTGGGAGCATGTTATGGGCCCTGCCCCAGGAATGTCAGTTTTATTTTATTCTTCTCTCCTCATGCTAAAAGAAACCTGTGTTTATGTTCCCTTTCCTTCCACACCACCTTTACCAAGGAAGAATTACAGGTTTCAAGAGGGAAAACAATGTTTATCTGAGTAACAAAGGGACAACGCTTGAGAGATAAGGAGAGAGGCAAACAGGGAAGTCTAGGTATGTAGAGGTCTAGGGAGATCTGTGGACAGTGTGATTCTAAAATAGCTGTAAGGTGTGAGGGAAATGGACATGGCAGAAAACGTGAGGAGATCAAGCAAGATTCTTAGCTATGGAGAATAGAACAATTAGCTAACTCAGCAGAAAAGTATTGGGATATTGGTTTGAGCTAGGGAGATGGCTCAGCCTGTAAAGTGTTTGCCACAGAAGCATGAGGCTCTGAGTTCAGATCACCAGCAGCCACGTGAAAGCTGGGTACGGCAGCATGCTTGTGTAACCCCAGTGCTGGACGGAGTGTGCAGAGACAAGCAGATCCCTAGAGCTCCCTGGCCAGCAGCCAAGGCTGTTGGTGAGCTCCGGGTGCAGTGAGAAACCCTGTCTCAAAAACTAGGTGGAGAGTGATGGAGGAAGGCATCCATTGTTGACCTTTGGCCTCCACACATATGCATACACACATGCATGTGCACCCATGCACACATACAACACACACACACACACACACACACACACACACCAAGGATATTAGGCAGGTCACAAACCCAAATTACTAGGCCCAGACAACATTTACAGACCAAATAGATTAAGCTGCATGTGATTATAGCAAAAGACATGTTGAAGAGGGACAGTTTGCTTGGAACCCTCATCCTGGCAACAACTCTGCTCTTAAATATTATCACTACCATGTACCCCATTGTTGTCACTGTCACAGTGCACTTCACCCTTCTGTCACTGACTCACAGTTGAAAGTGTTAAGTAGAAGATCCAGCTATTGAGTATGAGTCGTGTATCTGCCGCTTTGACATCGTAGGTAAACTTGTCTCCCACAAAATTCATACGGCAGAGGTTTGCCTGTAATATGCAATGGTTTGGGATGCTACATACTCCTGAAACCATCCCGACCACAAGTCCTCACGGCATATGTTCAAGCTAGGATATTTGCTGGGCAGGAGCTATGTGGGACCAGACATAGGCAGAGATCAAAATGTGGCAGGGAAGAAAGCTGGAGTGGTGCCGCCTTCTATCTGTGCCCACTTAAAGACATGACTTTCATCTGAGAGCCAGAGAAGAACCCAAGGGTGATATGACACTCCTGCCATAATATCACTCTTCAGTTAGAAAAGGCTCGCACTTTTCAATGAGGCCTTCCTGTTTGTCTTCAGGAGAAGCTGTTTGCAGGTGATCAGTTCTGTCTTGTTTAGAAAGGTGTCAATTCCTTTGTTATAAATGACACCTGCCTGGCAATTCTACTACAGAATTGATAATAAGATGATAAGCATCAGATCATAACTCACAGTCATAACAAAAATTCTCTAGCACTTTCCATCTTTGGAGCATTAATTAAGCCTTAGGATAGCACTACAAAGAACCTGCCTCTAATGAAATCGGTCAACATAGAAATAAAATCCAGACAATGTCCTTGGGTATAGCCTCTGTTCTGGCTAGGTTTTATTGTCAATTTGACACAACCTAAGGTCATCTGGAAAGAGGAAACCTCAACTGGAGAATTTCCTGGACCAGACTGGACTACAACCATATCTGTGGGGTATTTCGTTGATTCCTAATTCATGTAGGAGGGCCCAGCTCACTGTGCACAGCATTGACCTGAGGCAGGTGAGCCAGAGATGTATAAGAAAGCCAGAAAGCCAGCTGAGCACAAGCCAGGGAGAGAGCAGTAAGCAGGAATCCTCCGTGGCTTCTGTTTCAGTTCCTGCCTTGGGTTCCTGCCCTGACTTCCCCCAGTGACAGACTATGACCTGGAAGTGTGAGCCAAATAAACCCTTTCCTCTCCACGTTGCTTCTGGTCAGAGTGTTTCGTAACAGCAATGGAAGTGAAACTAGAACATCCACAAAGCATAAAATACTTACTTTTGCCTCTTCTTTTTTTTTCCATCTTTTTGGCGCAGGGTCTCCCTGTAGCCCCAGCTATCCTGGAACTCACTCTGTAGACCAGGGTGTCCTTGAACTCACAAATATGCACCTGTCTCTGCCTCCTGAGTGCTGGGATTAAAGGTGTGAGCCGCCACACCTGGCTTATTTTTGCCTCTTTACCCTCATCACAAGAGCAAGGGATAGAAAGAGACAGGAAAGACAAGGTGAAAAAAAAAATAATCATGCACAAATGAGCAAGCTCAGCTGGCTGAGAGGATTGCCAGTCAGCACAGGCTGTTCTGTCTCCCAGGAGCAGAGCCTGGAGATGTCAAAGCCAGGGGGAAACCAGTGTGATGGAGAAACTCATGAACAACCTGTGGTGATCCTAGTGAGATGGGGGAATAACTGTTGGAGTATGAGGCAGAGGCAGCCCATTAAAGATTTGAATTTTCTGGTCATACTTGTGTTGATACCAGTTCCTGGGAAAAATACTCAGATAACATTTCCCAAGTGTTCTCCATGAAGCAATGGCTCTTCAGAACAGCCTCGATGTTGCATGCAAAGATGGTTCCACCTGCGGGGAAATTTGGCTGCATATTGACTACCCTGCATCAGAACACCACTGTTACATCCTTGGGGAATTCACAGGACCAGCCGGTGGCAAAAGCCCTTTCATTGCAAAAGTGCGACACAGGTACTTACTTTCTCCCACTGTGCTGCGAGGACCCAGGCCACTCTGGACGATGCCACCCCTGGGCAGGTTGTTCTGTATTGTATAAGAAAGCAGGCTGAGGATGGGCCAGAGGAGCAAGCCAGTAAGCAGTGTTCCTCCATGGCCTGCTCCCTAAGTGATAAACTGTGACCTGAGAGATGTAAGATGAATAAACCCTTTCCTCCCCAAGTTGGTATTGATCAGAGTGTTTTGTCACAACAATTGAAAAGGAACTAAAACCAAGCTCTGAGGGCATGTGAGCATGCCCTATGTTCTGCCAGTGAGTTCTGCCTTCCCCAGACATTTACCGGAGAGTCAAGGAAGCAGTGACCTGTGAAACCTTCCAAAGGTGTTCTATTGTTCTAACTTTGCAGGTAAATGGAAGCCATTATGCTAAGTGAAGTAACAGTCCCAGAAAAAAAAAAAGTGAATGGTTTCCCTCATATGTGGATTTTGACACCAAATCCCCAGTTGGCAGGCAAACTAAGCAACTCTATTATTATATTTCTTTGTATCTGAAAGCAACTGTGCTGTTATAATGTGACTCTCTTAACAGGCTCTAGAATGGACCTACCACTTATATTCAGACATTGTAATTACCATATAGGAGTAGAAGATATGTATTCATATTCTAGAGTAATATAAAATTAAAGGGAAAATGTGAACTCCAAAACTTATTTTGGAATTAACATACAGTTTATTTCCAAAGGTCATAATTTTGATACATATGTGTTGTTTAAACAGGCATAATTTGGAGTAATACAAAGGGAAGGGAACAACAACATAAGGACTGGGTCAAAGAACTGACTGATACAGTTAAATTCTCCTCAAAACAAAAAGCCTCTGCAGAAAATGTCCTTGGAAACACTGAGAGAAAGATGTAAGACATGTATGGCAGAATGCATAAACTGGGTTGGGAGGAGGGGCAGGGAAAGGGGAATGTATCCAAATTGGACTGAAATATTATGTATGAAATATACAAAATATCAATAAAAAGAACAAAATTTTTTTAAAAGAATAACATCCTTAAAAAGACACACCATACTCCAGACTGTTACAGCCTTTCATATCTCCTTTCTCAAGCTCCAGACAAATGGATTTTCTCTTAACTCTTCAAATGTGCTTCTTGCCCGTTCTATATTCCCCCTATGTATATCTGCCATACTATTCCCTTTATTTGGACAGTTTTTCTCACTCTGCTCCTTGCCTGCCTTTCTGCCTCTTATCCTTTAGCCGGGTCTGCTATGCTCCTCCCCACAGGTTAACAAGATGAAATGTTTTATTTAATTAGCTTCCCTCATAGAAAACTCCCATCTCCATGAGGATAGTAACTACATATACACTGATGTCCAAACACTGCCTTACACAGAATAAGGAGTCAAATATATACTGAATGAGCTAAGATCATCCCAAAGTAGCTGGTTTGCCTGCATTGCTCCTCATTCCTCTACCTCACCCCCAGTCGTGCATTGCTCCAGCACTTGCCCATGTTTGTGTTGGAACTGAAACATCCAATACAAAATTTGGATCATAAACCAAACTACAAAGGCTTATTTAAATGTTTTCATGTCTAGATTCTTGTTAGTGTGATGAATATCATGAGAAATGAAAGCATTCTTCTTGGAGATATATTTTCAATACATAATATTGAGAATCTAAAAAGTGTAGGAAATAAACAGATCCCAAGGGGTAAACGGACCATTGTTATCCACCATATGAGTTCTGGGAAATGAACCTGGGTCTTCTGCAAGAGCAGCCAATGCTCTTAACCTCTAAGCCATCTCTCCAACCCCTGAAACTGTTCTTTTCAATGAGCTGTTTCTGGAAGCCATGCCGTGAAAGGAAATTAATATCCTCCATGAGATGGACTCTTCTCCTTTGCATTTAGGCTTCTAAACCTTTCTCCACTCGGGAGTGACAGATCGTCAATATTGGCTGGTAAATGGCCCAGCACTTTGCCACTATCTGAACCCAGAGCATTCATGAAGTGCTCTGCAGGGGTTCTGCAGGTCAACTAGTAGATGCTAATCCAGATGTAAAATCCAGGTCTCCATGCCCTTCTCCACTGTGGCCTATGTGTGTGGAAAGCAGTTTTCCAAGGTTGGATTGGGCAGATGGAATTTTAATGTCATATCCACCACAGTCACAAGAATTATCTGAATGTTTAAGTGGAACCTAAGACTGAGGTAGCTCAGGAAGCTGAGCTGCCTCAGTCTTAGGTTCATGGAAAGCTTGGCAAGAAATACATCTTTAATTGGATGCTTTGCTTCCAATAAGACAGGGATTGAGGACTGAAGGATGCTTTGCTCACGGACAGCTGTTTTGACACCGGTCACATATGAACTGCCCCATCATGCTTCGCTCTACTCAACCAACGGCGATACACAGAGCCTTGGCCGCGTTGCATGATAAAGTGAAGCATAAAGAATTTTAAAGGGTTTACTGACACAAATAGCTGTTTACCAATCAGACAGATCCAAACCCGAAGTGATTCAAGTGCTCCACTAAAGGATGCCAACATTCAGAGGGCTTTGACAGGGTGAACGTGAAAGTAAAGACCTAATTGGTTGCTGTAATACAGTTGTCTGATTTGGTCTGTCCTACTGCAAAGCCCCCCTTTTTAAAAAAATGTGTTTATATTATTTTATATTCGTGTGTGTGTGTGTGTGTGTGTGTGTGTGTGTGTGTTTGCCTGAGTTTATGTATACCATATGAATGAAGGTGCCTGCAGAGGCCAGAAGGCGTGAGATCCATTGGAACTATATTTACGGTTGGTTGTGAGCCACCAGATGTGAGTGCTGGGAGCCAAACTCGGGTCCTCTGCAAGAGCAGTAAGCAATTTTAACCACGGAGACATCTCTCCGAAAGCCCCTTTTTAGATAAGTTAGTTCGCCATAGAAAGCCCCTTCTAGATAAGTTAGTTTGTAGCTTTTGATTGGTTAGCCTTAAGTTTCATTTTTCTTTAATATAGTCTTCTATTGCAAACAGCTCAAATAAAGTTTGCAAATCAAGGAAAGGCATGGTGACACATGCCACATCTGGCTCTGTCTGCCCTGGGATTCTTTGGTCCTTGCTTCCATTTTAATTTCCTTTAACGACAAGGAAGTACAAGCTGACAGCCAAGGTTAATAGCATCTGAGAAAGTGGTTTTGTTGTTTTAAAATTCTACAAAATAGCATCTGAGAAAGTGGTTTTGTTCTTTTAAAATTCCACAAAAACAGTGATGCATTGACTTGAAATATATGTTGAAGTTTTACTGCCTGAAACCCATGAATCTGAGTTGATTTGGAAGTAGAGTCTTTGCAGATGTGATCAGTTAATTTGAAGTCTTTGGTGTGGGCAACACCTCAATATGGCTGAAATCTCTGTTTGCTGAAAGAAATTTGAACAAAGAGGAAAAGAGTTAATGAAGATAGGGACCCAAAAAGAGGCTGCCAGGTGAGAAAGGGGTGAATAAAGAGCAGCTGCAGCTGCAAGCAGAGCAAAGCTGTCAACAGCAGGAAGAGGGGAGGAGAGAAGAGGGATCCGCCTGGAATCTCAGCAAGACCCCTTCATTTCAGTTTCCAAGCCTCCAGAAATGGAAAAGAATAAATTTATCTTGGTTTTTTAAGAGACCCAATTTGTGATATTTTATCACAGTCATCTTTTTTTCATTTTTAAATATTTCATTTATTTATTTTTAATTACATTTTTAATGTTTTTATTGATATTTTGTGTATTTCAGACTTTTTCAATTCAGTTTAGGCATATTCCCTTTTCCCTTCTCCCCACCCCACCCCAGATCATGCATTCTGCCATAAATGTCCTGCATCTTTCTCTCAGTCTTTCTTTTCATGCTTAGGAATTCACATTTTTCTCCATTAATTTTATATTACTCTAAAATATGGATACATATTCTCCACCCATATACAGTAATTACAGAGTCTGAAAGTAAGTGATGGATCAATTCTAGAGCCTGTTAAGAGATTTACATTATAACAACATAGGTGCTTTCAGATAAACAGAAATATAACAATAATGTTGTTCAGCTTGCCTTTCATCTGGGGGATTTGGTGTTAGCATCCACAAATGAGGGAAACCATTCTCCGATTGTTTTTCTAGGACTGTGTTACTTCACTTAGCATAATGGCTTTGAGCTCCAACCATTTACTTGCAAAGTTCATAATGTCATCTTTCTTTACTGCTGAATAGTACTCCATTGTGTAGATGTACCACATTTTTGTCATCCACTCGTCAGTTGAGGGGCACTTAGGTTGCTTCCAGCTCTTTGCTATTGTGAAGAGAGCTGCAATAAACATGGATGTGCATGTATCTTTGAGATAGGATGACTCTTTTGGGTATATACCCAGGAGTGGTATGACTGGGTCAGGTAGTAGGCTCATTTTGAGTCTTTTAAGGGTTCTCCACACTGTTTCTATAGTGGTTGTACAAGTTTACATTCCCACCAGCAGTGTTTGAGTGTTCCCCTTTCCCTACAACCTCTCCAGCATTTGGTGTCTTTTGTTTTCTTGATCTTAGCTAGTCTAGTTGTATCGGAGTGAGATGATATCTGAGAGTGGTTTTAATTTGCATTTCCTTAATTATTAATGATGTTGAACATTTTTTAAGATGTTTCTCAGCCATCTTTAATTCCTCACTGGTGAAGTCTCTGTTCAGCTCTTTACTCCATCTTTTGAGTAGGTCATTTGTTTTCTTACTTCTTTGTTTTTTTT
>VZQC01002858.1:1006013-1056849 GCA_009823505.1 Rhizomys pruinosus
GAGAATGACAAACTCTGGAAGGAAGTGGAAACACTGAAAAGATCCCATGTTGAAAAAGATAAGGAAACCAACCAGCGAAGCAAAGAGTACAGGAAGAGATTGAGAAGCTCCAAAAGGAAGTGGAAATACTAAGGAAATCAGAAGACAAAATGAAAAAGGAAATCAAACACTCATCCAATCAAGAGGAAAGGAATGGAAAAGCCTCAGATGTAGAATGGAGGAAGCAGGACAAAGAATATCAGACCTGGAAGATAACACAGAACAACTAAAACCTCAAGTAAAGATTATGAAAATTTTTAAAATACACAAAAGTGGAACAACCAGGAACTGTGGGACACTATGAAAAGATCAAAGACATAGAATGGAAGACTGGATTAGGAAACATAACCCCTCTATATGTTGTCTACAAGAAACCCATCTCACCCTCAAGGATAGGCATCAACTTAAAGTGAAAGGATGGAAAAAAGTATTCCAAGCAAATGGTATGAAAAAGCAAGCAATACTTGCTATTTTAATATCAGACAAACTAGACTTCAAAGTAAAAGTAATCAGAAGAGTCAAAGAGGGCCATTACATCCTTATCAAAGGGAAAATTAACCATAAAGACTTCACAATCATGAATATATATGCACCAAACTCTAGTGCATATATATATATTTATATTTATAAACAAAATTCTATAGGACCTCAAGGCACAGATTAACCCCAGCATGCTCATAGTAGGAGACTTCAGTACCCCAATGAGCCCTTTGGACAGGTCAACTGGACAAAGAATAAACAGAGGGACATCTGAACTGAACAACACAACACAGGAAATGGACCTCACAGACATCTTCCAAATATTCCACCTTAATACCAGAGAATACACTTTCTACTCAGCACCCCACAGAACATTCCCCCAAATTGACCACATACTTGGACACAGAAAAAAAAATCTCAACAAATACAAAAAGATTGAAATAATTCCCACTCATTCTATCAGATCACAGTGCAATAAAGCTCAATATCAACACCAGGATAAGCCCTAATATCTAGAAGAACACATGGAGACTAAACAATAAACTCCTGAATAATGGATGGGTCAAGGAAGAAATAAAGAAAGAAATAAAAGCATTCCTGGAACTAAATGAAAATGACAATACAACATGACAAACCTATGGGATACTTTAAAAGAAGTTCTAAGAGGGAAGTTTATAGCCCTGGGTGCCTACATTAAAAAAAGAAAAAGAAAAAAACAGAAAGAGCACAAATAAATCTAACTCTGTGGCTAAAAACCACTTGAGAGACAACAACAAATGAACCCTAAATGCAACAGACAGGAAGAAATAACAAAAACCAAAGCAGAAATCAATGAAATAGAAACAAAGAAAACAATACAAAAAAATCAACTAACCCAAAAATTGGTTCTTTAAAAGAATAAATAAGATAAACATAATTCTAGCCCAGTTAACCAAAACAAAGAAAGAGCAACTCCACATCAATAGAATTTGTGATGAAAGGGGAAATATCACAATAGACAACAAAAAGATCCAGACAGTCATAGGGGAATACTTCAAAACCTAAGAGAAATGGATGAATATCTAAAATCCTGGGAATCACCAAAGCTTAACCAAGAAGAAATTGACAGCTTAAACAGACCCAGAATATGTGAAGAAATTGAAAATGTAATGAGAAACCTCCCAACTAACAAAAGCCCGGGCCCAGATTGTTTCATGGCAGAATTCTATAAAACATTTATAGAGGACTAACAATGATTACTACTGAAACTGTGCAGAAGGATACAGAGGGAAATCTCCCAAATTCCTTCTAGGAAACCAGCACCATTCTAATACCAAAACCAGGCAAAAATACAACCAAAAAAGAGAACTATAGACCCATTTCATTAATGAACATAGATGCAAAAATTTTCAACAAAATACAAACCACATACAGACCCACATCAAAAAGATCATCCACCATGACCAAGGTGGATTCATATCAGAGATGCAGGGATGGTTCAGCATACGAAAATCAGTAAATATCATAAAATACATAAATGGACTGAAAGACAAAAACCACAAGATCATCTCAATTGATGCAGAGAAAGCCTTCAACAAAATCCAGCATCCCTTCATGCTTAAATTCCTAGAGGGAATTGGACTGGAAAGATCATTCCTCAATGTTATCAAAGCCATATACAAGAAACCCACAGCCAACATCATCCTAAATGGATAAAAGTTAGAAGCATTTCTCTTAAAGGTAGGAACTCGGCGAGGCTGCCCCCTATTGCCACTCCTCTTCAATATAGTGCTTGAAACACTTGCTAGGGCAATAAGGCAAGAAAAGGAAATTAAAGGAGTTCTAATTGGAAAAGAGGAAGTCAACCTGTCCCTTTTTGCAGATGATATGATAGTTTACATAAGGGATGCTATAAACTCCACCAGAAAACTTCTAGAAATGATTAAGAGTTTCAGTAAAGTGGCAGGACACAAAATTAACCTAGAAAAATCAGTAGCCTTTCTTTACACCAACAACAAGCACCTGAAAAAGGAATACAATGAGACCTTCCCAATCACAATAGCCTCAAAAACAATAAAATACCTAGGAATCAACCATCATGGTGTTCAAAGACACCAATGATGTCTACAACAAATATTTTAAACCCCTGAATAAGGAGACTGAAAAGATGTCAGAAGATGGAAAGACCTCCCATGCTCATGGATTGGAAAAATTAATATAGTAAAAATGTTCATTCTACCCAAATTAATATACAGATTCAAGGCAATCTCAATTAAAATCCCCAAGACTTTCTTCACAGGCTTGGGAAAAAAATCCTTAATTTCATGTGGAAAAACAAAAGACCCCAAATAGCCAAAGCAACCCTGAGTGAAAAAAAGAATACGGGGCGGGGGATCTCTATACCAGACTTCAAACTATACCACAGGGCTATAGTCATAAAAACAGCCTGTTACTGGCACAAAAACAGACTTGTAGACCAATGGAATAAAACTGAAGATCTAACCTTGAGCACATACAGTTTCAGCCACCTCATATTTGACAAGGTGGCCAAGAAGACTCAATGGAGGAAAGACAGCATCTTCAGCAAGTGGTGTTGGCAAAACTGGATCACCACTTGTAGAAGCATAAAATTAAACCCCTACCTCTCACCCTGTACAAAAATCAACTCCAAATGTATCAAAGACCTCAATGTGAAACCCGAAACTCTGAAGGTGATAGAAAAAAAAGTTGGCTGCAATCCCCAAGACATAGGCATAGGAAAAGACTTTCTAAATCAGACAGCAGCTGCACAGGAAATAAGGTCAACAATTGACAAGTGGGACATCATTAAACTCAAAAGCTTCTGTACAGTGAAAGAAACAATCAGGAAAGTGAAGAGAAATATGTGGGATTGGGAGGAAACCTTCACTGCTGATACATCTGACAGAGCATTAACTTCCAGAATATATAAACTACTCAAAAAACATAGAGGAAAGAAAATGAATAACTCACTCAAAAGATGGAGTAAAGAGCTGAACAGAGACTTCACAAGTGAGGAAATAGAGATGGCTGAGAAACACCTTTTTTGGGGGGTCTTTTTAAAACAGGGTCTCCCTTTACTCCTAACTAGCCTGGAGCTTGCTATGTAGACCAGGCTGGCCTTGAACTCACAGAGATATGCCTGGCTCTAAGTGCTAGGAGTTTTTGGCTACCATGTGGGTGGTGGGAATTGAACCCAGGTCCTCTGCAAGAGCAGTCAGTGCCCTTAACCTCCAAGCAATCTCTCCAGCCCAGGCTGAGAAACATCTTAAAAAGTGTTCAACATTGCTAATAATTAAGGAAATGCAAATTAAAACCACTTTAAGATATCATCTCACTTCGATAAGACTAACTAAGATCAAGAAAACAAATGATACCAAATGCTGGAGAGGTTGTGGGGAAAAGGGAACACTCATCCACTGCTGATGGGAATATAAATTCGTGCAACCCCTATGGAAAGCAGTGTGGAGAACCCTTAAAAGACTCAAAATGAGCCTACCACCTGACCCAGCCATACCACTTCTGGGTATATACCCGCAAGACTCATCCTACCGCAGAGATACATGCACAGTCAAGTTTATTGCAGCTCTCTTCATAACAATGAAGAGCTGGAACCAACCCAAGTGCCCCTCAACCAGTGAGTGGATAGAGAAAATGTGGTACATCTACACAGTGGAGTTCTATGCAGTGGTAAAGAAAGATGATATCATGAAATTTGCAGGTAAATGGATGGAAGTAGATGTTATGTTAAGTGAAGTAACACAGATCCAGAAAAACAATGAATGATATCCCTCATCTGTGTATGCTAGCACCATGTGCTTAGTTGTAAGACAAACTGAGCAATGTTAATGTTATATTCCTCATGATCTGAAAAAAACTGTGCTCTTATATTGTGAATCCCTAAACAAGTTCTAGAATTAACTTACCATTTATTTTCAGACTTTGGAATTTTGGCATATGGGTGGAGGTTATGCATGCATATTTTAGAGTAATATAAAATCAAAATGGAAAAATGCAAATCCTGAAATATGACATGGAAATAACATACACTTTGTTTTCAGATGACATAATTTTAGTATAGTTGTGACATATATGCAAGATATATGCATATGTTGAAGCAATACAAGTTGGAGGGAAGGACAACAACAAAAGAACAAGGACAAAACAAAACAAACACTGACTGAAACAGTGAAGCTCTCCCCTGAGACAATAATCCTCTGCTTTGGAAAAACTCTGGAAAGACTCAGAAAAGGATGCAACATATGTATGGCAGAATGTATGAACTCGAGTGGGTTGGGGAGCAGGGAAATGGAAATGAGTCTAAATTGGATTGAGAAATGATGTATGATGTATGAAAAACTTTAATAATAGTAAAAAATACATTTAAAAAAGAAATTAGAGAAGGCAGAGAAGAGATCTGGAGGAGCATTGAGGGACTGCAGTCAGTGGGCAGAAGATGAACTTCTTTTTAACATACTTTTATTTTATTTTTGAGAATTCCATACATGAGTATTGCATCTGCATTATTTCCATCCTTCCCAGGCCCCTCTCGGCTCTTCCCATGTTCTCCAACTCCCTCTCAATTTCTTCTTCTCTTCTTTGATTATTATCACCTATACATTTATACATATAACACACACACACACACACACACACACACACACACACACACATTTGTGGATGCCTACTTGGAATTAGATAACCACTCCAGGGAACTAGCCTCTGGAGAAGCTGATTCTCCCTGCCTCCGTATCTACCGCTTGCATGTAGCTCTTCATCTTGAGGTGGGACCCCGATTTCTCCTGTCCACCTTGTCCTGCCAACTGGTTTTGTCATTATGCAGATCTCATCAGGTGCAGCTTACTTATCATGTCTGGAATGCGCTCACTAGTAGCAGGGGTCTTGTCCCTCTGGCTCTTACATTCTTTCTGCCTTCCCCCACCCCATGAGTCTTAAGTGTAGAAATTGCATTGTAGATATATCACTTAGGGCTGGACATCTTAGTTATTGATTGTCTGTGTTTGACCAAATGTAGAATTTTATAATAGTCTCAATCTGTTGCAAAGATAACCTTTTTAATAGTGGTGTTGGGATAACTAGAGAGCATATCAAAATGGTAAATTTTACTATTCTTCAAACCATAGACTGGTATTAATTGTATGGGGATCAAAGACATATATATATATAGTCTTTTTTATACAGGTTCTCCATTTAGTACCAGCTGGCCTGGAACTTGCTATGTAGACCAGGCTGGCCTTGAACTCACAGAGCTCTGCCTACCTGAGCTTCCTGAGTGCTGGTATGTGCCACCAGAACCAGCCTGTTTACATATTTTTAAAGGAAACCATAAGTTATCATAAGGAACTGGGAGTGCTGAAACTCCTTGATGATGAATCAAAATTGTGAAAAAGACTGAGAAATTTGATGACATGAACTTTACCAAGCTTTTAGATCTAAATTGCAGGACACGAGCAGACAAAGAAATTCAGTCAATGAAGCTCCAGGACCCAATGAGCAAAATACAGATGTGATGCCCACATGGTACTGTGAATGTGATGCCCACATGGTACTGTGAATGTGATGCCCACATGGTACTGTGAATGTGCTACCCACATGGTACTGTGAATGTGCTACCCACATGGTACTGTGAATGTGATGCCCACATGGTACTGTCAATGTGCTGCCACATGGTACTGTGAATGTGATGCCCACATGGTACTGTGACTGTGCTACCCACATGATACTGTGAATGTGATGCCCACATGGTACTGTGAATGTGCTACCCACATGGTACTGTGAATGTGCTGCCCACATGGTACTGTGAATGTGCTGCCCACATGGTACTGTGACTGTGCTGCCCACAGGGTACTGTGAATGTGCTGCCCACATGGTACTGTGAATGTGCTGCCCACATGGTACTGTGAATGTGATGCCCACAAGGTACTGTGAATGTGCTGCCACATGGTACTGTGAATGTGCTGCCCACATGGTACTGTGAATGTGTTGCCCACATGGTACTGTGAATGTGCTGCCCACAGGGTACTGTGAATGTGCTGCCCACATGGTACTGTGAATGTGCTGCCCACATGGTACTGTGAATGTGCTGCCCACATGGGACTGTGAATGTGCTGCCCACATGGTACTGTGAATGTGCTGCCCACATGGTACTGTGAATGTGCTGCCCACATGGTACTGTGAATGTGCTGCCCACATGGTACTGTGAATGTGCTGCCCACATGGTACTGTGAATGTGCTGCCCACATGGTACTGTGAATGTGCTGCCCACATGGTACTGTGAATGTGCTGCCCACATGGTACTGTGAATGTGCTGCCCACATGGTACTGTGAATGTGCTGCCCACATGGTACTGTGAATGTGCTGCCCACATGGTACTGTGAATGTGCTGCCCACATGGTACTGTGAATGTGCTGCCCACATGGTACTGTGAATGTGCTGCCCACATGGTACTGTGAATGTGCTGCCCACATGGTACTGTGAATGTGCTGCCCACATGGTACTGTGAATGTGCTGCCCACATGGTACTGTGAATGTGCTGCCCACATGGTACTGTGAATGTGCTGCCCACATGGTACTGTGAATGTGCTGCCCACATGGTACTGTGAATGTGCTGCCCACATGGTACTGTGAATGTGCTGCCCACATGGTACTGTGAATGTGCTGCCCACATGGTACTGTGAATGTGCTGCCCACATGGTACTGTGAATGTGCTGCCCACATGGTACTGTGAATGTGCTGCCCACATGGTACTGTGAATGTGCTGCCCACATGGTACTGTGAATGTGCTGCCCACATGGTACTGTGAATGTGCTGCCCACATGGTACTGTGAATGTGCTGCCCACATGGTACTGTGAATGTGCTGCCCACATGGTACTGTGAATGTGCTGCCCACATGGTACTGTGAATGTGCTGCCCACATGGTACTGTGAATGTGCTGCCCACATGGTACTGTGAATGTGCTGCCCACATGGTACTGTGAATGTGCTGCCCACATGGTACTGTGAATGTGCTGCCCACATGGTACTGTGAATGTGCTGCCCACATGGTACTGTGAATGTGCTGCCCACATGGTACTGTGAATGTGGTGCCCACATGGTACTGTGAATGTGATGCCCACATGGTACTGTGACTGTGCTGCCCACATGGTATTGTGAACGTGGTACCCATATGGTAGTGTGAATGTGCTGCCCACATGGTACTGTGAATGTGCTGCCCACATGGTACTGTGAATGTGCTGCCCAAATGGTACTGTGAATGTGCTGCCTACATGGTACTGTGACTGTGATGCCCACATGGTACTGTCAATATGATGCCCACACGATACTGTCAATGTGATGTCCACATGGTACTGTCAATGAGATGCCCACATGGTACTGTCAATGTGATGCCCACATGGTACTGTGAATGTTAGTGCCCACTTTGTACTGTGGCTAGTCAGCTACTTCCTTCAGTTAACAAATGGTCTCGAAAGGTAGAAAGAGGTGCCTTTGGGATTAAAAGACAATTTAAAACAGATGGAGAGCTGGATGTGGTGCTTCACGCCTTTAGTTCCAGCACTCCTGAGGCAGAGTCAGGTGGATTTGTGTTAGATCAAGGCCAGCCTGGTCGATACAGTGAATTCTAGACTAGCCGGGGCTACAGAGAGACCCTATGTCAAAACAAAACTAAACAAAACAAAACAAATGGACTAGATGCAATTTATGGCTCATATTTGTCCCCATTTTTTTAAAGAAACCAAGGTCCCAGCTTGAGCTCCAGACAGGCACATGGACTCAGTGAGGTGCCTGCAAGGCAAGGTGGAACTGCCTTGACCCCTGGGGAGCTCACCACCCACCCCAGAAGTCCCAGCTTGAGCTCCAGACAGGTGCCAGCAAGGCAAGGCAAGGCAAGGCGGAAAAGGCAGAACTGCCTTGACCCTTGGCCTACCAGCACGTGGGCCAAAGTAGCAACACAATCAACCACCACCCATCAACCTGGTAGAGCTGTGGTGCAATGGACCTAATTATAGTCTGTGCAGGCAGCATTGAGGTGCCAGAATCCAAAGAAAGAAATAGACAAATCCACATGCCAAAGACACAAAGAAAAAACATGGGAAAACCTCATAATAAATCTACAATGAACTCTACCAACCTTACGACGAGATCTCCAAGGAAAGAAGCCAAGACACTGACCTTAGAAGAAAAACTTAGTAGACATACTCAAAGAAATTAGAGAACTAAGGGAAGCGAATGAAAAACACATGAAGGACCTAGAGGGAGATAATGACAAATGGTGGAAAGAGATAAAGGGAGACATTACAGAAGGAAGTGGAAATGCTGAAAAGATCCCAGGCTGAAATGAAAAAAGAAAATGATCAATGAACCATGGAGCTACAAGATGAGAATGACAGGCTCCAGAGGGAAGTGGAAAATCTAAAGAAATCACAGGATGAAATGAAAAAGGAAATTGAACATCATCCAATCACCAGGAAAGGAAGGGGAAAAGCCTCAGAAGCTGAATGGAAGAAGCAGAAAAAAGATTTATCAGACCTGCAGGACAATATGGAACAACTAGAAAGCTCAAGTAAAGATTACAAAAAATTTTAAAAAGCACAAGAGTGGAACAACCAGGAAATGTGGGACACTATGAAAAGGCCAAAACTCTGCATCATAGGGATAGAGGATGGAGAGGAGTCCCAAGACAACACTATTGACCAGATCTTCAAGAGGATAATAGAAGAAAATTCCCCGAAAAGAAAAAAAGACAATCCCATACAAATACAGGAAGCACATAGAACACCAAATAGACAGGACCAGAGAAGAATCACCATATAATTGTTAAAACACTAGATACTAAAACAAAGACAAAATACTGAAAGCCACAAGAGAAAAACAACAAGTTACACACAAGGGGAAACCCATCAGAATCATAGCTGACTTCTCAGTGCAAACTATGAAAGCTAGAAGAATGTGGACCAAAGTATTCCCAGTACTAAACAACTTTAGATGCCAACCCAGGTTACTATACCCAACAAAAATGTCAATTATAGTTGAAGGAGAAAGAAGAATCTTCCACAACATGAACAAGATGAAAGAATACATGTCTAAGAAACCAACACTTCAAAAAATCCTCGAAGCAATCTAAAGAACAAGGAAAGGAACAACTATCCCTAAGCAATTAAAGAGAGAAATCAACAAAAGCATAACAGAAATATAAACCTAGACCAAGAATGCAAACAAAAGACAAGGTGAAAGGAAGCAACACACATCTCTCAATAATAACCTTAAATACTAATGGTCTAAACTCCACAATCAAAAGACATAGACTGGGAGAATGGATTAGGAAACAGAATCTTTCTATATGCTGTATATAAGAAACCCATCTCACCCTCAAAGACAGACACCACCTTAGACTGAAAGGATGGAAAAAAATATTCCAAGTGAATGGTACCAAGAAACAAGCCAGAGTGCCTATTCTAATATCATACAAAATAGATCTCAAAGTAAAATTAATCAGAAGAGACAAAGAGGGCCATTACATCCTTGGCAAAGGAACAATGAATCATAAAGACTTCACAATCCTAAATGTCTATGCACCAAACTCTGGTGCACCTAACTTTATAAACACTACTCTGCAGGACTTCAAGACACAGATTAATCCTAACACACTAATAGTGGAGACTTCCACATGTCACTGAGCCCCTTGGATAGATCAACTGGACAAAAAAATAAACAGAGAGACATCAGAATGGAACAATACAATACACCAGATGGTAGGGGCTGGAGAGATGGCCTAGCGGTTAAGAGCACTGACTGCTCTTGCAGAGGACCCAGGTTCAATCCCCAGCACCCACATGGCGGATGAGAACTGTCTTTAACTTCAGTTCCAGGGGAATCTGACACCCTCTTCTGACCTCTGTGGCATTGCACAACATGGTGCACAAACCTACATGCAGACAGTACATTCATACACATACAAAATAAATAAAATTTAAAAAAAACAATACACCAAATGGATCTCACAGACATCTACAGACTATTCCACCCAAACACCAGAGAATATACTTTCTACTCAGCACCTCATAGAATATTCTCCAAAATCGACCACATACTGGGGCACAAAAGAAATCTCAACAAATACAAAAGGATTGAAATTATTCCATGCATTCTATCAGACCACAGTGCAATAAAGCTCAATATGAACACCAGAATAAGCCCAACTAGCTACAAGAATACATGGAGACTAAACAACCCAATCCTGAATAATGAATGGGTCAGGGAAGAAATAAAGAGTGAAATAAAAGTATTCATGGAACTGAATGAAAAAGACAATACAACACAACAAAACCTGTGGGATACTTTAAAAGCAGTCTTGAGAGGGAAATTTATAGCCCTAAGTGCCCACATCAAATAAACAGAAAGGGAACAAATGAACGATCTAACACTGCAGCTAAAAACACTTGAGAGACAACAACAAATGAACCCTAAACCCAAAAGACAGGAAGAAATCACAAAAATCAGAGCAGAAATCAATGAAATAGAAACAAAGAAAACAATACATAGAATCAACGAATCCAAAAGCTGGTTCTTTGAAAAGATAAACAAAATAGACAGACCTCTAGCCCAGTTAACAAAAAAAAAGGAAAGAGCACCTCCAAATCAATAGTATTTGTGATGAAAGGGGAAACATCACAACAAAGTAAAGATCCAGACAATCATATGGGAATACTTCAAAAACCTATACTCTACTAAATTTGAAAACCTAAGAGAAATGGATGAGTATTTGAAATCCCGGGAATCAACAGAGCTTAACCAAGAAGAGATTGACAGTTTAAACAGACCCATAATATTTGAGGAACTTGAGGATGTAATTAAAAATCTCCAAACTAAAAAAATCCCAGGCCCAGATGGATTCACAGAAGAATTCTATAAAACATTTAAAGAGGTTCTATGACTATTAGTACTCAATCTGTCCAGAAGGATACAAGCAGAGGGAATTCTCCTAAATTCTTTCTATGAAGCTAGCATTACCCTAATACCAAAAACCAGGCAAAGATACAACCAAAAAAGAAAGCTATAGACCCATCTCACTAAAGAATATAGCTGCAAAATTTCTCAACAAAATAGTTGCAAATCACATAAAGACCCACATCAAAAAGATCATCTATCATGACCAAGTTGGATTCATACCAGAGATGCAAGGATGGTTCAACATACGTAAATCAATAAATATCATAAAACACATTAATGGACTGAAAGACAAAAAATACATGATCATCTCAATTGATGCAGAAAAGCCTTTGACAAGATCCAACATCCCTTCATGTTTAAAGTCCTAGAATCAGACTGAAGGGGACATTCCTCAACATGATCAAAGCCATATATAGCAAACCCACTGCCAACATCATCCTAAGTGGAGAAAAATTGGAACCATTTTCTACCTTTAGGTGGGAACCTGGCAAGGCTGCCCCTTATCACCACTCCTCTTTAATATAGTTGAAATGCTTGAAATGCTTTCTAGGCAATAAGACAAGAAAAAGAAATTGAAGGAGTACTAATCAGAAAAGAAGTTAAACTATCCATTTTGCATATGTTATGATAGTTTACTTAAGAGATGCTAAGAACTCCACCAGAAATCTCCTAGAAATGATTAAGAGTTTCAGTAAAGTTGCAGGATACAAAATTAACCTGGAAAAATCAGTAGCCCTTCTTTACACCAACTATAAACAAGTGGAGAAGGAATATAAAAAGACCCTCACACTCACAATATCCTCAAAAATAATAAAATACCTGAGAACAAACCAACCAAAGATACCAACCATCTCTACAACAGAAATTTTAAACCCTTGAAGAAGGAGATTGAAAATGACATCAAAAGCTGGAAAGATCTCCCATGTTCATGGATTGGAAAAATTAATATAGTAAAAATGTCCATTTTACCCAAATTGATATATAGATTTAATGCAACCCCAATAAAAATCCCCATGAGCTTCTTCACAGACTTGGGAAAAAAATCCTTAAATTCATATGGAAAAACAAAAGACCCCGAATAGCTAAAGCAACCCTGAGTGAAAAATGCAATACAGGGGGGATTGCTCTACAAGACTTCAAACTATATTACAGGACCATAGTCATAAAGACAGCCTGGTACTGGCACAAAAACAGACCTGTTGACCAATGGAACAAAATTGAAGATCCAAACTTGAGCTCAGACAATTTCAGCCACCTCATATTTGACAAAGGGGCAAAAAACCTCAATGGAGGATAGCATCTTCAGCAAATGGTGCTGGCAAAACTGGATCACCATTTGTAGAAGAACAAAATTAAACTCCTACTTCTCACCCTGTACAAAAATAAACTCCAAGTGGATCAAAGATCGCAACGTAAAACCCAAAACCCTGAGGGCGATAGAAGAAAAAGTTGGTAACAACCTATTAGACATAGGTGTAGGAAAAGTCTTTCTAGATCAGACAGTAGCTGCACAGAAAATAAGGTTAACAGTTGACAAATGGGAACTCATAAAACTCAAAAGCTTCTGTACAGAATAGAAACAATCAAGGAAGTGAAGAGAAAACCCACAGAGTGGGAGGAAATTTTCACCAGTGATTCATCTGACAGAGCATTAACATCAAGAATATATAAACTACTCAAAAAACAAAGAAGAGAGAAAACAAATGACCTACTCAAAAGCTTGAGTAAAGAGCTGAACAGAGGGGCTGGAGAGATGGCTCAGCAGTTAAAAGCACTGAATGCTCTTGCAGAGGACCTGGGTTCGATTCCCAGCACCCATATGGCAGCAAAGAACCATCTTTAACTCCAGTTCCAGGGGAATCCGACACCCTCTTCTGACCTCCGCGGCATTGCACTGCACGGGTGCACCAACCTACATGCAGACAGTACACTCATATAAATAAAAAAATAATAATACAAAAAAAGAAAATAATAATAATAATAAAGAGCTGAACAGAGACTTCACCAGTGAGGAAGTAAAGATGGCTGAGAAACATCTTAAAAAATGTTCAACATCATTAATAATTAAGGAAATGCAAATTAAAACCACTTTCAGATATCATCTCATTCCAATATGGCTAGCTAAGATCAAGAACACAAAAGACCCCAAATGCTGGAGAGGTTGTAGGGAAAGGGGAGCACTCATCTGCTGCTGATGGGAATGTAAACTTGTACAACCACTATGGAAAGCAATGTGCAGAACCCTTAAAAGACAAGGAATGAGCCTACCACCTGACCCAGTCATACCACTCCTGTGTATATACCCACAAGACTCATCCTACTGCAAAGATACATGCACATCCATGTTTATTGCAACTTTCTTCACAATAGCAAAGAGCTGGAACCAACGCAAATGCCCCTCAACTGGATGACAAAAATGTGGTACAGCTACACAATGGAGTACTACTCAGCGGTAAAGAAAGATGACATTATGAACTTTGCACGTAAATGGATGGAGCTCGAAGCCATTATACTAAGTGAAGTAACACAGTCCCAGAAAAGCAAGCAACAAAAGGTTTCCCTCATTTGTGGATGCTAACACCAAATCCCCCAGATGAAAGGCAAGCTGAGCAACATTATTGTTATATTTCTGTTTATCTGAAAGCAACTATGTTGTTATAATGTAAATCTCGTAACAGGCTCTAGAATCAATCCACCACTTACTTTCAGACTCTGTAATTACTGTATATGAGTGGAAAGTATGTATTCATATTTTAGAGTAATATAAAATTGAAGGAGGAAAATGTGAATTCCTAAACATAAAAAAAAAGACTGAGAGAAAGATGCAGGACAGCTGTGGAAGAATACATGATCTGGGGTGGGGTGGGGGGAAGGGAAAGGGGAATATGTCTAAACTGAACTGAGAAATGATGTCTGAAATACACAAGCATCAATAAAAACATTATATAAAAAAAGAAACCAAGAAAAAGCAATTTCTGAAACAACTGAAAAACTCTGAATGTGAAGTGACTATTAGATAATTTTAATTCTTTTTAAAAAGAATTAAAAAGAATTACAAGAATTAAATTTAATTCTTTAGATAATTTAAGGAACTAAAATTATATTAGGAGAGCTCATACTGTTTATATTTGTTAGCTTTGTTTTGTTTTTAACAGCATCTCATTGTATCTCTGACTGGCCTGGAACTCACTGCGTAGACACCCTGCCTCTGGCCCTGCCTCCCAAGTACCGGGTTCAAGGCATGTGCCACCATTCCAGACCTGTTTGTTTTTTAAAGGAGGCTTTATCTCTTAGAGGTATACATTGGACTATTTAATGATTAAATAATAAGATTTTTGTGTGTATTTCAGAATAATCCAATGGAGGAATGTGTGGAAATAATAAATATGAATGACATAAAATATATTTGTTAACAGTCATCAAAGCTAGATGAGACATACATAACTTTCATTACAGATTTCTTGTTACTTTGATGTTAGACTGAAAATTCTTGTCCTGGAGAGATGGTTCAGCAGTTAAGAGTGCTTGCTGCTCTTGCAGAGGATCCAAGTTTAGCTCCCAGTACCCACACAGTGGCTTTCAACTGTCTGTAACTTCAGTTCCAGATGATCCAACGCCCTCTTCTGGCATCTGTGGGCACTGCATTCACATACACATATCCACACACAGAGTGATAGACAAATAAATAAATCTTTTTTTTAAGATTGGAAAACCTAAGAGGCCCTGAAGGTCTTTTAAACAGGAGAGTGAATATGGAACTGACAACCCAAGCATGGAGGGACTCAAATCTGGAGAAAAGAGGCTGTCAGAGAGATGAAGGGTTGAGCTGAGAGAGGCCTTGGTGTGGGAAAAGGCCTGGATCTCAACAGTGTGAAGGAGTTACAAGCAGCAGAAGTAGGAACCGAGTTAGACAAACAGCTGCTTGGTGGAACCTGAGCCAAGGATTTCTGAAGAGATTGCTGCCAGAAGGAAATGGGCGTTCCGTGTGGCCACATTGAGTTTGAGGGGCCTGTGGAGATCCCAGAGTTTAGGAAAGAGGTCTGCACTAGAGGTGTGGTTTGGCCAATGATTGGCTGAAACACGATTTCCAAGAAAACCTAGTGTAGGCCTAGGGGCAAGCACTTCTTATCAAATTAATGAATTACTCTTAGCTGCGCTAACATTAAAATGAAGCAATGGCTTGAGCAGAGAAGGCAATGCAGAGAACTACGGGGTGCGTCCCATGCTCAGGCCCTGTTTCCTCTCAGCCTGCATGCGTTTAGAATACGGGATTCATCTTCAGGGATGGCCTGTGGGACTCTCTCCTATGAAACTTTTTTCCATTTTTTTTTTTTTGTGTGTGTGTATGTGTGTGTGACATGTTTGCATGTGTGGGGGCACATGTGTCTGTAGGTGTGCATGCGTACCTACCCAGTGTTTTCCATGAGCTCTGGGGATCTGAATGCCTGGCCTCACATTTGCATGGCAAGTGCTTTAACTGCTGAGCCATCGGTCCAGGCCCTAATTAAAAGAACTTTCAAGAGAACAGAAAAGCAGTAGAAAATAAAATCATTCATGTGGAAGATCAAGTTTGCTTTTCTGTTTTACCCGGTCTTTTTGTCCTTTGCTGTCTTCCATATTGCCTATGGATTGTAAGCATTGTAAGGAGCCAGACGTTAGCTTCTTGTCTAGGTGTGTGCAGTGGGCTTTCGGAAGGAGTCATGGACCTGCTCATATGTCAGGGAATGACTTACTTGGGACCAGGGCAGAGGCCTGCCCTTCCCCTGCAGGACCTGGGGATGGGGGGTGGGGCGCCACCATGATTTGGTAGTAGGAGTAACAGGCCCCCAGTTGGGCTGGAAAAACAAAGGGAAGCATTTTGGTTGAAACACAGAATGATTTGTCGCACCTAATTTAAAGCTTATTAAAGTTGAGAGTCTGTAGGCTGTTGGATGGCTTGGGGCTTGTTCATGATACTCATATTATTTGTATTTGTATTCACATAAAAAGACAAAGGGCATTAGTGTCCATTTTCTTATTCTGGACTTATTCTTGAAGCCTTGTGTAGACTGCTCAGTTCAAACTCCTCAGCCTGCTATTTGAGGCTCCATAACCTGACCTCCTCCAAGAATAACTGAATCAGAATTTTGCCAGATTGGATCTAGACATTGGTTTCTATAAATTTTCTGGGGCGATTTCAACGTGGGGTCAAGGCTGAGACCCACTCTGTATATGATATAGATGATGAAAAAACACTGTGGCATTTGGATCACCTCTTGAGTATCAATGTCAGGAATCAGTGAGCCTGCCTTCTACCCACCCTGCCCCACAGGTGACGGCCGTGCGGGTGCACGTGAACAGCTCTTCTGAGAACCTCAACTACCCAGTCCTCGTGGTGGTTCGGCAGCAGAAAGAAGTGCTGTCCTGGCAGGTTCCTCTGCTTTTCCAAGGACTGTAAGTATCCTTTCTGGAAACTCCACCATTTGCTCTTCCAAAATGCCTTTGACTGCATTGGGTTTTTCTGTCTTGGCAAGAGAGCTCAATCTTGAGAGTGCTGAGGAAAGGCGCGTGCTCAGTGCCAACAACACATACCCCCAGCTGCTCGGCTCTGTTCCCTTTCCGTCACTTCTACCTGGATTGTCAACACCTGGAAGACCTTCTATTGAAAAGCATAATGTTCTGCTCCTCTTTTTGTAAAATGGAGTTGTCCAATAATCTGTTCAATAGGACAGGCCCCGAAGTCAATAGAAATGAGCCCCACCAACCCCATTCTTCCAAATGGCTCCTCCAGGGAAGGCTTCACCTGGTGGTGTTTATGACACAGTGCTAAGTGATAGGTGCTGAAAACACTGAAAAACAACAGAGCCCTGCCCTATGGAGTTCCTGTTTTGCAGAGGCGTCTTGTACGGCCATACAGCCTGATCTAAACCCCAGAAGGCATGGAGAGATAGGCGCCTAGTGATGCGTTACAGGGCTTACAAAGGTTCGGGAATTTGAGGATTGAAATACAGACGGGATAGTTTTAACTTGAAACCAGGATTTTTCTTTACCTTGTATTTTAGCAAAACTTAGTGGAAAAAAATCGACTCCACTGGGTATTCTATCAGGAGAGTTCCTCCCGCACAATCTGATGTTTTCCAAAACTTCACTGACTTGGGAGGTTGGCTTAATGCAGTGTAGACACTGCTAACTGAACTGGTCAGGACAGAACAGAACCCATGTCCCTGTTACTGTCATATAACCTAGCTTTACTATCAAATAGGTCTAGTCTGAAATTGAAAGCTCAAGGGCTTAAAGCAAAATTAGAGAAAAGTGAGTTATTCTCCGTGTCCCTGCTCACAAGTGTCCTTCTCCTGGCTGACGTGGCCTTCCTCGGCTGCTGCAGGTCCCACAGGAGCTACAACTACCAGGAAGTCAGCCGCACGCTCTGCCCCTCAAAGGCGACCAACGAAACAGGCCCCTTGGAGCATCTGATCTTCGTGGATGTAGCCTCCATGGCGCCACTTGGCGCCCAATACAAGCTGCTGGTCACCAAGATCAAGCACTTCCAGCTCCAGTAAGCACCTGGCCTTTCTCTGCTTTCTGCTCTATCTTGCCCATGAATACTCAGCTCAGCACCCATCCTTATGGATGAATACTCATAGAGGAAATTAGGCACTGAGCATAGTATTCCAGTGTTTTCAGAATCCTCTCCCCAAGTGGGAGACAGTAGAGGCGGCACTGAGGAGGGTGCTTGACTTCCTAGGTGCATCTGCGTTTAGGGGCCAGTCCTGCCTGTGCCCAGGTGCTGGTAACCTGGTAGGAGTGTGGTAACCATTGCCACACTCCTGAAGGAAGTTTTGCTTTTGTTTTAAAGAAGACTTTAAGCTGTTTTCCCTATGATTATTTCTACTTCAGTTTTGAAATGTAGGGCAGAATGTGGCTTTGTCTATTACAGTGACCAGTATTGTGTTTGTCTCTGTCTTAAAAAAAAATAGGACAAATGGCAATCTCATGAAAAAAAAGTAGATACGAAACTTAGACACTTAAACAAAATCACCTCCAAATAGACAGTAATCACAACTTCCTTAGGTATGAGAAACATTGACTAAAGCCACAATAAGATCTCATGAAACTTAGACCGTGGGGGCTGGAGAGATGGCTCAGCAATTAAGGGCACTGGCTGCGCTTGTGGAGAACCTGGATTTGGTTCCTAGCACCCACATAGTGGCTAACAATGGTCCATAATTCTGTTTCCACTGGATTCTCAGCCATCTTCTAAAAACCTCCATGGGCACTGCACAGCATGGGTATACTTACATGCATCCAGGTAAAACATACACATAAAATAAAAATAAGAAAATAATAAAATCTATAAAAGAAAAGCCTGATGATGCAGTGAGAATCTTATATATCCAGTTCTGTGGTATTGATTCAGTGGAATACTATACAATAATAAAAAAGAACATGCTACTGATAGGCCTGAGATAGTGGATGGGTCTTACAATGTGAGCAAGAGCACTGAGAAAAGGAATACAAGTTTTTTATTCCATTTACATAAAGTTTATAAGCAGGGAAAAACCTATTATATAACAGAAATTGGTGTACTAGGAAATAATCACTATATAGCTCTGTTCATCTAGCAATAGCTCATATACTCATAATTTCATGCTTTCCATTTGTTTATTATATTTCCATGAAAAATTTTAACAGCAGAATATTTTAAATAGTATATGAATTTTTCACAGCTTATTTTCTGCTCAAAATGTTATATTCTATTAGAAAACCATTTAAACTTTCTCAGCTAGGTGTGCTGGATAGCGTTAGTGTCAATTTGATACACCTGGGTTGAGGGAGCCTCAATTGGGGAATTGGCTCCATTGGATTGGCCTGTGGCCACATCTGTGGAGTATTGTCTTGATTGTTGAACAATGTGGGAAGGCTCAGCCCACTATGGGTGGTGCCTCCCTGAGGCAGGTTGTTAGGTACAGTACCCACATGGCGGCTGAGAACCATCTGTAACTCCAATTCCAGGAGAACTCCAGTTCCAGGGGAATCCGAGACCCTCTTCTGACCTCCGCGGCATTGCACAACACGGGTGCACAGACCTGCATGCAGACAGTACATTCATACACATACAGAAATAAACAATAAAAAATTTTTTAAATAAAAAAAATTAAAAAAAAAAAAAAAAAAGAAAGCAGTCTGGGCATGGGCCAGGGGAGCAAGCCAGTAAGCAGCATTCCTCCATGGCTTGTGCCTCAGCTCCTGCCTCCAAGCTCCTGCCTCCAGGTTCCTGCCCTGAGTTCCTACCTTGGGCTCCCTGAGTGATGAACTGTGACCCAGGAGATGTGAGCGGAATAAACCCTTTCCTCCCCAAGTTGGTAGTGGTCAGCATGTTTTGCCATAGCAATTGAGGACAAACTGGAACACAAGGTTTTAAAGAAATTTGTAGTCAGAGAAATTGTTGAGAGGAATCAAATATTTCTCTTGGCTTTCTGCACACCTTTTGACATAGAACTATAATCACAGAAATACATGCAGCCAAACTTGAACCACCACCCTGAATTGCATTCTCAGTATGATGCATAAGTTTAATTCAAAATTTTTGAAACTTTACATTAATCCAGCTGAAATTCATGGTGATGCATTCAGTAGGTGTGGCTGGCATTGCCTGAACAGAGCTCAGCTAAACTTTTCAGATTTGCTTTTGCCCTCAGTACCTCTCTCCCCTGTCACTGACACCTGGGGGAGCGCACAGGAACTGTAGGGCTGGTTTTTCAGTGAAGTAATCAGAGCCTTCAGAAGATGGTTAGACTGGAGTCGTAAGGTTGCAGCTCTATACAAGTGTTAATGAGTGATTCACAAATCTATCCTATCACATGGTTGTCTGTTTTTACTTCATATAATATGACTTCCTGTCAGCAAACGAACCTTGAGAGCATTGCAGAATGCAGTTATTTTTTTAATTTATTTTATTTTATTTTATTTATGTGTATGAATGTATTGTTTTGCGTGTAGGTCTGTGCACCCGTGTCGTGCAATGCCGCAGAGGTCAGAAGAGGGTTGTCGGAATCCCCTGGAACTGGAGTTCTCCTGGATTGGAGTTACAGACGGTTCTTAGCCGCCATGTGGGTGCTGAGGATTGAACCCGGGTCCTCTGCAAGAGCGGTCAGCGCTCTTAACCACTAGGCCATCTCTCCAGTCCCAGAATGCACAGTTATTAGGGCTTTTACGAGATGGAGAGAAGGCTGGGAAAAGGTAGCATCTGGGATGTATGTGTTTCTTCCTCCTTCCATTTACCAACATTGCTGGTGACCCAGGGGGTGGCATTGGAGCCAGCTGAGGACAGTGGTAAGAACACTGAAGAATTAGCTCAGAAGTCCCTGATACTGCAGCTTCTGTCACACATTTTGGAGTGACAGATGAGAATGTACGTGGAACACATTTTTTTTTCAAATCATACATTTGAAGAACCTCTGTGACTCTAAATCACTGTTTTAATTTTTAGAGATGAACAGATGAACAGATGAACATTTTTATTTGATGCCCAGAGGTTTTTGTTGTTCTTGTTTGAGACAGGGGTCTGGCTATGCTGTCTAGGCTGGTCTTGAACTCTTGAGCTCCTCAGAAGCTGGGACAAGAGGTGCACATCACTACTCCAGGCCCCAGTGTCCAGAAATGTTAAGTCCACATACAAACTCGCAAAGATAGGAGAGGGCCAAGCATGGTGGTGCACACCTTTATTCCAAGCACTCAAGAGACAGAGGCAAGTGGATTTTTGTGAGTTTGAGGCCAGCTTAGTGTGGTCTATATAACGAGAACCTTCAAAAAAAAAAAAAAAAAAAGGAAAAGAAAGGGAGAAATCCAGACTAAATTCTGCATCTGCCTCCCACTTCTGAACTCTTCTCATGCCATTTCTTGTGTTTAGAACTGTTATTTCAGAATTTTTAATTTGCTTTATTTTTATTTTATGTGTATGCATATGTTGCATGCATGTCTGTAAGAGCATCCATGGCATGCAATGCCAGTGAAAGACAGAAGGGGGTCTCGGGTCCCCCGGAGCTGGAGTCACAGATGGCTGTTAGCCATTATGTGGGTGCTGGGATTTGAGCTTGGGTCTTCTGCAAGAACAGCAAGTGCTCTTAACCTCTGAGCCATTTTTCCACCCCCTGTTATTCCAAATTTATGTCTCCTTAAAGATGTTCCTTAGCCAGGTGTGGTGGCGCACGCCTTTAATCCTAGCACTCAGGAGGCAGAGGCAGGTGGATCTTTGTGAGTTCAAGGCCAGCCTGGTGTACAGAGTGAGTTCCAGGACAGCTGGAGCTACAGGGAGACCCTGTCTCAAAAACACCAAAAAAAAAAAAGATGTTCCTTAATTCCATAAAGCATTTATTTATTCAAATTCAGGTTTAAGTAAGATAATTCCACCTTAAAATATTCCTCTGTCTTCCTTCATAACACTTTCACATCCTTGTCTGTATGCATTGCCCCAATAGTACTAAGCCATCCCTTGCTTGCTGAGTGTGCAGTTTCGAGAGGTGGGGAACAGCCAGGGGCTGCAGGAGCAGGCAGGCACCTGATCATAGGATAAAAAGATAAAAGGAATGTAAGGAGCTGTTAAAAAAAAAGTTGTCCTTGAAGGTCCTATGCATACAAACAGAAGAGAAAAGTAACCATGAACCTTGCCCAGCTATGAATCCTGTGAACTACAATTGCCTGGCAAGATATACACATCAGTTCAATGGTGGTACAAGTGTTATGGGAGAAACTAAGCACTTTCTGATTAGATTCAAGGTCCATGTCACAAGGTGGACCCATATATGACACTGATAACAGGCCTAGAAACCTGTGATTAGACAGGTCACAGACCACAGGGAAGAACCTACTACTGTTATTCTGCTAAATGGACATGATAGTCAACAAATTCCTAATGACTTTGTAGTATACCCATAGATTAATGCATCTTTGAACTCTCACCTGAGGGGCTCCCTCATGAAGCAGATGATGATTAACACAGAGACCCACAACTTGCCAACTTGTAGAGAAAGTCCCGAATAAGATACCTATATTAAGCCTCTGCCTCCAGAGACTCAGGAATCATTGCAGAACATTGGTTCATGACCACAAGGAAACAGTTTTCCAGACAGCTAGGCAGTTACTCACATGAACTCACAGCAATGCTGATGGCACGCATAAGGCTCACAAACTCAAGCCAGACAAAACTGCCAGCATAGAAGTGGGGAAGTGAGGCAGAAGCCCCAACCCTAGTTAAGAAGCTATTGGCTAATCCGCAAACTGTGGTTTCTCTATAAAGGGTGACAAGTTCTTATTGTGGCTTATAACATCGCCTAACCACTAGAGGACATAAGCTTGTGGCATCCGCTGTGAGTTATTCCTCCAAGGAGAGAGCTAATAGCCAAATAGTTTTGGGATATAATATAGACACTTGGCTGCCACTGTTGCACTGTATCTCCAGGCAGTTGTTGGCTGTAAGCTGATATTTTCAGAGTGAGTCCTTGTTTGTCTCAGGGAGACCAATATTTTGCTGTATTGCTGTAGTGGCCTTTGGTAACACTCTCTAGCATTTCAGAGACCAGTTGTACGCTAGCAAGTGACGTCTCATGACATTTTTCATGCTCACACCAGGTCTTCGACAACAGGGACTTACTGCCTTTGCACCTGATTGATCAACATGCCTGTGCATACAAGCTTCTCCAACTGGTCTATGGGAACTTGGGTTGTTCAAAATTTGGACATAGATACTTGCAAAATGCGCCAATTACTTGAATTGTATGACATACTGAGTAACATCAGTGTTTCTGCAAACAACTGTTGTCATTGTATTGTAGAATCACTTAAAAATAAAAAAAATTAAAAATAAATAAAATAAAATACTTAGTTTTACAAATAAAAAAAAAGCTATTGGCAACTGATAGCTACTGGGAGAGGGAGAGTCCATCTTATTTAAGGGTGTGATGCTGGGTCGGTTAACCAGGCCCCAGTGAGTGGACCCACACTGAAGAGCATTTGGGACACAAATTTGACTCAAAGCCTTAAAATATATATATATATAGTATATTAGATATATAATAGAATATATAATAAATATATATAATAGAATACATGGAATTGGGTGGGGATAGTAAATGGGGGTACAGATAAGAGAGGGAGTCTAAATGTGATTAAAATATATTGTATGAGGGGCTGGAAAGATGGTTCAGTGGTTAAGAACACCAGCTGCTCTTGCAGAGGACCTGGGTTCCATTCCCAGCACCCACTTGGAAGCTAACAATAGTGTGTAACTCCAGTTCCAGACCTTCCAGCACCCTCTTCTGACCACCACAGGTATTGCATGACATGGAGGTACTTACATACATGGAGGTCATATACCCTCATACACATAAAATTAAAGTAATAAATAAAATATTTTAAAAAGAAAATGGGCAGTAGATGAACTTTCACTGAGGAACATCCAGGGACAGTAGTTTGGCACAATAGGCCTCAACACAAATGGCAGAGTGCGTGAATTCCAGTGGTGGGGGCTGTGGGAGGGTGCCCCTGGGGAAGGGGCATAAAGGTAATTAAATTTGATTGAGATGTTCTGTATGAAATACACAAAAAAAATAAAAAAAAAAAAAAAATGACCAAAAAAGAAAGGGAAAAAATTAAGCAAAGAGTAATCTGGCTTCCAGGCTGTATAGACAGGACTGAAGAGAGAGGAGAGCAGAGAGGAGAGAGGAGATGAAGAGAGAGAGAGAGAGAGAGAGAGAAGAACTGGAGTATCTTTTTAAATTAAGGCATAGAAAGGCAGAGTGTGTCAAGAGTAATCTGGCCTCCAGGCATGTGTGGGCAGACATGGAGAGAGAGAGAGAGAGAGAGAGAGAGAGAGAGAGAGAGAGAGAGAGAGAGAGAGAGAGAACAAAAACTGGAGTATCTTTTTAAATTAAGGCGTAGAAAGGCAGAGTGCGTCAATAGGAGAGTTGGATATTTGTAGAAGCACAGTCCCAAAGGACGCGATTACAGCGCATGCAGATTTCACACATCAGAGGATGAAACACAGAGGGCGAGAGATGAAGGGAGCTCATGACAGGTGGCAGTCAGCAGATACCAGGAAACAGCCTTCTGAGGTTCATAGTCCAGAGAAATAATATAGCTTCGTTTCCTTTGGCAAACAGAGTGGGATCTGGAGCACCCTGCACACTGAAGGAGCACGCTAAGATAGGAGCGGGATCTGGAACACCCTGCACACTGCAGGAGCACGCTAAGACAGGAGCGGGATCTGGAGCACCCTGCACACTGCAGGAGCACGCTAAGACAGGAGCGGGATCTGGAGCATCCTGCACACTGCAGGAGCACGCTAAGATAGGAGCGGGATCTGGAGCACCCTGCACACTGCAGGAGCACCCTGCACACTGCAGGAGCACGCTAAGATAGGAGCGGGATCTGGAGCACCCTGCACACTGCAGGAGCACGCTAAGATAGGAGCGGGATCTGGAGCACCCTGCACACTGCAGCAGCACGCTAAGATAGGAGTACGGCCACTTGATTCTCAGGGTCGCTTCAGGGACTCACTCAAAACTACCAACTTTTGTCTCTGCCTCTCCTAACACTTTCTTCCTTCTGGTGTCTCATTACTCTCCTGTAAACACATCTTTCTCCATTCCCTTGAGCACTTCTTTACCTCTTCTGTATCTCCTCTCTTGACTCACATGTATCTTGGTTTTTTATTTCTCCCCATCCTTCAAACAGCCAAAACAAAGAAACAAAATTGAAGTTTAGTCTCATAAAAAGTATTTGGTTTCTATGTTTAGTTTTTGAAACAAATGAATTGAAATTTTGATGCTTCTTTCTCTAAAACTGAAGGTGACTGTGTTTCACAAAGTTAACAGCTTTGCGCTGTTAACTAGGGACCTTTGATAAAATAAACCTTCTTCATTTCCATTTGAGCCCAAGCAAGAAGAAGTTTCATCCCCATAGACACAATGTTTATTTTGTAGCTACTGTTGGATCCACAAGTGAAGACTTAAAGGTTATTGTCTTAAAAGTAATAAAGCTCGAGGGGGGGAAAAAGTGTTTGTTGATACAGTATTGCAATTGGCATTCACATGACAGGGCATTTAAAAAGCCAGATATCTGGCCAAAGTCTACAGATTCCTTCAGGAAATCTCATGCTGTCTGTTACTAGCCTAGAAAATCAGTGTCTTCTTTGTTGTTCCTCTGACCTGGCAATCAACACTGAAGGCCCCCTGGTAACAGCAAGCAACATTCCCCAGAATTAGTAGGGCTCTACACAGCCACACACAGCATGGAGGTCCCTGGCTCTGGCTTGGGACTCTAAAATGAAAATATAATTGGGTTTGACAGTATCTTTGGCTTCTTTAAATGACTTGAGATGAGAAGTTTACCACTGTGGTGCTGCAAAATCCAGTCCTCAACATGGATAATGATTTCAACCAAAAGTGATTATTTCAAAATTGTACCCATTGCTGTGAGCTCAATGAGTCTAGCCTAATGACACACCTGGGTTGAGGGAGCCCCAATTGGGGAATTTCCTTCATTGGACTGGCCTGTGGCCATGTCTGTGGGGTATTTTCTTGATTATTGATTGATGTGAGAGTGTCCAGCCCATTGTTGGTAGTGCTACCCCTGGGAAGGTTGTTGTATACTGTATAAGAAAGCAGGCTGATGTGCTGGAGAGCTTGCCTAGTGGTTAAGAGCACTGACTGCTCTTGCAGAGGACCTGGGTTCGATCCCCAGCACCTACATGGCAGCTGAGAACTGTCTTTAACTCCAGTTCCAGGGGAATCCGACACACCCTATTCTGACCTCCACGGCATTGCACGACACGGGTGCACAAACCTACATGCAGACAGTACATTCATACACATAAAAAGTAAATAAAATTAAAAAAAAAAAAGAAAGCCGGCTGAGCATGGCCAGGGGAGTGAGCCAGTAAGAAGCATTCCTCCATGGCCTGTGCTTCAGCTCCTGCCTCCAGGTTCCTGCCCTGAGTTCCTACCTTGGCCTCCCTAAGTGATGAACTTAGTGACCTGGGAGATGTAAGATGAAGGTCCTCCCCAAGTTGGTATTCATCGGAGTGTTTGATCACAGCAGTGGAGAAGCAAACCAGAACAGCCCAACCCACAGCCATTACCTTTCTAAATACTGTTCAAACCCTCTGACTTCCAAACAGCATCTCTTAGTATATGAGCCTTGATATATGTCATTTCTAAAGGAATCTGTAGTCTAAAAATAAGTTCATTTCTATGAAAGGAAAACTTAAAGTTGAAAGAGAGTCTTCAGAGGGGGTGAAGATGATGAAGGACCCCAGAAGTTCAGGCTCAGACTCAGCAATGTAGGGAGGAATGCATATTGGGAGGGTGGATGTTTCATCAGTCTTGGGAACTATAAGTACAGTAGACCCATGTGAGTGATCTATGAAGCTAATGATAGGGCAAGAGCCTCAAAGAGTACATGCCCTAGAGGAGCCCTTACAGACAAACACGTCTTTGTGTTTCCCGGCCTCTAGTACCACTTCGCAGAGGCTCACTCCAGACAGCACTGTGCGCCTCCCATGTACCTCTTATGCTCTCCTTACCTCCGTTTCTGGGTCATTGCTGCTTAAGTATCCAATAAAACAATTCATAGCAAATTTCTATTTAGAGAGCAATAACTTCATTATGTTCTGTTTAAAGATGAGCCATAGAAGGCAACACCTAGGCCAAAGAGGACAAAACAAAGTCTTAGAGAACTGCAGCAGGTGTTTCAGGAGACCGGGAGAGACGTGGGGACAAGAAGAGCATATTTGTTTCCCTAGTGACTGTCTGGTAGTGACCATTTATTCACACTGATTGCTAAAACTACAAAGTCCCCATGACATTAATCAGTTTTCAGTATCAAACATCCTTCAAAATGTGGAGGGCACTTAGCACCCAGCTTAAGACAGCTCTCTTCATAGAAGTGATTTCCACTGCCAGCTCATGCTTTTCTCTCATTTTTCCAATTTACATTTCTCAGGACAAATGTCGCCTTTCACTTCACTGCCAGCCCTTCTCAACCCCAGGTAAGTGAAGGGTTCCATCAGATACCAACCGCCCTCCCTGCTGATGTTGCCCACAGAAATGATGGAAACGGAGAGGCAGCAAATGCTGTTGCTCTGGATCCTGCACTCTCTGACATATGCGTGGATTCTGGGTTGTTACTGGGGGTTTGGACATGGCACTTTTTACCACCTTTATTGGAGTGAAATGGGAAAGGAAAGCATGACACTTGTTTTCAGCGTTCCTTGCTGCCGCCTTCACTGAGTAAAAGCCATGTGCCTGCTATGTTCCAAGTACTAGGTGCTGTGGGTGAAGGATGAGGAAGGGAGAGATGCAGATTCCGTCATGGTCCTGGCAAGGGAGAGATGCAGATTCTGTCATGTCCTGAGCAAGGGAGAGATGCAGATTCCGTCATGTCCTGAGCAAGGGAGAGATGCAGATTCCGTCATGGTCCTGAGCAAGGGAGAGACGCAGATTCCGTCATGATCCTGAGCAAGGGAGAGATGCAGATTCCGTCATGGTCCTGAGCAAGGGAGCAGATTCCGTCATGGTCCTGAGCAAGGGAGAGACGCAGATTCCGTCACGGTCCTGCTAGGCGGGGGCTGGTAGGCGGACAGAGAGGGGAAGGCTGACACCACATGCAAATGATTGTTCTGAAAATAGAAATATGAGACACATTTTAATTCCTGCCAGAATACTGGCAGATTGAATTAGTGTCTCCTGCCATTAAAAATAATTACTATTTTTATGTGCTACTCAACAAGAAATAACCACAAACAGAATAAATCCATGAAAATGATTCTTTTAAGGCTTTCCTGGTGACATTTCTGTCTACCTTTCTTTTTCTTTCATGGTTTCTGAAACAGTCTACACTATCACCAATTCAAAGTAGGGATTTTTTAGGGGAATGGTGAGACAGGGTCTCAGTATGTAGCTCCAGCTGACCTGGGACTATTAAACCATCCCAGGCTAGCCTAGATCTCAGCAATCTGCCTGCCTCCCAAGTGCTGGGATTAATTAAAGCCATGCACCACCACACCACACCCAACTCAAAATGGTTTTTTGTTGCTGTGTAGTGGTGCAAACCTTAATACTAGCATGAGAAATGGGAGCGGGAGGTGGCCAATCTAAGTTAAATAGCAAGTTCCAAACTAGCCTAGGCTACAATCAAGACATTGTCTCAAAACACAAAGGGCAGGTAGTGTTACTTACCATAAATTTTCTGACTTTAACATAATTTTGGTTATAAATGGATACTGAGTTTTTGTTTTAGATACAGCATAACTGCTATTTTAATATTATGGGTCTTTGTAAAATTATTACTGTCACTAGTATGCTGGTAAATATTTAATAGATATTATCTTAGAGGTGGGAAAAAGCTTCTGCCCATTCCTGGGGTATAAATACCTCTACCAGGGAGGATTTCAAGTGGACAACATGATATCATCCATCATAGAGTTTGGAATAGACTTGCAAAACAGTGCTCCCAAACCTAGATGAACAAATTTCCACTTTTGCAATGCAGGAGAACTCAGGGCTTTGTGCATGCTAGGCAACGACTCTTGTCAATTAGCCTACTCTTCTGGCTCTCAACAAAACTGAGAGTTAAATTCCCTTCCTATAAATGTCTGAATGTATATTGACACTCATTGACAATAAAGGCCACAAGCTATAATTTGTTCTAGATATTTGTTGACCATTTAAATTCAAGTAATATTTAGACAGTACTAGTTATTAAGTGCAGTGGAAGATACCCAGAAAAGCGGGGGAAGGACTTGTTCCCTGACTATACAAAGTATAAGTATAGTCTAACAGTTCTATACAGAGCTGTTAATAAATATAATATACAAATATACATTATTTACAATGTAATAGAAGTGTTCATAGACAGAAAATTAGTGACAGTTATACACTATGGCTTATTTTTATTTTAAATATATTAAAGTACTTAAGTATCAAAACAAAAATAATTTGTATATAAATTCCAAACTTGAGCAGAATACACTTAGAATAAAATGATAAAACAAAAGATAAAAAGTCTGTGACAGGCCAGGCGTGGTGGCACACGCCTTTAATCCCAGCACTTGGAAGGCAGAGGCAGGTGGATCTCTCTGTGAGTTCAAGGCCAGCCTGGTCTACAGAGTGAGTTCCAGTACAGCTGGGGCTACAGGGAGACCCTGTCTCAAAAATGCCAAAAAAAAAAAAAAAATTCTGTGACTGCCATGAAAGTCTCACTGTACTCTGTCTGTTCTTGTTTTGGTTCCAATTTTATATTCTCTGATGGCAGGAAAGGCTTTCTCTTCCTAGAAACTCACCCAAATTCATGCACATTCTCAGCCTGCATCATCATTGTCTGCCTAGACTCTGTGGATAGAAGCAGGCTTTAGAACTGACTGGTGTAGGCACTGGGCAGGTAATCAGAACCTGGTGATTTTTAGCCTAAATTCCAGCCATTGCTGTGATAGTTTCTGGTTAGCATGTATTGCAGGGCAGGGCTCTGAAACATTCTTTTAGAGTTTATAATAATTTAGAGATAAATAAGGTTGATAATACTTTGACATATTAATGTTTAGAAAATGTCAACTATTTGCTCAAAACCAGTTCCTACCATATGTAGGAATATAATATAATATATTATATTATATATGTAATATATATCATGTATTCCTACATATAGTGTATCATTGCTAACAAAAATCACAATAATGCTCTTGAATTACACTACGTGGTTCTCCTGAGAACCAGGAATACCCCTTGGCACCTCTAAGCCCCTCACCTTTTGAATAACCCTGTTTTATATGTATCTGACCCAGCTCCAGATGCAGTGGGCTCTTGGGATACAGCCATCAATTACAAGGCATGAAGAAATTTCTAAACAGGAATGGCGGTGGCATGCCTTAACATTGGCAGTCTACTTATACTGAACTAGTTCTCAAAACAGGATTAGCGAAGGGATGTTGGAATATAAAATTAAATTTTAACATTTTTGGCTTCTTTTTGAAAGGGATATACTTGCTAGATTGCTAAGATACGAGGCTTGTTTGGGTTGGTTTCTGAAAAACCTTAGAAATGACACTGTTTCTTATTCCTTTCCCACATTTGCAATTATTGGGCAAAATTCTTCTTTCCCATTTTTTGGGTGTTTTTCAGACAGGGTCTCCCGGTAGCCCCAGATGGCCTGGAACTCACTCTGTAGACCAGGCTGGCCTTGAACTCACAGAGATCCACTTGCCTCTGCCTCCTGAGTGCTGGGATTAATGGTGTGTGCCACCATGCCCTGATTTTTCCCCATTTTTAAACATGTTTAAGTCTTAAACATGTTTAATATTTAAGAGTTGGGGGCTGGAGAGATGGCTCAGTGGTTAAGAGCACTGGCTGCACTTGCAGAAGACCCAGGTTCAAATCCCAGCACTCACATGGCAACTGACAACTGTCTATAACTACAGTTCCAGGGGATCTGATGCACTCTTCTGACGTCTGCAGGCATTGCACAGCATGGGTGCACCTACATCCATGCACACAATACATTCATACACATAAAATAAAAATAATAAAATATTTTTAAAAGATTTGAGTTAACATTCTTTTCCAATGGATTCATAACAGATAGGTAAATAGTGTCACAGCTTTCTACTAGAGATGATATCTGATTCTGCTGCTCTCTGAGAAATAACTTTAAAGGTGCCACAGGGACTCAATGTAGAACACGGTTTGGGGATCTAAGTATCTTCTCAGAATATCTCAGCCAGTGTCCTAGTTTAGTTTGCCTCTCTGTTGCTGTGATAAAATACTAACCAAAAGCGACGCGGGTGAGGAAGGGATGTAGTTCACTTTACACTTTACAGTCCACCTCTATCACCCAGGAAATCTAGGGCAGAAGCTCAAGGCAGGAGCCCAGAGGCAGGAACTGAAGCAGAGACCACAGAGGAGCGCTGCTCTCGGGCTCCCCCTTGGCTTACCCAGCTAGTTTTCTTAAACAACTCAGATGCACCTACCTAGAGATGAAACTGCTCCCAGTGAGCTGGGCCCTTTTGCCTCAATGAACAATTAAGAAAATGGTTCCCAAGCATGGGCACAAACCAGTATGTTCTAGAAAATCCTCCACTCGAGGGTCCCTCTTCTCAGGTGACTCTAGTTTGTGTTAAATTTACAAAAACTAACCAGCCAGTTAGAAGTAGTTGTTTGTTTCAAAGGAAAAATTCAAAGGAAAAAGTGGTCTAGAGGTAGTTTTTGCCTTATGGGAAGGTGTTCAAAATTCTGGAGGAACAGGCTTATTTTATATTCAAGGCAGAGCTTCATATTTCACAGTGGCCACCTAGATATAAATCTTATTTGACATTACATCCTATATATCTCTAATTTAGAAGGAGGTAGCAGCAGAGTGCTTAAGTAGGAAGTGGAATGAAATACAGTTGATAAAGAAATGGTCATTTCATATAATGAAAAGATAGCATTATGTGAGTGACTTTGCCTCCTTCACTGCTGTCTCTTAATGTCAGGCAGGAAGCCCTGTGCACAGCAGTGGCTTGCTCAGTACATATGAGATGAATGGTTGGCTGCAACAGTGAATATTCCCTGAGCTTTGCATCTGAACCTCACATGAATGGTAAAAGAAAACAATTCCACATGTGTGGAATAGTTCACATGCATGACTAAAAAAATTTCCTACTATTAACAAATTGTGTCTTTTTCTTATTCTCAGTATTTTCTATACAAATTTCCTGAAGATGTGGACTCAGTCATCATTAAAGTGGTGTCGGAAAAGGCTTATCCATGCTCTGTTGTGTCAGTGCAGAACATCATGGTGAGTCATGATGCTTGTCACCCTTCTAACATGTGAGATTATAGTATCCCAGGATAGACTGGAGAGGGTCTAATCATTTATTTACCATTTATCCATCCCACCACTGCTAAATAGTAACCGAATCTGTACCACCACAGTGAGCAGCTCAGGGCTGCAGACGCTGGTAAGAGAGAAAATGTAGTGACTCTACCAATATGCAGAAAAGAAAGTGGGGAGAGGGGAGAAGCTAGGTCATGCCAAAGAACATAGAAGACCCAGTTCTGAGCCCCGTGAGAAACATATCTGAAACCATTTGTTTTGGGGTTTTTTTAAATTTTTCTTGTCACATTAGATCCTCTCTTTCTTACAAAAAATGGAAAACATGTTATGTACTTTAATACAATTTTTCCATAGTTCTCCTCATTATGGAGTGACTCTGATGTTATAGGACAAGGCACCAAATTTTAAAAGGACTATTTCATGAATGTTCTACAGAAAACTTCCCATGGCCCCTGGATTAGTAAGACTCCCCTGTTTGTGATTCAGGTGGAAAGGCCTTGACAGAACTTATATGTGGAGTGACATTATATGACACTAGTATTATTTTTTTTATCCTTCACGTATGCTTTAGTGCCCAGTATATGATCTGGACCACAATGTGGAATTTAATGGTGTCTACCAGTCCATGACCAAGAAGGCTGCCATCACACTGCAGGTGAGACATTGTTTCTGTGATCATGACATGTGTATGATTTAAGTAACGTTCAGTCTACCCACTGGACCAGCATCCAAAAGAGAGTCATTCATTGTGTACCTTGGATCTTTTTTCTTTCTGATTGGTTTAAAAACTACTATTGGTACACCTGAAATCAATGCCCAGGTTGTGGTGAGCAATGCCCTCCTTCTGGGTACTCTCTTTTCCTCTTAGGGATTCTTGGCAACTCCCAGTGCAGTGAGACATATACCTGACAGATTGCTTATGAGGGAGAAAGCCAGATGATTCCAATTTACTTGGTAGGGTGTGACAATTTAGGACAAGTTGATCAGAGACATTTAAAACAATTGAACATATTCTAATAATTTCTACAAGCCATGGTCACCAAAAGTTGAATTCAACTCTACACATAATAATACATTCAAAGGAAAACAGGCCTACTGTGTAGCAGTTTATCCTTTTGATATTTGTTCCATTTGCAGTTGAACTATTATTTTCAGTGGTGATCTTCTAGCAAAACCATACACACATTGTATCAGCCTGTGCCCAGAGACATCCTATAGAACTTCAAAAAACCTGTGACTCATCTTGTGTGAAGGATGAGACCATCAGTCATGAAATGGATAGACACTAGTTATAATTTAGGCATCAGACCCAAAATTTTCTATCAGTCAAACTTCCAACTTTGAATATCTCAGATGTTATATCCCAAATGTTTGTTCCTATTGTTGGTATATACCTCTTCTGTAGCATCCCAGAATTATGTGATGCCCAAATAGAAAGGACAGAAAACTAACCAGAAGAGGAAACTTTATATTTTACACCATCTGGCAATAAAGGGCAAGGCCTGGCCATACATGTTACCTTGGGTATACTTGGCAATGAACTGCTGCTTTTCTTCTGAGCCTGGGCCTCAGTTTAGGAATTTTGTCAGTGAACGAAACATAATATCAAAGGGATATCTTATTAATACCACTTCATTCATGAGTGTGGAAACTGGGACTGAGAGTAGGACAATTACAGAAGTCAAAGCTAGAACCACCTCTCAGTTCTCCTTCTCCAAGTCCTTGCCTCCCTTCCTGCATTATTTAATTATTGACTCCATAACTATTTTTAAAGTTATACTTTATTCCCAGCATCTTCCTGTTTTCTTTTGTTTATTTTTACGTGTATGAGTGTATTGTCTGCATGTATGTAAGTGTGCCTGTGCCATGCAATACTGATCAGAAGTCAGCACTTCCATAAAGAAAATTTGCCAAGATTGTACCTCACAATATAGCAAGAAAGCCAAATGTGATGCCTAATCCCAAAGATAAGGCGTTCCATAAACTCTGAGGCATATGAATAGTTGCATTGCCCAGAGAGTGGAATAGGCTGTAGATTGAGAACCCAGACCCCCTGGAAGAACTGGAGTTATGGACCATTTTAAGCTGCCATGTGAGTTCTGGGAATCGAACCCTGGTCCTCTGCAAGAACAGTCAGTGCTCTTAACAGCTGAGCCATCTCTCCAGCATCTTGATTGCATAACTTTTAGGAAAGCCATTTATCAATAAATTTTAAAATTTAAAAAAACCCAGCAAATTGCTGGGCAAGTGCTTGTAGTGCCAGCACTGAGGAAGCTGAGCCAGGAGGACCGAGTTCAAGGCTGGGGTGGGAAAGATGGCTCAACGGTTAAGAGCACTTGCTGTTCCTCTATAGGACCTGGTTTAGTTCCCAGCACCCAGCTGGCAACTAACAGCTCCAGTTGCCTGTAACTATAGCTCCAGGGGATCCAACACCCTCTCCTGGCCTCTGTGGGCACTGCACACATGTGGTCTGCTTACATACATGCAGGCAAAACACTGGCACACATAAAATTGAAGTAATAAGTACTTTCTTGACGAGTTCAAAGTCCACCTGGGTTACGGAGCAAAAACATCTCAAATATATGTGTACAGATATATACAAATATTATTTGTTTTGATGTTATCACTTATTGGTGTTATAGCTCTAAGTTCTCCAGAAGGTACAGATTTCAAAACCCTAACACTGTACCTACTTTGTTTCTTGGCTGTGGTAATATTTGTGGATAATCTGGAGTAGACCATGAGTATGTGGAAGACCTTTCTAGGGTGTTAGAGGGTAGGGCTGACCTTTAACCTTTTTCCCCTCTTTCTGCCCCTCCCCCCATGGACTTTTGCCTTCTGGCTGTCTTTCTTACCTGCCTATCATAAGGTTCTTATGTCTTACACAGAAGAAGGATTTTCCAGATGACCAGTTCTTCGTGGTGTTTGTGATAAAGCCTGAAGATTATGCGTGTGGAGGATCATTCTCCATTCAGGGTAAGAGACAGTGGAGAATACTTGGGAGGGAAGACAAGAAAACCAAAACTCACTTCTAGTTCTCACAGAAGGCCCGCCAGCAGGGACCTGACAAGGCACTCTGAGACACATGCGACAGAACCAAACCGAAGACAGTCACAGATCTGAAGTTATGACTGTTACTACAGAAGTGCCATTTTGCACTTTTCATCTTTTTTTGAAGTCTTATACCAGACCATATAAAGTAAGTCCCTAGAGTTAGCACTCTACTCAAAAAGTACTCGCTTCTGTGAAGTAAATGCAAAAAGGTTTCCTAGGATGGAGCCACTTACACTGATCAGTAGTCAGCACTTCCACAAGGATGCACAAAGAAAATTTAGAGATTACCATTTCATTTGCCAAAATTGTACCTCACGATATAGCAAGAAAGCCAAATGTGTTGCCTTATCCCGAAGATAAGGGGCTCCATAAGCTCTGAGGCATTCACACTGCCCAGAGAGTGGAATAGGCCATTGATTGAGAACACAGACACCCTGCCAATGGGCCACATGTCACCAGTGCAGGGTGTTTTCTGCTGAGTATAACATGGCTCCCTTGGCATTAGGTGACATTTCTACTTGTATATGCTTAATCTCTTAATTATACAGCTCTACGGGCTTACCAGTGTCTAATGTTCCTTGATAAACTCTAGGCCTTTGATGACTGTATAAGAAAAGAACACAAAAATAAATGAAAATTTTCACAGGCTAGGAAAAATGTAAGCTAAGGAAGAAGTGGCTCTCTACTTCTATTTTGATGCATTCAAGATGTCTGTGGACATGGGAAAAGGTCAAATCTTTTACAGTGGAAAAGGAAGGCTGCTGTCTCATTTCATTTATGTCAGTTAGTGCTACCAACGTGCACCCACTCAAAGGCCAAAGTTTGAAGCAAAGACTCATCGGATTTGAATGCTTGAAAGTGGGATTTTCCTCCAAATCTTTCTCAGCAGCCAGAACTGATTCTGGACATTTCATAATACACCTGTTCAGAATTCAGGATGAGAATGTAATGTCTGTCCCATTGTGCTTTGCGCCTTGTTTTCCTTAATTGTTTTATTTAGTAGTTGTGGTTTGTTTTGTTTTGTTTACAGAAAATGAGAACCAGACCTGGAATCTACAACGAACAAAGAACCTTAAAGTGACCATTGTCCCTTCCATTAAAGGTTGCTGTTGGCTCTGGAGTATGATGGGGAGATTGTTGTTAGGAAATCTCCTGTGTAATTAAATGTTAATGTCATTCTCCCAAGGAAACCATGATAAGGAAACTATATTTGCCATACATATAGAAGAATCAGAGTACTTTGTTAAATCCCTTTCTAAACAAAAGGGGCAGACAAGGGGTGTGGCTTAGTGGTAGAGTGACTGCCTAGCTTATGTGAGGCCTTACAGGAAGAGAGGGAGGGAGGGAGGGAGGGAGGGAAGGAAGGAAGGAAGGAAGGAAGGAAGGAAGGAAGGAAGGAAGGAAGGAAGGAAGGAAGGGAGGGAGGGAGGGGAGGGTAAAATGGAGGGAAGGAAGGGATTGGACTCAGTTCTGGACTTGCATGCAGTGGTCCCTTCCCAGCTTCCACGGGCAGCTATCACTGCTGAGGCAGCTGCTTGTGGGTAGCATCTGGGTGATCCCCCCCATAGCTCTGCTGCTCTGCTCTAAGTGAAAATGTATTGGCATTTAAGAATGGGTGTGGGGGGCTGAAAAGAAGGCTCAGCGCTTAAGAACACTGGCTGTTCTTACAGAAGATGTGGGTTCGAATCCCAGCACCCACATGGCTGCCATCTGTAACTCCAGCCTGAGGGGGTCCAAAGCCCTCTTCTGACCTTCTCAGGCATTTCGTGGTATGGGTGCACCTATACACATTCAGGCAATATACTCATACACATAAACTAATAAATAAAGTCTATATAAAAATGAATGGGTGTGGAGGCTATCCCTTTAAGCTACCCTGTCCCCAGTATAATCCTCCTACTCTTGATGACAGCCTAACCAAAGCTGTTTCTCTCTCCCCAGAATCCGTTTATGTGAAATCCAGTCTCTTCAGTGTCTTCATTTTCTTGTCCTTCTACTTGGGATGTCTGTTCGTTGTGTTTGTTCATTACGTGAGGTAGGTCCCAAGTTTCAAGCACTGCTAATTCCCTTTGCCTGTCTGTGTAATGCTTACAGCACAGGCTCTAGAGCATATTGACTGGGTACTATTGTGTGATCTTGGGAAAGTGTGTGGCCTTCTGTACATCAAAGTTTTCATCGGTGAAATCAGATGATAACATTATGGCTTCTGTCAATGCTGCACATAGAGCAGGTGCTGGTACAGTGTTGGCTATTTTCATTGTAATGGAACTATAACAAAACCTCAACAAAAGAGGCAACTGTAGGAAATGATCAATTCATCCAAACATGGAGATTAGAGGCAGACTCAAGTGTTCTATAGAAAAGTAAGTTTAATGCCTAAAATAAATCTTGAGGTCCGATCCATGGCAGGGTTAGGGGCCTTGGTCCCAGATGGCCTGGTGCCTTTCTACTTCAGGAGCACTGATTTCCCAGGAAAATTTTTCTTGGGGGTGATAAGGGGGAGCTAATTATGCTGTAATTTGATCATGGAAATTTTCCTTCTCAAGAATTTGGAACCCCTGATTAAAAATAAATAAATAAAATTTAAAAACAATCTTTCCTTACCTTTCTCAGCAGGGTCGAGCCTCTAGAATTCCATTTTTTGATGCACTTTCTGAGAAACAACTACAAAAGAATGGCAGGAGATGACAATTTTTTTTTTCTCCTCTTAGACATGGAAAGAAAACAAAGCTTGGAGAGCACAAGAGGCGCTCGCTCCAGCTGTGCGGAGTTCTTTGCTGCCCCCTAGATAGCGCAATGTCATTGACTAGGGCCTACTTAGGACTCAGAAAACAGCTCTCTGCTTCAACCTTATGAAGCTTTTGAGCTGAGATATCCCCCCGCTCCCCACCTGGGCTGCGCCTGTAATCCCCACACTCAGGAGGAGAAAGGGGAGGTTGTCGAGTTCAGGGCCTACATAAACTACATAGAGTTCAAGGCTAACCTGAGCTAACACAGAGAGCCAGTCTCAGAAAAACAAGTTCTGAAAAATGTGGCTTAGTCGTAGAGAACTACTCTAGTGCATATAAGTAGTCCCAGCACCACCAAAATACATACATATATACATACATATATACATACATACATATATACATACATACATACATACATACATACATACATGTAAATACAAGACTACCACTAATAAATCCGGAGTCTTTGAACACCAAAATAATTGAGAAATATTAATTACAAACCATTCGAAAAAAAATGGAAATCCATGAGTCCATGTTCATAAAGAAAGGAAGGACCTAAACTCCCTCAATTAAATTAAGCCTCACTCACCCAGGGCTCAGGGACCATTGGGGAAGAGGGAGGGAAAAGATTGTAAGAGCCAGGGTTGGTCTATATAAAATATATATATGAACACAAGGAAACAGTCATATGCGCTTACAGCAAGGAGGACGGCATGCACGAGACCCATGCAAACAGAACTGGGGAAAGGGGCAGGAGGCCTGGACCTTAGCCAAAGAACGATTGGAGGCAAATCACTGCGGGGTGAGGGAGAGTTGATCTTCTTTAATGGAATGATGCCTGACTGGCTCAACAGGCTCCAGCAGATGAACTCACACTGAGGGACATCTGAGGACACAAACTTGACTCAGTAAGCCTTAACATATATGGCAGAGTGCACCAAGTCCTGTGGGTGGGCTTTGGATGGTTGCAGATAGGGGAGGGGTGTAAATATGATTCAGACAAATGAAATGCACACAGTCAATAAAAAAGTTAAAAGTAGAACTAGATATGGTAGCATCCAGCTCTAAGCCTAGCACTTGGCACTCAGGAGTGGTAGGCAGGAGGATCTAGAGTTCAAGGTCATACCCAGCTACACAGTGAGTTTAAGGATCTAGAGTTCAAGGTCATACCCAGCTACACAGTGAGTTTAAGGATCTGGAGTTCAAGGTCATACCCAGCTACACAGTGAGTTTAAGGATCTAGAGTTCAAGGTCATACCCAGCTACACAGTGAGTTTAAGGATCTAGAGTTCAAGGTCATACCCAGCTACACAGTGAGTTTAAGGATCTAGAGTTCAAGGTCATACCCAGCTACACAGTGAGTTTAAGGATCTAGAGTTCAAGGTCATACCCAGCTACACAGTGAGTTTAAGGATCTAGAGTTCAAGGTCATACCCAGCTACACAGTGAGTTTAAGGATCTAGAGTTCAAGGTCATACCCAGCTACACAGTGAGTTTAAGGATCTAGAGTTCAAGGTCATACCCAGCTACACAGTGAGTTTAAGGATCTAGAGTTCAAGGTCATACCCAGCTACACAGTGAGTTTAAGGATCTAGAGTTCAAGGTCATACCCAGCTACACAGTGAGTTTAAGGATCTAGAGTTCAAGGTCATACCCAGCTACACAGTGAGTTTAAGGATCTAGAGTTCAAGGTCATACCCAGCTACACAGTGAGTTTAAGGATCTAGAGTTCAAGGTCATACCCAGCTACACAGTGAGTTTAAGGATCTAGAGTTCAAGGTCATACCCAGCTACACAGTGAGTTTAAGGATCTAGAGTTCAAGGTCATACCCAGCTACACAGTGAGTTTAAGGCCAACTAGACCACATGAGATCTGGACTCAAAAAGTATGTTATATCCATGAATTCAACACATATCCTGTGAGATGAGATAATAATAGGGAAACTTGCTGGGCTTGTGTAAATGTTACACAGAGCAAGAGCCCCATCAGGGAAAAGTACCCCTGCAATACTGACTGTGAGCGGAAGGGCTCACTCCTACACACAGGCCTTTTGGCGAAAAATTCACAGGCGGTAAATGAAGGAGCTAGGATTTGAACTCAGACAGTCTTGGCTCCAGGTCCTCAGGTCCTAGACAGCCTGGTCAAAGTGCATCTGACATGGTAAGGACTTGTGAGGGAAGACAGTTCTGGGCCACAGAGGTCTGAGCAGAAGTTGATCTCCTCAGCAAAGGATGTAAAAGGGCCCCAAAGTTCCATCATACCTCCGATCAACTCTGATTCACCATAAAGAACTTGTCTTCTGCATGATTCTCCATGTCTATGTTTTAGAGTTTAGAAAACAGAATTATTTCTCTTTAGTCAGCAAACAATCACTAAGCAGAGCCAAAAAGCAAGATACTGATGAGGTGGTTACCAGTCTCTCTAAAGCTCTTAGCCAGCTGTGTGAACAGTCTTTGAAAGCTGTGTTAGGGCTCTGTTGAAATGCACAAGCATAGATTCTTCCCAAATGCAGACAAACTGAAAATAGAAATCGAGAGGCATAGGAACCATTTGACATTCTAAATAGGGGAATAGACTGAGGAAAATTACTGATGGGAGAACTTGCCCTTCATTAAACTAAGTCAGTCAAACTTGCCACAAAGCTATATGAAACTGGTTCTCTCAGACAAATGTCCTCTCGATGAGTCCTTATACCGTATTATCAACATGTGTGGGATTTGTAGTACACACTATGTGTGAGCTTATAATAAATACTTGTGGCTGGGCTTGGTGGCACACACCTTTAACCCCAGCACTCAGGAGACAGAAGCAGGTGAATCTCTGTGAGTTCAAGGCCAGCCTGGTCTACACGGTGAGTTCCAGGCCAGCTGGGGCTATAGAGAGACCTTGTCTCAAAAAGACAAAAACAAAACAAACAAAAGAGAAATAAAGAGAGGGCTGGAGATATGGCCTAGCAGTTAAGAGCGCCGATCACTCTTACAGAGGACCCGGGTTCGATCCCCAGCACCCACATGGCGGCCAAGAACCGTCTGAAGCTCCAATTCCAGGAGAACTCCAGTTCCAGGGGAATCCGAGACCCTCTTCTGACCTCCGTGTCATACAGAAATAAATAAAATTAATTAAAAAAAAGAGAAATAAAGAAATACTTGTGAGAACATGGCCCATCTCTGGAAAGCTAAGAGTATGCAAGTGTCCAGTTCTGTACTGCCACATCAACACTGTTTCCGTCCCACTCCACCTCCCGTCTCTTCAGCATGCATTAACCCCCTGCGATGCATGTGTGGATGTGCGAGCTTGGAGCCAGGCACTGCATACCTGTTCTCTTATTCTTTTTCAACTACCCTGCCAGATATTAAGTCCACCTGCCCAGTCCTGCTCAGCCTTCTCTTTGGTTATTTTATTGGTTATCCATTGCTACAATAACGTTGCATTTATAGCAATGACCATTTAAGTTTGCTCAGAAGTCTGTGGGTTAGCTGAAGTTTCTGTTTTGATTGATATCTCCAAATGGTGCATATAGAAAAACAGCTTCTTTGAGAAAAAAAAATCATAAACCATCAATTCACCCCTTTGGAGATGTTTAGTATATTTACAGCTGGGCTGGGAGCTCTCACCTGCATGTAATTACAAAGTTAGTCTGCCAGCAAGTCTGGCTGTCCTGGAACAGCCTCGGTGGCACTTGGTCTTTCATCCTCCAGCAGCCCTAGGACTGTTGAGCAGAGAAGCACAAGGCCCCAAGCTATAGGATCAGAAGTATTTTCCCTTGCCAGGCGGGAAGGAGTCATGAGCCAGCCCAGTTCCGCTGCTTGGCAAGATGCACCCGTTGCAGTCCTTGTAGCACAGTTCTCATTTGCTGGTTTTCAGTTTGTTCACTATCTCCTGCCTCACTTTAGCTATATGAATTGCTCAACTCACCTCATGAAAACTTTTTTTTAATTTTTTATTATTAATTTTATTTATTTCTGTATGTGTATGAATGTACTGTCTGCATGCAGGTTTGTGCAGCCGTGTTGTGCAATGCCGCGGAGGTCAGAAGAGGGCGTCGGATTCCCCTGGAACTGGAGTTCTCCTGGAATTGGAGTTTCAGACGGTTCTCAGCCGCCATGTGGATGCTGGGGATCGAACCTGGGTCCTCTGTAAGAGCGATTGGCACTCTTAACCGCTAGGCCATCTCTCCAGCCCCCCTCATGAATAATTTTAGCAGTTCCAGCTTTCGCTATTGTGAAGAGAGCTGTAATGAGCACAACTGTGCATGTAAAAAAAAAAAGAAAGTGCGGTTTGCAGAATAATAGCCATCAAAAGATGTTCATGTCTTAGTCTAGAGTCTGTGAATATACTACCTTGCATGGCAAAGAGAAGATTTAATCACCTTATGGACATTACCTTGGATTACCCACATGGACCTAAGGTAATCACAAGTGTCCTTATGAGAAAGAGGCAGATCAGACAAAGGCAGAAAAAGAAGATGTAACTATGATGTGAGCTTCCTTGGATGCATGAGTCAAGAACTGCAGGCTTCCCCTAAGAGCCTGGAAAAGCAAGGGAAGAGCACTGCCCTGGGGCCACCAGAGAGAAATGCAGCCCCTCCGGCACACTGATTTTAGCCACACACGGGAGATATGTTTCAGCATCCTCACAAACAGAACTATGGGATAAATAAATTTGTGTTCCTTAAAGCCATTATGTTTGCGATAATTTGTTGCAGAAGTAGAAAACTAACATACAGGGCAATATTTGTCAAACTGATCCATAAATTCAACATGATCCCTGTCAAAGTCACAGCTGCACTTTTTAAATAGAATTTGACAAACTGGCTAAAGGTTAAGAATAATAAAAACATTTCAAATATAAAATGGGAGTTGGTAGGGATGTAGAGAAATTAGAACCCTCACCCTCAGACTTTGCCAGTAGGAATGTAAAACAGTACATGCTATACAGGCTTTGTGGAAAACAGTTTAGGAAAGACTTAAACAGAGTTACCTCATGCCAAGCAATTCACTTCTAGGTGTATACCTGAGAGTAATGAAAAGACATCCATAGGAAAACTGTACACAAATATTCATAGCAAAGTTATTTTAATACCTAGTAAACAGAAATAACAAAAATGACCAAAAGTGCAAACCAATGAAATGGAACACACACACACACACACACACACACACACACACTGGGATGTTATTCGGCCACAAAAGTATTGGAGGACTGATAGGTGCTTTAACATGATCTAACCTGGAAAGAATGCTCAAAGAAGCCAGTAAAAAGTGTTCACTTGTACTATGATTTTGTGTATATAAAATGTCCAGAGTAGGGGCTGGAGAGATGGCTCAGCAGTTAAGAGCACTGACTGCTCTCTGGTAGAGGACCAGGGTTTGATTCCCAGCACCCACATGGGTGGCTAACAATCGTCTAGTTCCAGGGGATCCGATGCCCTCTTCTGACGTCCTCAGGCATTGCATGACATGCTTGCACTTTTGTACATGCAAGCAATACACTCATACACATAAAATAAAAATAATAAATAAAATGTCCAGAGTAGGCACATTTATAGACAGAAAACAAATTGGTGGTTAGCTGGGGCTGGGGAAGGAGAGAATGAAAAATGACTGCTAATAGATACAGGGTTTTTAGGGGCTATGAAAATGTTCTAAAATTAGATAGTGGTGGTTGGAGATGGAGACGTGGCTCAGCAGTTAAGAGCACTTGCTGCTCCTGCAGAGGACTATGGGTTCAGTTCCCAGCACCCATATTGGGTGGCTCACAACTGCCTGTAACTCAAGTTCCAGGGGATCCTACACCCCCTCTTGCTTCCAATGGTACCTCCATGCACACGATGCACATACTTAGGCATACACATTAAATAAGTAATCAAATAAATGTTAGTAGCAATAATTATACAAGTTTTCAAACATTAAAAATATTGAATTAAAGGTCAGGCATGGTGGCACATGCCTTTAATCCCAGCACTTGAGAGGCAAAGGCAGGCATATCTCTGTGAGTTCAAGGCCAGCCTGGTCTACACAGTGAATTTCAGGCCAGCTGGAGCTACAGGGAAACCCTGTCTCAAAAAGACTTTTCATATATATATATATATATATATATATATATATATATATTCAAATGCTTTAAAGGAAAATGTATTGTGAATTTATATCTGAAAATTAATAGATGAATGATGTATATGTCTGGTTAATCACATGATCACTCTACATTTAATTTCCTGAGTCATTGCCAAACTTTTTCAAATAACTACACCATTTTAAATTCCTATCAGTAATTTCTTCAAAGCCTTTTTAAGAGACCCTAGCAGACAAATTTACAACAAAGCATGTAGGAAGCCAGTGCAAAATGCTGAATCTTAAGAGACTGTTTATGCTTGTTTACAGGTTCCAGATGAAAGTCATTGATGGAAACTTTGGCTCTAGTGACGGTAGGAGGAATCAGTTGATAAAGATTGTGTCAAATGTGTGGCCACATCCCTTTGGGTCTACCTCTCATCACTTTGCTTTTTTCCATTTACAACCCTTCCTTGATTCCTATCCCAGAGTTCTGTATGCAGCCTTTCTCCAGAAGGCAAAGCTAGTGAAAACTGATTTTATAGTTAAAATTCTTGATATCCAAAGCCCACACTAAGAACCTCTATGCTTTTAATTATTTGCAGAACACCTGTGAGCTATTTGTTTTTTTAATTTTTATTTTATTTTACTTTATTCTTTCAGCTATTTATGTTTCATTGAATTTTCTGTAAAAAATAAATTGATTGCATTTGGACCCGCCCATCTGCACCCCTTACTACACTCCACCCAGTTTCACATACCTTATTATGTATATAATTTTTAAGGCCTATAGAATCAAGTTTGTGTCCCCAAATGCCCTTCAGTATGGGTCCATCCACTGGATTCTGCTTAACCTCTAAGAGTCACACCTTTAAACAAGACCGACTCCCCCTTTCCCAGCAGCCATCCATTGCTGATAGTTCCTTAGGTGAGGGTGAGTTTTCTTGCTCACTTCCCATGTCAATGCTGGAATTTTCTCTGGCTGAAGTTTATGTGGGACTCGTGCATGCTGTCACCATTGCTGGGAGTTCATATGAGTAATGACCAGCTGCCTGCAAAACTCTGTTTCCCTGTGGCCATCCACTGCATCTGGCTCTTACAACCTTTCTATCTTATCTTCCCCAATGATCCCTGAACCTTGGGTAGTAGAACTTTGATATAGGTGTCCTGTTCAGGGACACCTATATCAGTCTCTTATTCTCTGTACATTGGCCAGTTATGGGTCTCTGTGTTGATCACCATCTTCTGCATAAGGAAACTTCTCTGGTGAGAGTTGAGAGGTGCACTAACAACAACTGGCCTGGCAAGATATGCCCCACTGGATCAATAATAGCACAAATATTATGGGAGTAACCAACCACTTTATAATTGGATTTCAAGTCTGCCTCAAAAGAGGAAGCCCACACCTAACATTGATATCAGTCCTAAGAACCTGTGGCTGGCCAGATCAGAGCCCAGAGTGGAAAGCCTAATACTATTATTCTGTTAAATAGATACCATATTAAACCACCACCTAATGACTTACTGTTATAGCCATAGATTAAAGCTATTCATCTTTTAAAAGAAGTTGACTCACCTGTTCATATCCTAAAGCTGATTTGGAAACAGTAATGATAACGTGTTTTATCAACTCCGAAGCAGTGTACTTTTCTCAAATTGAGATAAAAGCGTTGTGTGTTTAAGTATCTAAAAAACAGAAATACTTGAGCCTAGTAAGCACAATGAAGAAGGGAATGACTAGGGAATCCAGATGACTATCTGGCCTGTCCCTCCTCTCTGAGAATTCCTACAAATGAATTCAATTGCCTGATATTTTTATTAAAACTTAAACTTTCAAATGTGCTCATTTTTGTTTGTTTTTTTAAGATTTTTTTATTTAATTTTCTATTTATTTCTGTATGTGTATGAATGTACTGTCTGCATGCAGGTCTGTGCACCCGTGTCGTGCAATGCCGCAGAGGTCAGAAGAGGGTCTCGGATTCCCCTGGAACTGGAGTTCTCCTGGAATTGGAGTTTCAGACGGTTCTCAGCCGCCATGTGGATGCTGGGGATCGAACCCGGGTCCTCTGTAAGAGACACAAACTCACCCCACCCCCACCCAGCAGGACATTTGTAGTTTTGACATTTTTCTTGCTTAAAGTCAGCATGCCTGTTTTTCCAACCACCCAGGCACTTTGTTTTACTAAGTATTCTGCTGCCAATATAAAAGACTACAAAAGAACACCTGCTCCAAGCTTCACATGCTAAGTGCTACATTCACTTTCCTTCATAGGAATCTTCTTGTGAGTTTGCCTTCTTGCTGGGTTACACCAGTTTTTGTACAGCACTCCCCAGGTTTTACTATTATGTTAGATTTTGTAGAACTTGGTCCTAAAATACATCAAAACATATATCAACAGGGGCTAGAGAGATGGCTCAGTGGTTAAGAGCACTAATTGCTGTTGCAGAGGACCCAGGTTCAAGTCCCAGCACTCACATGGATGCGAACAACCATCTGTAACTCCACTTCCAGGGAATTTGACGCCCTCTCTGACCTCCAAGGGCATTGCAGGACAAGGGTACACTTACATACATGCAGGTAATACACTCATACATATAAAAAAACATACCTCAACAGAGCTTAGGCTTAAGCCAGATCATTGTTAAATGTCAGTAACATTAAAACTTAGCTACGAGCTAGAAGCACTCTTCAGATGCAAGACAGAAATGAGTGACCAAAAAGAAGCAGCAAGGCTACTTATGTGGACCTACTAGCCATATCAATCACTGCAGAATAAACCTTAGACCTACTTCAACATTAGAGGCTCCCGTGCCCACACATTGAGCAAAGGTGGTTTGGAATGTGGATAGAGTGTGGCGCTCTGCTCTGTTTCTCTGCTATCCTCTGGGCTCTCTATTTTACTCTGAGAGCTAGCAGGGAGATGAGCCAAGGCTCACACCCTCATACACAATATCACAAGGAAGGGGCTCTTCAGAGGGAAGTCCCCAGCAATTTCAAATATGTTTTCTAGAATGGATCATACACTTATTGGTGAGTTAGTCATTATAAAGAACTAGTTTTAGGGCTGGAGATGTAGCTTAGTTGGTAGAGTGCTAGCCTAGCTTGCTCAAAGCCCTGGTTTAAATCCCCAGCACCACATAAACTGCACATGGTGGTACATGCCTCTAATCCTAGCACTCAGGAGGTAGAAAGAGGCGGATCCTTTTTCAAGGCTCTAAGAGGATTCTCTGGGCTAACTAGTGAATTTGAGGCCAGCCTATACACATGAAACCCTGTCTCAAAAGAATTAGATTATATATCAAGCAAATGTACTTTTAGAATTAACACAAAATCCCCTATCTATAAACCCAGAATTTTTCTCAATGTCAACATTATTGACATTACGGGACTAATAATTCTTTGTTGTTAAAATGTCTCCAAATATGGCCAAACATCTTCTCAAGGCAAAACTTGAAAATCATTTATTTAAATATACTAGCTTCTTGGCACAGGTTGACACCTAAAAAAAAAAAAAAAAANTGCCCCAGCTTGCTCTCAGGCCCCCTCCTTTTTCTTTGTTAGGGCTGAGTGTACACCTGCCCGGGCAGCTACCTGGGCTGACCCCGGCCTGGGGCTCCCACAGTGGACCATGATTCATCAGCACTCCTCTCCTTGCACGACACAATCAATCCATTGGCAAGTCCTGACAGGTGTCCATGCTGCAGAGGTCCTGAGTCAGGTCAGTTCCTCCCATTGCCGCACCTCATCTGGATGCAATCTGCTGGTATGCTGCACCTCAGAGCCAGAAGAATCCTCCCTCCTTTAAAGCCGCATTCTGCTGGGGGTAGTGGTGCAGGCCGTAGTCCCTACACTGCAGAGGCGGAGCATGTGGGTCACTGCAAGTTTGAATCTGGTCTGGACTACGGAGTGAGTTCCAGGCCTGCCAGGGCCACAGAGTGGCCACAAAACAAATGGAGCCAGGTATGGTGGTGAGCTGTCCGAGCACTCAGGGGCAGAGGCAGGAGGATCTCTGTGAGAATGAGACCAGACTGCTCTACATAGTGAGTTCCAGGCTATCTGGGGCTACAGGGAGAGAAACAAACAAACAAACAAACAAACAAACAATCATCAAACCGCAAATGTGTCCAGTGGTGCGGCCAGGTGACCATACTCTTGCTTAGCCCAACAAGGCCCTGGGTTTGACCCCCAGCACTAAGAAAGAATTTTTTAAAAGTAATCTGTTGAGCCTGGTGACTCTGAAATAATCCTAGCTACTTGGGAAGCTGAAGGCTAGCTTGGACAACTTCACAATGAGGCTCTTCAAAATAAAGAGTAAGGGCTAGCAACACAGCTTAGCAGATAAATGTGTGTGATGTTAAGCCTGAAGAATGAGTTCAATCCCCATAACTTGCATGGTGGAAGACCCACCAACTCCAGCCAGTTGTCCTCTGACCCCCACATACATGCTATGCACACATGTCCCACAAACACCAACACAGAGATAAATGTAGTAAAAATTAAACACAGCCAGGCATGATGGCACATGCCTTTAATCCCAGGACTCAAGAGGCAGAGGCAGGTAGATATCTGTGGGTTTGAGGCCAGCCTGATCTACATAGCGAGTTCCAGGCCAGCTGGAGCTACAGGGAGACTCTGTAAAAAAAAAAAAAAAACACATGCAAACAAAATCAAGCCCAATACAATGGATTCTGAAGGTTAAAGTTTGCATCCTGGAAAAGCCTTGCCTGCCAAGAACACTGCATTAGCTAGAAGTCTCGCTGACCAGCTGAGCCAGTTCTTAGCTAAGTCACCCAGAGGAGAAAGGAAAACGAATCTCTAAAACCGTCAGGCGTGTCTTTCATCATCTGGCTGAAAGTTTTGAACTTGCCGCTTAGATTTGATTTTTTGGGTTTTTCTTTCCCCCTTAGGAAAAATGAATAGTTATACAAAGAGTTTTGAAAGAAAAACATAATAAAGCCTAGAAGGTTAGTTTCAAAACTTTGAATATTTTACTGTCCATCAATGGAACAGAGTCTGAAAGTTGGGTGAAGAAGTTGACTCTGACAACCAGGAGGTGTGTAGAGCCTATGGTTCTTTCATCAGTTACACACTGTAGAGTTCGTGTAACTTGCCATGAATTACAACCTCAGTGAAAACCCTGAAATATATTTAGAGCAAGGATGTTTCAGAATATCCTCATTTAGATATCTTCCCTGAAAATATATTCTTTAATATAGTATAAGAGATTGGCCAGTGGTCTAGGCATGTCGCTTAGAGTCCTTGCTCTACGTATGAAAGGCCCTGGATTCAGTTTCCAGAACTGCACAAAAATAGAAGAGAGAAAGAGAATATCACTCACAGGCTCTGTCTGTCATGGGACACCAGCAAGGTCGTCTCCCAGAAAGAGGACTTGGTTACAGTTCCCACCAATGTAGCAGTATCTAGGTCCTTGGTAAAGCTCAGAGAGCAGTGAAAAACTGTGGGTGGCTTCAGTGAGTTTGGGTCCTGTAAATATTGTAGCACAGAGGCAGAGATTGGCCCGGATGCCTGGTAATCTATGGGTTTCTGATTTCTGAGTTCAGTTTGGCATGACTCTAAGAAATAGATGAGTTCTGAAGGCTAAAATCTTGCCTAGTAACCATTAAAAAAGGTTCAAGATGCCAGGCGTGGTGGTACATGCCTTTAATCCCAGCACTCAGGAGGCAGAGGCAGAGGCAGGAAGATCTCTGTGAGTTCAAGGCCAGCCTGGTCTACAGAGCAAGTTCCAGGACAGCTGAGGCTACAAGGGAGACCCTGTCTCAAAAAGACCCCCACCCAAAAAGATGGCCATAAGCTGTGTGCTATAGCACTCTTTTGCTCCCAGCACTTGGAAGGCAGAAACAGGCAGATCTCCATGAGATAGAGGCAAGCCTGGTCTACACAGTGGGTTCCAGGTAAACAGGGGTTACAGGGTGAAGTGGGGGAAATGGGAATACTTTAACTGAAGTGGGATGAGGGAGGGTTGAACAAGGAGGAGAGAGAGAAAGAGGAGAGATAAATAATTCTTACCTGGTGTGAAAAACCATAGGGATATAGATTAGTTCAAAAGCCTACTGAAAAATTACACAGATAATATCTCTACATGAGTCCACATGAATAGGTGAAGGCTAATATAACAAGAAACAGCCTGAGAAGGAAAACCTTCCTTTGAGTTGTTGGCCAGGGTACTCCAAGAGATTCCCAAAATTACACAGGCTAATGCCATAGCCCTTGATTGCCTCTTAGAACCTGAAGATAAGGCCTTATTGCTGAAGACAGGACCTACTTCAGACATAGCAGTTGGAGCAATGGAGCTGAAACTCATCTAGAAGCCATCTCCCTAAAGGCTAGCGCTCATAGGTTTGGAGAATACTATGCAAGCAACTAAGGAAGAACATCAATCGATGGTCCAACCACAGCTTTAAGGTTGAATAATTACAAGAATGGCCATCACAGCAAACTGTATTGGTGTATTAGTGGCACTCTTATCTTCTGGGGTAATCAAAAGCTTTGGCCGGGCATGGTGGCGCACGCCTTTAATCCTAGCACTTGGGAGGCAGAGGCAGCTAGATCTTTGTGAGTTCAAGGCCAGCCTGGTCTACAGAGTGAGTTCCAGGACAGCTGGGGCTACAGGGAGACCCTGTCTCAAAAAGACAAAAAAAAAAAA
>VZQC01002858.1:1058850-1097445 GCA_009823505.1 Rhizomys pruinosus
GTGTGTGTGTGTGTGTGTGTGTGTGTGTGTGTGTGTGTGTGTGTGTGTGTTGCACCTGTGCTGAAGTTAGACAATAAGTCTCTGGAGTTGGTCCTCTCCTGCCACCCCGTGGGACCCACGGATTGAACTAAGGTCTCAGGCTTACACGAAAGTGTCTCTACCCTCTGAGTCATCTCACCAGCCCCCGAGGACATTTTCATACACAGCCTGAGTTTAGGACCTGAAAGACATGTCATAGCAGCCACCATCTATTAACCAGCTGTTCCATCCTTGGCTTTCAGTGGCTATGAGTGTCTGGAGGATAAGATGAGCTGCAGGTGAACATGGCTGTGCTGAACAATGCGTCAGTAGGCCTGAACTCACAATGAGCCTGCACACTGCCACCCAGTCAGTCACTTAGAAACCCAGAATTCATTACCTGGCCTGAGAGGAGCCCAGTTCCCCCATACCTGGGTAGCTGGCCCCTTCCAGGGCAATTGTGAGCCTGTGGATGGAGCTCCTTCAAATGTCCATGGAGAGGGACTGGGAGTCCCACACTCCTGATCCATCGTTCTGTAACTTTGAGCATGTGGGCTTAGTGTAGGCTACTTATTTTTAGTTCTGTGAGAATGGGATTTTTTTAAACCATCTGAACTGAAGAAATAAAGTAGAAGATAGGCTCAGCTCTTGTGCTCAGGCTGTACAGAGCCCGTCTGCTCCAGGAAGCATTCATGGGAACAGAAAATCCCTCCCAAGAATATTATTTTCATTATATAATCATAGAAATGGCATGTGGAGGTTTTCTCAGTATAAATATTTCAAGAAATATATGGCTGTTGGATATGTATGTGCTTACATATATGTATTATAGATGCTGCAAGTTACTGTGTGCATAAGTGGACTTATATATTTGTGTTTATGTTTTAAGAGATTAAACAAGAGGGCTGGAGAGATGGCCTAGCGGTTAAGAGCTAGGTTAAGAGCGCCGACTGCTCTTACAGAGGACCCGGGTTCGATCCCCAGCACCCACATGGCGGCTGAGAACCGTCTTTAACTCCAGTTCCAGGGGAATCCGAGNTTTAAGGATCTAGAGTTCAAGGTCATACCCAGCTACACAGTGAGTTTAAGGATCTAGAGTTCAAGGTCATACCCAGCTACACAGTGAGTTTAAGGCCAACTAGACCACATGAGATCTGGACTCAAAAAGTATGTTATATCCATGAATTCAACACATATCCTGTGAGATGAGATAATAATAGGGAAACTTGCTGGGCTTGTGTAAATGTTACACAGAGCAAGAGCCCCATCAGGAAAAGTACCCCTGCAATACTGACTGTGAGCGGAAGGGCTCACTCCTACACACAGGCCTTTTGGCGAAAAATTCACAGGCAGTAAATGAAGGAGCTAGGATTTGAACTCAGACAGTCTTGGCTCCAGGTCCTCAGGTCTTAGACAGCCTGGTCAAAGTGCATCTGACATGGTAAGGACTTGTGAGGGAAGACAGTTCTGGGCCACAGAGGTCTGAGCAGAAGTTGATCTCCTCAGCAAAGGATGTAAAAGGGCCCCAAAGTTCCATCATACCTCCGATCAACTCTGATTCACCATAAAGAACTTGTCTTCTGCATGATTCTCCATGTCTATGTTTTAGAGTTTAGAAAACAAAATTATTTCTCTTTAGTCAGCAAACAATCACTAAGCAGAGCCAAAAAGCAAGATACTGATGAGGTGGTTACCAGTCTCTCTAAAGCTCTTAGCCAGCTGTGTGAACAGTCTTTGAAAGCTGTGTTAGGGCTCTGTTGAAATGCACAAGCATAGATTCTTCCCAAATGCAGACAAACTGAAAATAGAAATCGAGAGGCATAGGAACCATTTGACATTCTAAATAGGGGAATAGACTGAGGAAAATTACTGATGGGAGAACTTGCCCTTCATTAAACTAAGTCAGTCAAACTTGCCACAAAGCTATATGAAACTGGTTCTCTCAGACAAATGTCCTCTCGATGAGTCCTTATACCGTATTATCAACATGTGTGGGATTTGTAGTACACACTATGTGTGAGCTTATAATAAATACTTGTGGCTGGGCTTGGTGGCACACACCTTTAACCCCAGCACTCAGGAGACAGAAGCAGGTGAATCTCTGTGAGTTCAAGGCCAGCCTGGTCTACACAGTGAGTTCCAGGCCAGCTGGGGCTATAGAGAGACCTTGTCTCAAAAAGACAAAAACAAAACAAACAAAAGAGAAATAAAGAGAGGGCTGGAGATATGGCCTAGCAGTTAAGAGCGCCGATCACTCTTACAGAGGACCCGGGTTCGATCCCCAGCACCCACATGGCGGCCAAGAACCGTCTGAAGCTCCAATTCCAGGAGAACTCCAGTTCCAGGGGAATCCGAGACCCTCTTCTGACCTCCGTGTCATACAGAAATAAATAAAATTAATTAAAAAAAAGAGAAATAAAGAAATACTTGTGAGAACATGGCCCATCTCTGGAAAGCTAAGAGTATGCAAGTGTCCAGTTCTGTACTGCCACATCAACACTGTTTCCGTCCCACTCCACCTCCCGTCTCTTCAGCATGCATTAACCCCCTGCGATGCATGTGTGGATGTGCGAGCTTGGAGCCAGGCACTGCATACCTGTTCTCTTATTCTTTTTCAACTACCCTGCCAGATATTAAGTCCACCTGCCCAGTCCTGCTCAGCCTTCTCTTTGGTTATTTTATTGGTTATCCATTGCTACAATAACGTTGCATTTATAGCAATGACCATTTAAGTTTGCTCAGAAGTCTGTGGGTTAGCTGAAGTTTCTGTTTTGATTGATATCTCCAAATGGTGCATATAGAAAAACAGCTTCTTTGAGAAAAAAAAATCATAAACCATCAATTCACCCCTTTGGAGATGTTTAGTATATTTACAGCTGGGCTGGGAGCTCTCACCTGCATGTAATTACAAAGTTAGTCTGCCAGCAAGTCTGGCTGTCCTGGAACAGCCTCGGTGGCACTTGGTCTTTCATCCTCCAGCAGCCCTAGGACTGTTGAGCAGAGAAGCACAAGGCCCCAAGCTATAGGATCAGAAGTATTTTCCCTTGCCAGGCGGGAAGGAGTCATGAGCCAGCCCAGTTCCGCTGCTTGGCAAGATGCACCCGTTGCAGTCCTTGTAGCACAGTTCTCATTTGCTGGTTTTCAGTTTGTTCACTATCTCCTGCCTCACTTTAGCTATATGAATTGCTCAACTCACCTCATGAAAACTTTTTTTTNGAGAGAGAGAGATTTTTTTTAAAGTTTCCATAGGGCCAGCAAGATGAAATTCAATGAGTAAAAGGTGCTTGCCTCCAAGGCTGCTGACCCAAGTTCACTCCATTCAATCCCCTAGGACCCACGTGGAGGGAGCCACATCCACAGGCCCACAAGTGGCCCTGGAATGGGGCCAGCACCCCATACACCCCTAACCTTACAAGACAGGTATGGGGGAACTGGTTACAGATCAGAAGAGAACAGACAATTCTCTTCTTAGAATGTCTACATGCACTGTGGGGCACAAGCCTTCTCCCTAAATAAAATAAACTAGATGTAATTAAAAAAATATAAAAAAAATGCCCCACCCGGGGGGGGGAGGGCTTGGAAGTTAGTGGTAATCATTGTGGGGATTCTGCTCAAGTGTGGCTAGCAGATCCAGGAAACAGAACAATAGAACGATAGAAAGTGGAGCTGGAAGGAACTTTCTAGATTATCTAACCAATTTATCTTCTACGTGAAAGCACAGCTTCTCAGGGCACTGGCTTGCCCATGCACCAGGGGTTAGTGGCTGGTGGGCCCTTTACCGGGTAATCTCTGGAGAAAAAGGAAGGAGCTGCAGTGAAGGACTCATGGTGGAAAGTACCTATGGCTCCATAATTGCTCCCTTCCGGTGTGCTGGCAGCGATGGGGTGTGACACAGCCATAGTTTCCAGAGAGCTAGCAGACAAAAACAAAACCAAAACAGAGAAGAGGGCCTTACACTTTACACTCCAAGCTATTTGAACAAAACAATAAAACTCAAGTACTGGATCACTAAAGCCACAAGTATTTTAAATAATCTGATTTTTTTCTGATTCACCGCTGAAAATATAGGAATCATCAAATTGTGGTTGGTGGGCCAACACTGTCTGTATGGCACCTAAATGAAGAATTTTTTTCTTAATTTTAGAACTTATTTTATTGTTTTTATTTTATGTGTTAATGAATGATTGCTGCAATGTATGTTAGTACACACTTAGTCCTGCAATGCCCTTGGAAAGGTCACAAAAGGAATCAGATACCCTGGATTGGAGTTATGGACAGTAGTTTACCGCGCCATGGTGTGGTTGCTGAGAATCGAACCTGGTTCCTCTGCAAGGCAGTTCAGTGCTTCTTAAAACTGCTAAGGCCTGTTCTTCTAGCGCCCAAGAAATTGTTTTCGATTTTTAATTTTGGGGAGAACCAAAAGTACAATATTTCATTGGCAGATAAAATTGACATGAAATTCATTTTTTTTGAGAACAGGGTCTTCCAGTGAGCTCCAGCTGTCCTTGGAACTCGACTCTGGTAGACACAAGCTAGCCTTGAATCATAGAGATCTGGCCTGGCTCTGCCTCACTGAAAGTGCTGGGAAATTTTACAAGAAATTCAAAATTTTTATATTTACAAATAAAGTTTTCTTGAAATAGCCACACTCATTCGGATATAAATATGGTTGCTTTTGTGCTATAAAGACACATTTGAGTAGTTGCAACTTAGACCATATGGCCCCCAAAGCCTAATGCACTTACCGGTTATGTGGTGGTGCAAAGCAACATAGGAATTAGCCCAGCTCACTTCCTCTGGCGCAAAGTGGTTACCAGGCAGTCAATAGAAGAAAAGAGGCTTGGGTGTGGAAATGAACTAGATGTGTAGAGTACCACACTGAAAGCAATAGCAGTTCTGGTTTATTATGAAACTATACTAAGAGTGCCCTAACACAGGTCAAACAAAAGCTACTACATTCACCAGAGCAATCAGTGATGAGCACATGAATGGTAGGTGTGGAGGAAGATGAGTTATTCTGTAAGATATTGAGGAGGTAGACTAGCTAGTGGGTTGTTGACAGACCGAAATATACCCTAACATTTCCACAGTTGAAGGTACAGGACTCCTTAAGAGAAGATCAGTGTGTCTTTGTCTCTCTTACTAGAGAGTCGTAACGGGGGGTATCTCTGGAGGGTTACTTATTTCGCTGTGATAGAGAAAATATCTTCCACTTTTTTTTTTTATACTTTTACAGCTTTATCGTGAAATATTAGAAATAAAGCACATGGACAATAGTACTTAATTTGTTTAATGAAAGCATGATCAATCATTTTTTTTTTTTTGTCTTTTTGACAGGGTCTTCCCTGTAGCCCCAGCTGTCCTAGAATCCTCTGTAGCCAGGCTGGGCCTTTGATCTCATATGAGGTCTGCTTGCCTCTGCCATCCAAGTGCTAGGATTAAGGCGTGCGCCACCGTTATTGCCCGGCCTAAAGCTTTTGATTCCCAGAAGATAAGAGTGCCACTAATACACCAATACAGTTTGCTGTGATGGCCATTCTTGTAATTATTCGACCTTAAAGCTGTGGTTGGACCATCGTATTGATTGATGTTCTTCCTTAGTAGCTTGCATAGTATTCTTCAAAACTATGAGCGCTAGCCTTTAGGGAGATGGCTTCTAGATGAGTTTCAGCTCCATTGCTCCAACTGCTATGTCTGAAGTAGGTCCTGTCTTCAGCAAATAGGCCTTATCTTCAAGGTCTAAAGGCCATCAAGGGCTAATGGCATTAGCCCTGTGCGTAATTTTGGGAATCTCTTTGGAGTACCCTGGCCAACAACTCAAGGAAGGTTTTTTCCAGGCCTGTTTTTCTTGTTATATTAGCCTTCACCTATTCATGTGGACTCATGTAGAGTAATTATTAATCTGTGTATTTTTTTCAGTAGGCTTTTTGAACTAATACATTCCCTAATGTTTTTTTCACACCAGGTAAGAATTATTTATCTCTCCTCTTTCTCTCTCTCCTCTTGTACAAACCCTCCCTCATCCCACTTCAGTTAAAGTATTCCCATTTGCCCCCACTTCAGCACCCTGTAAACCCCTGTTTACCTGGAACCCACTGTGTAGAACAGGCTTGCCTCTTATCTCATTGAGATCTGCCTGTTTTGCCTTCCAAGTGCTGGGAGCAAAAGAGTGCTATAGCACACAGCTTATGGCCATCTTTTTGGGTGGGGGTCTTTTTGAGACAGGGTCTCCCTTGTAGCCTCAAGCTGTCCTGGAACTTGCTCTGTAGACCAGGCGGCCCTTGAACTCACAGAGATCTTCCCTGCCTCTGCCTCTGCTCCTGATGCTGGGATTAAAGCATGTACTCGACCACGCCTGGCATCTTGAACCTTTTTTAATGGTTACTAGGCAAGATTTTAGCCTTCAGAACTCATCTATTTCTTAGAGTCATGCCAAACTGAACTCAGAAATCAGAAACCCATAGATTACCAGGCATCCGGGCCAATCTCTGCCTCTGTGCTACAATATTTACAGGACCCAAACTCACTGAAGCCACCCACAGTTTTTCACTGCTCTCTGAGCTTTACCAAGGACCTAGATACTGCTACAATGGTGGGAACTGTAACCAAGTCCTCTTTCTGGGAGACGACCTTGCTGGTGTCCCATGACAGACAGAGCCTGTGAGTGATATTCTCTTTCTCTCTTCTATTTTTGTGCCAAAGTTCTGGAAAACTGAATCCAGGGCCTTTCATACGTAGAGCAAGGACTCTAAGCGACATGCCTAGACCACTGGCCAATCTCTTATACTATATTAAAGAATATATTTTCAGGGAAGATATCTAAATGAGGATATTCTGAAACATCCTTGCTCTAAATATATTTCAGGGTTTTCACTGAGGTTGTAATTCATGGCAAGTTACACGAACTCTACAGTGTGTAACTGATGAAAGAACCCATAGGCTCTACACACCTCCTGGTTGTCAGAGTCAACTTCTTCACCCAACTTTCAGACTCTGTTCCATTGATGGACAGTAAAATATTCAAAGTTTTGAAACTACCTTCTAGGCTTTAATTATTTTTTCTTTCAAAACTCTTTGTATAACTATTCATTTTTCCTAAGGGGGAAAGAACCCAAAAAATTAAATCTAAGCGGCAAGTTCAAAACTTTCAGCCAGATGATGAAAGACACGCCTGACGGTTTTAGAGATTCGTTTTCCTTTCTCCTCTGGGTGACTTAGCTAAGAACTGGCTCAGCTGGTCAGCGAGACTTCTAGCTAATGCAGTGTTCTTGGCAGGCAAGGCTTTTCCAGGATGCAAACTTTAACCTTCAGAATCCATTGTATTGGGCTTGATTTTGTTTGCATGTGTTTTTTTGTTTGTTTTTTTTTTTACAGAGTCTCCCTGTAGCCATGGCTGGCCTGGAACCTCCTATGTACACCAGGCTGGCTTGATCATTCCAGTGATCCTAGCTGCCTCTGCCTCATAAATGCTGGGAATCAAAGGCATGTGGCCACTGTGCTGCTAAGGGTTTTGTTTATTTATTATTTAGACAGATTGGGTCCCTGATCTTCCCTAGACTAATCCGTAAATATGCTAAATGGCACTGACATCTTGTATTCCTTTCATCCAAAGCAAAGAAACAGATCACCTTTTCAGATCCTTAAATATCTTCATGTATTGAGGACACAGAATACTATGTGAAGGACTAATTTTGAGGAGAGAGAATACTATGTTAAGATGTTGTGTACAGTTTGCTTGTTGCTTTGTGATTTAGGGAAGACTCGGCTATAGTTTTAACAGAGCTCGGCAGAACTTCTCCTTCTGGTACTGGTCACTACGACCACAGGGACAGTCCCCAGGTCCCCAGCCATAGTCACTCCTAATACTTTGATTGCCACTCCTCCTGACTGATGGAAGCTTCCTGGGCCAGGCACTCCTTTGATTTTTCAAAGCCCCACAAGGATAAGACTGTTCCTACCACCATTGTAAGGATGAGAAAATGGAGATACTCAGAGATCTGGTAGTTTCTCCAGCCTTGGGGAATGTCCGAGGGTAGACAGACTCATTGTACTCTTAGCTGCTAAAAATTACTTTCTTTTACAAAATTTATCCTTATTGTATGTAGTTAAGATGTATAACATGTATAACTGTTGTGATATATATGCACACATAGCAAAGTAATGACCACATGTAAACAAATTGTCTACCTCTATCACATTGTGGGCAATAAGGTTACACCAAATTATACACATTTAAAGGTTAAAGGTAATGAGCTAGTTCTTCCTTGGCTGGCCAGAGCTTGTCTTCTGCTCTTGTTTGAAGCTCTAGTGATCATGGGACACTGGAGGTGGTGCCAGCTTTGCCTGTAGTTTCTCTGTGTACAAAGCCTCCTTATCTTCTTCCTTATTTCTAAGCCCTGGGTTGTGAACATACACGTTTCCCACTTCCTAATCTGGCCAATTTTTTTTTTTTTTTTTAGGTGTCAACCTGTGCCAAGAAGCTAGTATATTTAAATAAATGATTTTCAAGTTTTGCCTTGAGAAGATGTTTGGCCATATTTGGAGACATTTTTTAAACAAACAAAGAAATTTATAGTCCCGTAATGTCAATAAATGTTGACATTGAGAAAAATTCTGGGTTTATAGATAGGGGATTTTGTGTTAATTCTAAAAGTACATTTGCTTGATATATACATCTAATTCCTTTTGAGACAGGGTTTCATGCATATAAGGCTGGCCTCAAATTCGCTAGTTAGCCCAGAGAATCCTCTTAGAGCCTTGAAAAAGGATCCGCCTCTTCTACCTCCCTGAGTGCTAGGATTAGAGGCATGTACCACCATGTGCAGTTTATGTGGTGCTGGGGATTTAAACCAGGGCTTTGAGCAAGCTAGGCTAGCAACTCTACCAACTAAGTAACATCTCCAGCCCTAAAAACTAGTTCTTTATAATGACTAACTCACCAATAAGTGTATGATCCATTCTAGAAAACATATTTGAAATTGCTGGGGACTTCCCTCTGAAGAGCCCCTTCCTTGTGATATTGTGTATGAGGGTGTGAGCCTTGGCTCATCTCCCTGCTAGCTCTCAGAGTAAAATAGAGAGCCCAGAGGATAGCAGAGAAACAGAGCAGAGCGCCACACTCTATCCACATTCCAAACCACCTTTGCTCAATGTGTGGGCACGGGAGCCTCTAATGTTGAAGTAGGTCTAAGGTTTATTCTGCAGTGATTGATATGGCTAGTAGGTCCACATAAGTAGCCTTGCTGCTTCTTTTTGGTCACTCATTTCTGTCTTGCATCTGAAGAGTGCTTCTAGCTCGTAGCTAAGTTTTAATGTTACTGACATTTAACAATGATCTGGCTTAAGCCTAAGCTCTTTTGAGGTAATGTTTTTTTTATGTGTATGATGTATTACCTGCATGTATGTAAGTGTACCCTTGTCCTAGCAATGCCCTTGGAGGTCAGAGAGGGCGTCAAATTCCCTGAAGTGGAGTTACAGATGGTTGTTCGCATCCATGTGAGTGCTGGACTTTGAACCTTGGGTCCTCCTGCAACAGCAATTAGTGCTCTTAACCAACTGTAGCCATCTCTCTAGCCCCTGTTTTGATATAATGTCTTGAATGTTAATTTAGGAACCAAGTTCTACAAAATCTAACATAATAGTAAAACCTGGGGAGTGCTGTACAAAAACTGGTGTAACCCAGCAAGAAGGCAAACTCACAAGAAGATTCCTATGAAGGAAAGTGAATGTAGCACTTAGCATGTGAAGCTTGGAGCAGGTGTTCTTTTGTAGTCTTTTATATTGGCAGCAGAATACTTAGTAAAACAAAGTGCCTGGGTGGTTGGAAAAACAGGCATGCTGACTTTAAGCAAGAAAAATGTCAAAACTACAAATGTCCTGCTGGGTGGGGGTGGGGTGAGTTTGTGTCTCTTACAGAGGACCCGGGTTCGATCCACAAACCCACATGGCGCTGAGTGAACGCGTATCCGAAAACTCCAATTCCAGAAGAAACTCCAGTTCCAGGGGATCCGAGACCCCTCTTCTGACCTCCTGCGGCATTGGCACGACACCGGGTGCACAGACCTGCATGCAGACAGACATTCATACACATACAGAAATAAATAGAGAAATTAAATAAAAAATCTTAAAAACAACAAAAAATGAGCACATTTGAAAGTTTAAGTTTTAATAAAAATATCAGGCAATTGAATTCATTTGTAGGATTCTTAGAGAGGAGGGACAGGGCCAGATAGTCATCTGGCATTCCCTAGTCCATTCCTTCATTCCCAATTGTGCTTACTAGGCCGCTCCAAGTATTTCCTGTTTTTTTTAAGATACTTAAACAGAACAGAAACGCTTTGTATCTCAATTTGGAGGAAATTACACTGATTCCGGAGTTGGAATAAAAAACACGTTATCATTGACTATTTCGTTTCCAAATCAAAGTTTAGGATAGATTGAATACGGTGGGGGTCCTACTTCTTTTAAAAAGAGAATAGCTTTAATCTATGGCTATAAAGTAAGTCATTAGGTGGTGGTTTAATATTATGGCACATCTATTAACAGAATAATAGTATTAGGTCTTTCCACTCTGGGCTCTGATCTGGCCAGCCACAGGTTCTTAGGACTGATATCAATGTTAGGGTGTGTGGGCTTCCTCTTTTGAGGCAGACTTGAAATCCAATTATATATTGAAGGTGTTTGTTTGCTCCCATAATATTTGTGCTATTATTGATCCAGTGGGGCATATCTTGCCAGGCAGTTGTTATGTTTAGTGCATCTCTCGACTCTTACCAGATAAGTTTCCTTATGCAGAGATGGTGATCAACACAGAGACCCATATAAACTGGCATAATGGTAGCAGGAGAAGAAGTAAAGAGAACTTGGTTATACGGTGTCCCTGCAACTCACGAGGACACCTATATCAAAGTTCTACTACCCAGGTTTCAGGGATCATTGGGGAAGATAGGATAGGAAAGGTTGTTAAGAGCCAGGACTGCAGTTGGACGGCACAGGGAAACAGAGTTTTGCAGACAGCTGGTCAGTTACTAATATGAACTCCCAGCAATGGTGACAACATGCACGAGTCCCACATAAACTTCAGCCAGAGAAAATTCCAGGCATTGACATGGGAAGGCTGAGGCAAGAAAAAGCTCACGCCTCAACCTAAAGGAAAACTATCAGAAATGGCATGCTGCTGGGAAAGGGGGAGGTCCGGTCTTGGTTGTTGTATAGAGTTAGCGCTGGTGACTCCTATAGAGTGTTAAAGCAGAATCCAGTGGAATGGACGCCATAATGAAGGGCATTTATGGGAGCAACGTTGATTTCTATAGGCCTAGAAAATTATGATACATTAATATAGGTATGATGAAACTGGGTGGAAGTGTAGGTATGAGGGCGTGGGCAGATGGGCGGGTCCAATGCAAGTCAAGTTATTGTTTACAAGAGAATATTCAATGGAAGACATAAATAGTGCTGCAAGAATAAAAAGTGAAATGATAGAAATAAAAATTTAATGAGAAAAGAAACAAATGTAGCATCACAGGTGTTCTGCAAATAATTAAAAGCATAGAGGTTCTTAGTGTGGGCTTTGGATATCAAGAATTTTAACTATAAAATCAGTTTTCACTAGCTTTGCCTTCTGGAGAAAGGCTGCATACAGAACTCTGGGATAGGAATCAAGGAAGGGTTGTAAATGGAAAAAAGCAAAGTGATGAGAGGTAGACCCAAAGGGATGTGGCCACACATTTGACACATTCTTTATTAACTGATTCCTCCTACCGTCACTAGAGCCAAAGTTTCCATCAATGACTTTCATCTGGAACCTGTAAACAAGCATAAACAGTCTCTTAAGATTCAGCATTTTGCACTGGCTTCCTACATGCTTTGTTGTAAATTTGTCTGCTAGGGTCTCTTAAAAAGGCTTTGGAAGAAATTAAACTGATAGGATTTTAAAATGGTGTTAGTTATTTGAAAAGTTTTGCATGACTCATGGAAATTAAATGTAGAGTTGATTCATGTGATTACCAGACATATACATCATTCCATCTATTTAGAATTTTCAGAATAATAAAGTTTCACAATACATTTTCCTTTAAAGCAGTTTTTGAATATATATAATATATATATATTATATATATTATATGAAAAAGTCTGTCATTTTTGAGACAGGGTTTCCTGTAGCTTCGATCCCCTGCTGGCCTAAATTCACTGTGTAAGACCCAGGCTGGCCTTGAACTCACAGAAATATGCTGGCCTTGCCTCTCAGTGCTGGAATTAAAGGCATGTGCCAACCAATGCCTGGACCTTTAAGTATATTTTTAATGTTTGAAAACTTGTATAATTATTGCTACTAACATTTATTTGATTACTTATTTAATGTGTATGCCTAAGTATGTGCATCGTGTGCATGGAGGTAACGTTGGAAGCAAGAGGGGGTGTAGGATCCCCTGGAACTTGAGTCAGCAGTTGTGAGCACCCAATAATGGGTGCTGGACTGACGCCATAGTCCTCGCAGGAGCAGCAGTGCCTCTTATAAACTGCTGTAGCCACGTCCTCCATCTCGCAACCATCATCACTATCTAATTTTAGAACATTTTCACAGCCCCTAAAAACCCTGTATCTATTAGCAGTCATTTTTCATTCTCTCCTTCCCCAGCCCCAGCTAACCACCAATTTGTTTTCTGTCTATAAATGTGCCTACTGCTGGACATTTATTTATTATTTTTATTTTATGTGTATGAGTGTATGTTGCTTGCATGTACAAAAGTGCAGCATGTCATGGCAACTGAGGACGTCAGAAGAGGGCCATCGGGATCCCCTGGAACTGGAAAAACAAACAGCTGTTAGCTGCCATGTGGGTGCTTGGGAATCAACCCTGGTCCTACGTCTTACCAGAGAGCAGTCAGTTGCTCTTAACAGCTGAGACACCTCTCCAGCCCTACTCTGGACATTTTATATACACAAAATCATAGTACAAGTGAACACTTTTTACTGGCTTCTTTGAGCATTCTTTCCAGGTTAGATCATGTTAAAGCACCTATCAGTCCTCCAATACTTTTGTGGCCGAATAACATCCCAGTGTGTGTGTGTGTGTGTGTGTGATGTGTGTGTGATTCCATTTCATTGGTTTGCCACTTTTGGTCAGGTGTTATTTCTGTTTAGCTAGGGTATTAAAAATAATTTGCTTATGAATATTTGTGTACATTTTCCTATGGATGTCTTTTCATTACTCTCAGGTATACACCTAGAAGTGAATTGCTTGGCATGAGGTAACTCTGTTTAAGTCTTTCCTAAACTGTTTTCCACAAAGCCTGTATAGCATGTACTGTTTTACATTCCTACTGGCAAAGTCTGAGGGTGAGGGTTCTAATTTCTCTACATCCCTACCAACTCCCATTTTATATTTGAAATGTTTTTATTATTCTTAACCTTTAGCCAGTTTGTCAAATTCTATTTAAAAAGTGCAGCTGTGACTTTGACAGGGATCATGTTGAATTTATGGATCAGTTTGACAAATATTGCCCTGTATGTTAGTTTTCTACTTCTGCAACAAATTATCGCAAACAGAATGGCTTTAAGGAACACAAATTTATTTATCCCATAGTTCTGTTTGTGAGGATGCTGAAACATATCTCCCGTGTGTGGCTAAAATCAGTGTGCCGGAGGGGCTGCATTTCTCTCTGGTGGCCCCAGGGCAGTGCTCTTCCCTTGCTTTTCCAGGCTCTTAGGGGAAGCCTGCAGTTCTTGACTCATGCATCCAAGGAAGCTCACATCATAGTTACATCTTCTTTTTCTGCCTTTGTCTGATCTGCCTCTTTCTCATAAGGACACTTGTGATTACCTTAGGTCCATGTGGGTAATCCAAGGTAATGTCCATAAGGTGATTAAATCTTCTCTTTGCCATGCAAGGTAGTATATTCACAGACTCTAGACTAAGACATGAACATCTTTTGATGGCTATTATTCTGCAAACCGCACTTTCTTTTTTTTTTTTACATGGCACAGCGTTTGTGTGCTCATTAAGCTCTCTTCACAATAGCGAACAGCTGGAAGCTGCTAAATTATTCCATGAGGGGGGCTGAGAGATGGCCTAGCGGTAAAGAGTGCAAATCGCATCTTACAGAGGACCCAGGTTCCGATCCCCAGCATCCAACATGGCTGGCTGAGAACCGTCTGAAACTCCAATTCCAGGAGAACTCCAGTTCGCGGGGAATCCGCGTTCCCTCTTTTGCCTGACCTCCGCGGCATTGCACAACCTACGGCGGCACAAAACATCATGCATGACATACATTCATAACATCAGAAAAAATTAAAATTAAATAAAAAAAAAATTGACACAAGCAAGCAGCCCATATCAAGGGTCGGGAGCCAGGGTGAAAGGCAGCAAGCCACATCCCCCTCTAGCTCAGACCTCTGGGTTCTAGTGACGGCCACACCAGTTCACTCACTGCTCCATGCTCTCTGAGCCCTCCCTGATCAGTGACACAGGACCTTCCTGGTGAGGCCATGTCATGATTTAGAATACCATAGCGCTCTTGTGTCTACAGGAAGGAATGTCCCCAGAGAAGTCACACCTTGGAGAGGGCAAGGCTGCATCAAGAATGCTTGACAATCTAGAAGTAGCAATGTGCCACCCCCACAAGAAATGAAGCCATGGGGTTGGAGAGGTGGCCCAAAGGTTAAGAAAGCTTTCTGCAGAGGACAGTTCAGTTCCCAGCACCAGTATCATGTAGTTCACAACTGCCTTGAACCCCAGCTCCAGGGGATCTGATGTCTTCTGGCCTCTGCAAGCAACTACGCTCATGTGCTTGCTTACACACACACACACTCACACACACACACAGAGATTTAAAATAATAAAAGAGATGCAATAAACCCATCCCAGATGGCTGGCAGATTTCCTCTGGCAATAGTGCCTTATCTAGTGTTAATATTAGCTTCAGCTTTCATGGGGGGGACAGTGCTTGGAGTAGCCGAGCTCCCCACTGGTCACCAACCACCAGGCCAGGCTTTTTGCATGGAGGTTGGGGGTCATTCGGTTTCCAAGCAGTCTCCCCACTGTGCTGACCCGTGTCTCTGGTCCAACTTCACCTTTATTACTACTAATCTGTGCCAAGTCTTAATAATTAACAATTTTAATAAATTGCCACATATATTATAAATATTTCCCAGTTTTATTTTGCCTGTAAGTTTTTACATGATGAGTTTATAGATGTAAAGTGCCTGATTCTTACATTAATTTGTTCTTAATTGACAATAATTATGCATATTTATGGAATACAATGTAATGTTTTTATCAATTGTAAAAAAGATTCAACCAAGCTAATTAACACATCAATTACCTAAGCAATTTATCATTTTCTGTGATGAAGATGTTAAACATCTCACTCCTTTTAGCAGTTTTGAACTACACGATACATCATTGTTAACTGCAGCGCTGGGAGCCCTCAGACTTGCTTCTCTGTTCTTACTAAGATTTTGTACCCTGCTCGTCAAATATGGCCTCTGGTGCTTTCTGATCTCTCTTTCTGAGACTGACTGTTTTTAGATTCCCCACATAAGCAACATCAGACTGTTTGACTTTCTGCGCCTGGCTTATTTCCGTTACCACACCTTCCAGTTTCAGCCATGTCATCCTTCTTTTTCAAGACCCCATAGCACTTCCCTGTGTATAGAAACACATTTTCACTCTCCATTCACCAACTGATGGATATCAAGTTGCTCCCTTATCTTGACTGTTGGGAATAATGGTGAAATGAATAGAGGAGTGCAAATACCCTCTCGGCATACCAAGTTCAATTCCGAGTGATGTGGAAACAAAAGCACAACTGCTGGCTCATGTGACAATTCTACCTTTAGCTTTTTTTGAGAAACTTCCCATATTATTTCCCAAACTGGCTTTCTACTTTATACTCTCATCAACACTGCAGAAGAAACCCCAGACATATCCATATCCCAGACCTCTGATGTCTTTCCTCTTCTTGGAAATAGTCATTCTAACAGGTGTTGTACAATGGCTCATGATGGTTTTAACTGGTATTCTCTGCTGATGAGAGATGTTGAGCACTTTTCCATTATACCTATTGACTGTTCCTATCTCTTCTTTACAGAAATATCATATTCAAATCTGTGTGTGTGTGTGTGTGCGCGTGCACGCGTGCGCACTTTGCCTGCATGTATGTATGCAACCCATGTCGTGGAGTACCTTCAGGGGCCAGAAGGGCTGTGTCAGATCCCCTGAACTGGAGTCATGAGTGGACGGTTGTCAGCTGCCACAGGAGTAGCTGGTGCTCTTAAGTGCTAAGCCATCTCTCTGGCCCTCTATTCAGATCTTTTGCCTGATTTTTAATCAGGCTGTTCTCTTACTATTGAGTTTTTCTTTTTCATTGACTTTTCATATATATATATATATATATATATATATATATATATATTCAAATGCTTTAAAGGAAAATGTATTGTGAATTTATATCTGAAAATTAATAGATGAATGATGTATATGTCTGGTTAATCACATGATCACTCTACATTTAATTTCCTGAGTCATTGCCAAACTTTTTCAAATAACTACACCATTTTAAATTCCTATCAGTAATTTCTTCAAAGCCTTTTTAAGAGACCCTAGCAGACAAATTTACAACAAAGCATGTAGGAAGCCAGTGCAAAATGCTGAATCTTAAGAGACTGTTTATGCTTGTTTACAGGTTCCAGATGAAAGTCATTGATGGAAACTTTGGCTCTAGTGACGGTAGGAGGAATCAGTTGATAAAGATTGTGTCAAATGTGTGGCCACATCCCTTTGGGTCTACCTTCATCACTTTGCTTTTTTCCATTTACAACCCTTCCTTGATTCCTATCCCAGAGTTCTGTATGCAGCCTTTCTCCAGAAGGCAAAGCTAGTGAAAACTGATTTTATAGTTAAAATTCTTGATATCCAAAGCCCACACTAAGAACCTCTATGCTTTTAATTATTTGCAGAACACCTGTGAGCTATTTGTTTTTTTAATTTTTATTTTATTTTACTTTATTCATTGCAGCTATTTATGTTTCATTGAATTTTCTGTAAAAAATAAATTGATTGCATTTGGACCCGCCCATCTGCACCCCTTACTACACTCCACCCAGTTTCACATACCTTATTATGTATATAATTTTTAAGGCCTATAGAATCAAGTTTGTGTCCCCAAATGCCCTTCAGTATGGGTCCATCCACTGGATTCTGCTTAACCTCTAAGAGTCACACCTTTAAACAAGACCGACTCCCCCTTTCCCAGCAGCCATCCATTGCTGATAGTTCCTTAGGTGAGGGTGAGTTTTCTTGCTCACTTCCCATGTCAATGCTGGAATTTTCTCTGGCTGAAGTTTATGTGGGACTCGTGCATGCTGTCACCATTGCTGGGAGTTCATATGAGTAATGACCAGCTGCCTGCAAAACTCTGTTTCCCTGTGGCCATCCACTGCATCTGGCTCTTACAACCTTTCTATCATATCTTCCCCAATGATCCCTGAACCTTGGGTAGTAGAACTTTGATATAGGTGTCCTGTTCAGGGACACCTATATCAGTCTCTTATTCTCTGTACATTAGCCAGTTATGGGTCTCTGTGTTGATCACCATCTTCTGCATAAGGAAACTTCTCTGGTGAGAGTTGAGAGGTGCACTAACAACAACTGGCCTGGCAAGATATGCCCCACTGGATCAATAATAGCACAAATATTATGGGAGTAACCAACCACTTTATAATTGGATTTCAAGTCTGCCTCAAAAGAGGAAGCCCACACCTAACATTGATATCAGTCCTAAGAACCTGTGGCTGGCCAGATCAGAGCCCAGAGTGGAAAGCCTAATACTATTATTCTGTTAAATAGATACCATATTAAACCACCACCTAATGACTTACTGTTATAGCCATAGATTAAAGCTATTCATCTTTTAAAAGAAGTTGACTCACCTGTTCATATCCTAAAGCTGATTTGGAAACAGTAATGATAACGTGTTTTATCAACTCCGAAGCAGTGTACTTTTCTCAAATTGAGATAAAAGCGTTGTGTGTTTAAGTATCTAAAAAACAGAAATACTTGAGCCTAGTAAGCACAATGAAGAAGGGAATGACTAGGGAATCCAGATGACTATCTGGCCTGTCCCTCCTCTCTGAGAATTCCAACAAATGAATTCAATTGCCTGATATTTTTATTAAAACTTAAACTTTCAAATGTGCTCATTTTTGTTTGTTTTTTTAAGATTTTTTTATTTAATTTTCTATTTATTTCTGTATGTGTATGAATGTACTGTCTGCATGCAGGTCTGTGCACCCGTGTCGTGCAATGCCGCAGAGGTCAGAAGAGGGTCTCGGATTCCCCTGGAACTGGAGTTCTCCTGGAATTGGAGTTTCAGACGGTTCTCAGCCGCCATGTGGATGCTGGGGATCGAACCCGGGTCCTCTGTAAGAGACACAAACTCACCCCACCCCCACCCAGCAGGACATTTGTAGTTTTGACATTTTTCTTGCTTAAAGTCAGCATGCCTGTTTTTCCAACCACCCAGGCACTTTGTTTTACTAAGTATTCTGCTGCCAATATAAAAGACTACAAAAGAACACCTGCTCCAAGCTTCACATGCTAAGTGCTACATTCACTTTCCTTCATAGGAATCTTCTTGTGAGTTTGCCTTCTTGCTGGGTTACACCAGTTTTTGTACAGCACTCCCCAGGTTTTACTATTATGTTAGATTTTGTAGAACTTGGTCCTAAAATACATCAAAACATATATCAACAGGGGCTAGAGAGATGGCTCAGTGGTTAAGAGCACTAATTGCTGTTGCAGAGGACCCAGGTTCAAGTCCCAGCACTCACATGGATGCGAACAACCATCTGTAACTCCACTTCCAGGGAATTTGACGCCCTCTCTGACCTCCAAGGGCATTGCAGGACAAGGGTACACTTACATACATGCAGGTAATACACTCATACATATAAAAAAACATACCTCAACAGAGCTTAGGCTTAAGCCAGATCATTGTTAAATGTCAGTAACATTAAAACTTAGCTACGAGCTAGAAGCACTCTTCAGATGCAAGACAGAAATGAGTGACCAAAAAGAAGCAGCAAGGCTACTTATGTGGACCTACTAGCCATATCAATCACTGCAGAATAAACCTTAGACCTACTTCAACATTAGAGGCTCCCGTGCCCACACATTGAGCAAAGGTGGTTTGGAATGTGGATAGAGTGTGGCGCTCTGCTCTGTTTCTCTGCTATCCTCTGGGCTCTCTATTTTACTCTGAGAGCTAGCAGGGAGATGAGCCAAGGCTCACACCCTCATACACAATATCACAAGGAAGGGGCTCTTCAGAGGGAAGTCCCCAGCAATTTCAAATATGTTTTCTAGAATGGATCATACACTTATTGGTGAGTTAGTCATTATAAAGAACTAGTTTTAGGGCTGGAGATGTAGCTTAGTTGGTAGAGTGCTAGCCTAGCTTGCTCAAAGCCCTGGTTTAAATCCCCAGCACCACATAAACTGCACATGGTGGTACATGCCTCTAATCCTAGCACTCAGGAGGTAGAAAGAGGCGGATCCTTTTTCAAGGCTCTAAGAGGATTCTCTGGGCTAACTAGCGAATTTGAGGCCAGCCTATATGCATGAAACCCTGTCTCAAAAGAATTAGATTATATATCAAGCAAATGTACTTTTAGAATTAACACAAAATCCCCTGTCTATAAACCCAGAATTTTTCTCAATGTCAACATTATTGACATTACGGGACTAATAATTCTTTGTTGTTAAAATGTCTCCAAATATGGCCAAACATCTTCTCAAGGCAAAACTTGAAAATCATTTATTTAAATATACTAGCTTCTTGGCACAGGTTGACACCTAAAAAAAAAAAAAAAAATGCCAGATTAGGAAGTGGGAAACGTGTATGTTCACAACCCAGGGCTTAGAAATAAGGAAGAAGATAAGGAGGCTTTGTACACAGAGAAACTACAGGCAAAGCTGGCACCACCTCCAGTGTCCCATGATCACTAGAGCTTCAAACAAGAGCAGAAGACAAGCTCTGGCCAGCCAAGGAAGAACTAGCTCATTACCTTTAACCTTTAAATGTGTATAATTTGGTGTAACCTTATTGCCCACAATGTGATAGAGGTAGACAATTTGTTTACATGTGGTCATTACTTTGCTATGTGTGCATATATATCACAACAGTTATACATGTTATACATCTTAACTACATACAATAAGGATAAATTTTGTAAAAGAAAGTAATTTTTAGCAGCTAAGAGTACAATGAGTCTGTCTACCCTCGGACATTCCCCAAGGCTGGAGAAACTACCAGATCTCTGAGTATCTCCATTTTCTCATCCTTACAATGGTGGTAGGAACAGTCTTATCCTTGTGGGGCTTTGAAAAATCAAAGGAGTGCCTGGCCCAGGAAGCTTCCATCAGTCAGGAGGAGTGGCAATCAAAGTATTAGGAGTGACTATGGCTGGGGACCTGGGGACTGTCCCTGTGGTCGTAGTGACCAGTACCAGAAGGAGAAGTTCTGCCGAGCTCTGTTAAAACTATAGCCGAGTCTTCCCTAAATCACAAAGCAACAAGCAAACTGTACACAACATCTTAACATAGTATTCTCTCTCCTCAAAATTAGTCCTTCACATAGTATTCTGTGTCCTCAATACATGAAGATATTTAAGGATCTGAAAAGGTGATCTGTTTCTTTGCTTTGGATGAAAGGAATACAAGATGTCAGTGCCATTTAGCATATTTACGGATTAGTCTAGGGAAGATCAGGGACCCAATCTGTCTAAATAATAAATAAATCAAACCCTTAGCAGGCACAGTGGCACATGCCTTTGATCCCAGCATTTAGGAGGCAGAGGCAGCTAGGATCACTGGGAGATCAAGGCCAGCCTGGTGTACATAGGAGGTTCCAGGCCAGCCATGGCTACAGGGAGACTCTGTAAAAAAAAAAAAAAAACAAAAAAAACACATGCCAAACAAAATCAAGCCCAATACAATGGATTCTGAAGGTTAAAGTTTGCATCCTGGAAAAGCCTTGCCTGCCAAGAACACTGCATTAGCTAGAAGTCTCGCTGACCAGCTGAGCCAGTTCTTAGCTAAGTCACCCAGAGGAGAAAGGAAAACGAATCTCTAAAACCGTCAGGCGTGTCTTTCATCATCTGGCTGAAAGTTTTGAACTTGCCGCTTAGATTTATTTTTTGGGTTTTTCTTTCCCCCTTAGGAAAAATGAATAGTTATACAAAGAGTTTTGAAAGAAAAACATAATAAAGCCTAGAAGGTTAGTTTCAAAACTTTGAATATTTTACTGTCCATCAATGGAACAGAGTCTGAAAGTTGGGTGAAGAAGTTGACTCTGACAACCAGGAGGTGTGTAGAGCCTATGGTTCTTTCATCAGTTACACACTGTAGAGTTCGTGTAACTTGCCATGAATTACAACCTCAGTGAAAACCCTGAAATATATTTAGAGCAAGGATGTTTCAGAATATCCTCATTTAGATATCTTCCCTGAAAATATATTCTTTAATATAGTATAAGAGATTGGCCAGTGGTCTAGGCATGTCGCTTAGAGTCCTTGCTCTACGTATGAAAGGCCCTGGATTCAGTTTCCAGAACTGCACAAAAATAGAAGAGAGAAAGAGAATATCACTCACAGGCTCTGTCTGTCATGGGACACCAGCAAGGTCGTCTCCCAGAAAGAGGACTTGGTTACAGTTCCCACCACTGTAGCAGTATCTAGGTCCTTGGTAAAGCTCAGAGAGCAGTGAAAAACTGTGGGTGGCTTCAGTGAGTTTGGGTCCTGTAAATATTGTAGCACAGAGGCAGAGATTGGCCCGGATGCCTGGTAATCTATGGGTTTCTGATTTCTGAGTTCAGTTTGGCATGACTCTAAGAAATAGATGAGTTCTGAAGGCTAAAATCTTGCCTAGTAACCATTAAAAAAGGTTCAAGATGCCAGGCGTGGTGGTACATGCCTTTAATCCCAGCACTCAGGAGGCAGAGGCAGAGGCAGGAAGATCTCTGTGAGTTCAAGGCCAGCCTGGTCTACAGAGCAAGTTCCAGGACAGCTGAGGCTACAAGGGAGACCCTGTCTCAAAAAGACCCCCACCCAAAAAGATGGCCATAAGCTGTGTGCTATAGCACTCTTTTGCTCCCAGCACTTGGAAGGCAGAAACAGGCAGATCTCCATGAGATAGAGGCAAGCCTGGTCTACACAGTGGGTTCCAGGTAAACAGGGGTTACAGGGTGAAGTGGGGGAAATGGGAATACTTTAACTGAAGTGGGATGAGGGAGGGTTGTACAAGGAGGAGAGAGAGAAAGAGGAGAGATAAATAATTCTTACCTGGTGTGAAAAACCATAGGGATATAGATTAGTTCAAAAGCCTACTGAAAAATTACACAGATAATATCTCTACATGAGTCCACATGAATAGGTGAAGGCTAATATAACAAGAAACAGCCTGAGAAGGAAAACCTTCCTTTGAGTTGTTGGCCAGGGTACTCCAAGAGATTCCCAAAATTACACAGGCTAATGCCATAGCCCTTGATTGCCTCTTAGAACCTGAAGATAAGGCCTTATTGCTGAAGACAGGACCTACTTCAGACATAGCAGTTGGAGCAATGGAGCTGAAACTCATCTAGAAGCCATCTCCCTAAAGGCTAGCGCTCATAGGTTTGGAGAATACTATGCAAGCTACTAAGGAAGAACATCAATCGATGGTCCAACCACAGCTTTAAGGTCGAATAATTACAAGAATGGCCATCTCAGCAAACTGTATTGGTGTATTAGTGGCACTCTTATCTTCTGGGGTAATCAAAAGCTTTGGCCGGGCATGGTGGCGCACGCCTTTAATCCTAGCACTTGGGAGGCAGAGGCAGCTAGATCTTTGTGAGTTCAAGGCCAGCCTGGTCTACAGAGTGAGTTCTAGGACAGCTGGGGCTACAGGGAGACCCTGTCTCAAAAAGACAAAAAAAAAAAATGATGATGCATGCTTTCATTAACAAATTAAGTAACTATTTGTCCAATGTGCTTATTTCTAATATTTCAAGATAAAGCTTGAAAGTATAAAAAAAAAAAGTGGAGATATTTTTCTCTATCACACGAAATAAGTAACTCCAGAGATACCCCCTAGACTCTCAGAGAAAGACCATCACTGTTCTTCTTATTAGGAGTCCTGTACTTCAGTGGAAATGTTAGGGTATATTTCGGTCTGTCAACAACCCACTAGCTAGTCTACCTCCTCAATATCTTACAGAATAACTCATCTTCCTCCACACCTACCATTCATGTGCTCATCACTGATTGCTCTGGTGAATGTAGTAGCTTTTGTTTGACCTGTGTTAGGGCACTCTTAGTATAGTTTCATAATAAACCAGAACTGCTATTGCTTTCAGTGTGGTACTCTACACAGTGATTCCACACCCAAGCTCCTTTCTTCCTATGATGCTGCCACTTGACCAAGGAGTCAGGCTAATTTTCCTTGTGGGTTGAATGGTAAGTGCATTAGGCTTTGGGGGCCATATGGTCTAAGTTGCAACTACTCAAATGTGTCTTTATAGCACAAAAGCAACCATATTTATATCCGAATGAGTGTGGCTATTTCAAGAAAACTTTATTTGTAAATATAAAAATTTGAATTTCTTGTAATCCCAGCACTCAGGAGGCAGAGGCAGGCAGATCTCTATGAATTCAAGGCTAGCTTGGTCTACAGAGTGAGTTCCAAGACAGCTGGAGCTACTGGAAGACCCTGTCTCAAAAAAAAATGAATTTCATGTCAATTTTATCTGCCAATGAAATATTGTACTTTTGGTTTTTCTCCCCAAATTAAAAAATTTGAAAACAATTCTTTGGGGCTAGAGACAAGGCTTAGCAGTTAAGAGCACTGACTGCTCTTGCAGAGGACCTAGGTTCGATTCTCAGCACCCACATGGCGGTAAACTACTGTCCATAACTCCATTTCCAGGGTATCTGATTCCTTCTTGTGACCTCCAAGGGCATTGCAGGACAAGTGTGTACTAACATACATGCAGGCAATACACTCATACACATAAAATAAAAACAATAAATAAAGTTTTAAAAAATAAGAAAAATTCTTCATTTGGGTGCCATACAGACAGTGTTGGCCCACCAACCACAATTTGATGATTCCTATATCAGGGTGAACAGAAAATCAGATTTAAAATACTGTGGCTTAGTGATTCCAGCTACTTGAGTCATATTGTTTTGTTTCAATAGCTGAGTGTAAAGTGTAAGGCACTTTCTTCTGTTTTGTTTTGTTTTTGCTGCAGGCTCTGGAACTATGGCTGTGTCACACCCCATCGCTGCCAGCACACCGGAAGGGAGCAATTATGGAGCCATAGGTACTTTCCACCATGAGTCCTTCACTGCAGCTCCTTCCTTTTTCTCCAGAGATTACCCGGTAAAGGGCCCACCAGCCACTAACCCCTGGTGCATGGGCAAGCCAGTGCCCTGAGAAGCTGTGCTTTCACGTAGAAGATAAATTGGTTAGATAATCTAGAAAGTTCCTTCCAGCTCCACTTTCTATCGTTCTATTGTTCTGTTTCCTGGATCTGCTAGCCACACTTGAGCAGAATCCCCACAATGATTACCACTAACTTCCAAGCCCTCCCCCCCCCGGAGGGGGGATTTTTTTTTATATTTTTTTAATTACATTTAGTTTATTTATTTGGGAGGAAGGCTTGTGCCACAGTGCATGTTAGACATCAGAAGAGAACTTGTCTGTTCTCTTCTGATCTGTAACCAGTTCCCCCATACCTGTCTTGTAAGGTTAGGGGTGTATGGGCTGCTGGCCCCTTCCAGGGCACTTGTGGGCCTGTGGATGGGGCTCCTTCACGTGGGTCCTAGGGATTGAATGAGTGAATTTGGGTCAGCAGCCTTGGAGGCAAGCACCTTTACTCATTGAATCATCTTGCTGGCCCTATGGGAACTTTAAAAAAATCTCTCTCTCTCTCTCTCTCTCTCTCTCTCTCTCTCTCTCTCTCTCGTGTGTGTGTGTGTGTGTGTGTGTGTGTGTGTGTGTGTGTGTGTGTGTGTGTGTGTTGCACCTGTGCTGAAGTTAGACAATAAGTCTCTGGAGTTGGTCCTCTCCTGCCACCCCGTGGGACCCACGGATTGAACTAAGGTCTCAGGCTTACACGAAAGTGTCTCTACCCTCTGAGTCATCTCACCAGCCCCCGAGGACATTTTCATACACAGCCTGAGTTTAGGACCTGAAAGACATGTCATAGCAGCCACCATCTATTAACCAGCTGTTCCATCCTTGGCTTTCAGTGGCTATGAGTGTCTGGAGGATAAGATGAGCTGCAGGTGAACATGGCTGTGCTGAACAATGCGTCAGTAGGCCTGAACTCACAATGAGCCTGCACACTGCCACCCAGTCAGTCACTTAGAAACCCAGAATTCATTACCTGGCCTGAGAGGAGCCCAGTTCCCCCATACCTGGGTAGCTGGCCCCTTCCAGGGCAATTGTGAGCCTGTGGATGGAGCTCCTTCAAATGTCCATGGAGAGGGACTGGGAGTCCCACACTCCTGATCCATCGTTCTGTAACTTTGAGCATGTGGGCTTAGTGTAGGCTACTTATTTTTAGTTCTGTGAGAATGGGATTTTTTTAAACCATCTGAACTGAAGAAATAAAGTAGAAGATAGGCTCAGCTCTTGTGCTCAGGCTGTACAGAGCCCGTCTGCTCCAGGAAGCATTCATGGGAACAGAAAATCCCTCCCAAGAATATTATTTTCATTATATAATCATAGAAATGGCATGTGGAGGTTTTCTCAGTATAAATATTTCAAGAAATATATGGCTGTTGGATATGTATGTGCTTACATATATGTATTATAGATGCTGCAAGTTACTGTGTGCATAGGTGGACTTATATATTTGTGTTTATGTTTTAAGAGATTAAACAAGAGGGCTGGAGAGATGGCCTAGCGGTTAAGAGCTAGGTTAAGAGCGCCGACTGCTCTTACAGAGGACCCGGGTTCGATCCCCAGCACCCACATGGCGGCTGAGAACCGTCTTTAACTCCAGTTCCAGGGGAATCCGAGACCCTCTTCTGACCTCCATAGCATTGCACGACACGGGTGCACAAACCTACATGCAGACAATACATTCATACACATACAAAAAAATAAATAATTTTTTTAAAAAGAGAGATTAAACAAGAAATATAAGCACAATGTTATTTTTGCATCTGAATATTAACAGAGTAGATACCCTTACAGTATAACATGTATTTGTCCCTAGAAATAGACAAGTTAAACACAAAACTGGGAAAAAAAGGAAAAAAATGTAAGCTCACTGAGAAGGTAGGGGAGAAAGAGCACATATTGTGGGTAAAGAGTTTGGACCAAGATGGTATTTTCTAGAATGAGTCAGCACTGTGCATTTTGAGGAGAAATGGGCTCTATAAGCTGTTCTTGGTTTTCTGTTTGTTTGTTTGTTTGGTTGGTTGGTTGGTTGGTTGGTTAGTTGGTTGGTTGGTTGGTTGGTTTCTAAGGACACAGTCCTACTACGTAACCCTGGCTAACCTAAAACTTACTACACAGACCACATTGGACTCAAACTCACAGAGATCCACCTGCCTCTGCCCAGAGTGGAGGATTAAGGGCCTCCACCCCCACACTCAGCTTTGTTCTTGGCTTTTAATGGCAGGCGAGTTTTCTCTTTCAGATGAGTCAAGCTCCAGTCCTGGAAGGCAGATGTCCTCCTCCGATGGCGGGCAGGCGTGCCACTCAGACACAGATAGCTCTGTGGAAGAGAGTGACTTTGACACCATGCCAGATATAGAAAGTGACAAGAACGTTGTCCGGACCAAGGTACCAACTCTGCCTGGCCACAGTTTTTGAAAAGGAAGAAAGTTCAGTGGTAGAATAAACTTATCAGTAGCTCAATTTCCTTAGTTTTTCCCCTTCAGAGGAAGTCAAATTTCGTGGAGACTTTAGAGAAAATACCTGGACGCTAAAGGCCATACTCTGTCTGTTAGCACTTTTCTTTCCGGGGGGAAAAAATGAAAGAAAACAGGACATAAGTACTCTCAGTACCTCAAGGGTTTGTAAACAAGGGAGGAGGAAGGTAGCCTTTGCCGGAAGGCTGCTCTGCAAAACACCCTGTTTCTCTGTGTGCTATCTCCTTCAGGAGTAAAACCCATCTCTTTCCAGCATAGGTTTAATACATTATATTTTACGTGAGTGAAGAAATGAATATAAATGACAGTTTCAATTATATGTAAGTCAAGAACTATGAAGTGGACAGATCTGAAAGCTGAGAAGTTAATACTTGAGATGTGTGACATGTTTAATACTCCAGTAGGCTTCCCACTTAGCCAAAGCTTTGGACACCAAGAAAATGGTGGTGTTCTCATCACAGTATCCTTGGGAAAAGCAAAGTTAACAGAAAAATCTTGCTGAATAATTTTACTCTCTACCGAAGGATTAAACATAAAACGCTAAAGCTCTCTTTTGTATTTTACACCAGAAAGGCCAATCACAGCTTTGCATTCTCTTTTCATTGGTGCTGTAGATGTTCCTTTACCTGTCAGATCTGTCCAGGAAGGACCGGAGAATTGTCAGCAAAAAATATAAGATTTATTTTTGGTAAGTAGATGACCAGTAGGACCATGGATTTCTTTGTTACTTCCTCAAGTTCATGTATGTTTGTATGTACGTATGTATGCATTCATGTAAGAACTGCAGTGCTAGAGATCAAACCCAGGGCCACACTGACCTGTACCTCAGCCCTTAAATTATTTACCTTTTTTTTTCTTTGTAAAAACTACAAGCACTTATATCCCAAGGGGCATTTAAGGAATAGATATGGATGATGATTATGCTGATGCAACCAACTTTGGTTGATCGCCATACTCATGAACATGGCCCCTACCTGAGCTGCCTGCCAAGGATTCTCCCTGCTCTAGAAACTCCAGGCTAGCTGGGATCTTGTAGCATCATTTTTGTTCTCTGAAGAATACTTCTCTTGTGGATGCGACATTAGAGGAAAGCCAGGGCAGCGGGGCCACATGGAATGTCATAGCTGGACCATCACTGTGGAGCTAAATGTTATTTAAGATAGCTCCACTCCTCTGTATGTGTGACCCCTCACCTGTTACTTGTTCTTTCCCTCTGTTCTAAAGAGATAATGTAGTTATGCTGAAAGTGGATTTTACACTGTTTTACAAATGGTTGTAAAAAATAAATAAAAATACCATTATCAGTGAAACTGGGCATGATGACAAGTTCAAGATCAGCTTAACCAACCAGTCAGAACTCAAATACACTGAATAAATAAATGAATAAATACATAAATAATGTCAGTTAGTAGTATCAGGCTTCTCTGCTGTAACAAAACCAATAGTAGTAACCAACACAAGTTTTATTTACTTCTCTCTGTCCCCTTTGGCCAAGAAAATGTTTTCAAGGGTCCAAATGGAAAGCAGAGAGGCAGACTGGAGAAACAGGAACTATATCATCAGCTTCTAGTTGCTTTTGCAAGCTAACTATGGAGTCATGAGGTAGAAGCATTTCCTTAAAAACTGAGTAGAGATTCCACCATTACATTGAAAATCCCGATTTCTGGTTCTTCCTGTTGTAGGAACATCATCACCATCGCTGTGTTTTATGCCCTGCCTGTGATCCAACTGGTCATCACCTATCAGACGGTAAGTATCGTTCCACCCAGAATACCAGCTTCCACCTGCAGAGCATGTCTTTACTCTTATTTAAAGAGAAAAGTTTAGCTTGAGATCAGTTCAAGAACTAATAAAAAAGTAGTAATTTCTTTCCCATTTGGATTCCAATCGGGCTTCTCTGTTGCCTCATCTCTAATTGATATTTTCAATTATTTCCCAAATGTTTGATAACAAAGGACCTGGGACCTTATATTGCTTTGTTTAACAACATAAAATCATTCAGTCATAAACGTCTATCAGTGACATCTGTTATTTACCATTCTGAGCTATCTGATGACAGTAAGTGGAGTAGATAAAGTTACAGACTAACAGGCAGGGACTGAAGCTCTGTTGGTGGAGTGCTTGCCTAGTGTTCTGATTTGTCTTCCATTGCTGTGACAAAACACTCTGACCGACACCAACTTGGGGAGGAAAGGGTTTATTCAGCTCACATCTCCTGGGTCATAGTTCATCACTCAGGGAACCCAAGGCAGGAACTCAGGGCAGGAACCTGGAGGCAGGAGCTGAAGCACAGGCCATGGAGGAATGCTGTTCACTGGCTTGCTCCTCTGGCTCATGCCCAGCCTGCCTTCTTATACGGTACACAACAACCTGCCCAGGGTGGCACTACTCATTGTGGGCTGGGCCCTCCCACATTGCCTGATAATCAAGACAATATTCCACAGACATGGCCACAGGCCAATCCAATGGAGCCAATTCCCCAACTGAGGTTCCCTCAACCCAGGTGTGTCAAGTTGACACTAAAGCTATCCAGCACAAAGATCTAGGTTCAACCCCTGGTATGTCATAAACTGGACATGAAGATGCATGCCTGTAATTCTAGCAATAGGGACATGAGGGCAAGAGGTCAGAAGTTGAAGGTCATCTCACCTAAATAGTGAGTGCAAGCCCAGCCTGGGCTACTTGAGACTGTCTCAAAAACTAAAATAAAAGCTCCAGACTGAACAAAAGAAATCAGATGTCTAATTTAGCCTATGCCTTCTCATTGTGGATACTTTATATAAAATGTAAAACAGTTTCATGAAACTAACAAAATATTAAAACAACAAATAATTCAAAATCAAATGAAGACGATAGACAGCTTGAGAATACCCACTTCTCCATAGAACTCAGATCCAGGTCACTGATGCAGGAGCTTAATTTGGGGTCCAGATCTCTCAGTATAAATTCTCCTGAAATTATGAGATTTGAGAAAGCCCACTTAGAATAGCACAAAGCTAAGGATGTTTTATGCAGTGTCTCACAAACTTTGCTGTGCATTGAAATCACGTGGGACACTTTTAACAATCCCAGAGTCCAAGTCATACCCCACACACACACAAAGTAGATTGGCATCTCAGAAAGTCGAACCAAGTACCGGTAGTGTTTTAAGTCCTCTGTGATTCCTATGTACAGCCAAATCTGAGATCTAATGTTCTAAAATACTTAGTCCATTCATACATGTCACATGATAAGGACAAAGACTTTTTGAGGTTTGAACACCACTGTTTATCATCAAAATATTCTCTGTGTACATAGGAACCCTATCAGAAGCTGCAACTTGCTATTATTTGTGTAGGTTCTTAATAGAAAAGAGGATAACTATGGAAAGAAAAATACATGCTTCCTCATCGATCTGCTCCATGGGTATCATTTCCACTTAGAGGATGGAGAAGCTCCATATTCTCCCAGTATTAATCTAGGAAATAGGACAGAGCAAGACAGACTTATAAGACAGGTCCCAAATGTTAGCATCCTTTCAAATTCCTTTATCATGATAACAAAGGACTCACATTATTTGAATTCCATTTTGAGGATACTCAATGGAGTGCACAGAATATTTTTACGCAAAGCAAGTTGTCAGTATTAGAGGAAATGTGTGTTTGCTAGGTGACAGTGGTGGGTCATGATGGACCCCTTGAGAAGGACATGGGTTATGATTGTAATCACTGACAAGGCATTCCTGTGAGCCCTTCCGTGTTTGCTAGGTGACAGTGGTGGGTCATGGATGGACCCCCTGAGAAGGACATGGGTTATGATTGTAATCACTGACAAGGCATTCCTGTGAGCCCTTCCTGCTCTTTGTGACTTCAAGCAGGCTCAGAGGATAGAGAAAAGCCTCATTTCTTCTTCTCTCACTTGATTTTACAGGTGGTAAATGTCACTGGTAACCAAGACATCTGTTACTACAACTTCCTCTGTGCCCACCCATTGGGCGTCCTGAGGTAAACCCAGCTCTCTCGTTCCTCATGAAGCATTAGCAAATCTTCTCTGTCTAATATGACTTCAGGTGTTTTGTTTTGTTTTTGTTTTTGTTTTGGTGTTTTTGAGACAGGGTCTCCCTGTAGTCCCAGCTGGCCTGGGACCACAGAGATCCGCCTGCCTCTGCTTCCCGAGTGCTGGGATTAAAGACGTGCACCACCACACCTGGCTATAACTTCAGTTTTTTAAAACATACATACACACACACACACACACACACACACACACACACACACAACACCTGAGGGAAGCAATCCAAAATAAAGAGACATTCAACCCAGAAGTTAAGACCAGATATGCTTCTCTTTTCTCTGAGGGAGGGCCAGGAGAAGTGGGCAGTGAGAATTGACCTGCAGAGAAGTGGGCAGTGAAGTTTTTGAAAGTCAGGTCCCTGACTATGGTGCAGGTGCCCGTGGACACAAGCCCCTACCCTGTCTTATTTAGTCACAGAACTTCATGCGGTAGATGCTTTTATTAACTCCGTTTTTAGATGAAAATACTTAGACTTAGACTTGGTGAATTCAGATCCCTTGTTAGTGATTTCAGAGTTTGTCCCCAGGCCTGGCTAGTCTAATGCTACCAGAACTTGGTGAGATGGAAAGAGTTTAGCTGAGGAAGAAGGAACCTGACTTCCTGCTCTGAAGCAGAACTAGCTTTGAGTTCCTGAAATAGAGATGCTTTCTGCTGTCTGCCAAAGCTTATCCTGAAATTCACTGTTGGGAAGCCGAATATTGACACATGATGTGGGTACCCCAATCAGAGTTCACTCTCATGGTGTAGCTACTAAAATGCTCACCCTTCCCTGGACAGCTTTTTCTCAGGACTCCTATTTGCCCAGGGCCATCAGAAAAAGAAAAGATCAAGCAGGTGCTAGGAATGCTGGGTAGACATTCCTGACAGGAAACAGCCACATTAATCCAACTAAGCATCCTCGGGTCAAGGACTTAGATTAAAGAGGATTTCTGATGACTATCCAGCCCTGAAATCCCAGGAGAAAATTAGTGGTGAAAAGCATTGACTTCTGGCTTCGTGCATTCATGTTTGCATTCATTCTCTCGTGATTTCTCATCCTCCCTACAGTGCCTTCAATAATATTCTCAGTAACCTGGGCCATGTGCTCTTGGGCTTCCTCTTCCTGCTGATAGTCTTGCGCCGAGACCTTCTCCATCGAAGAGCTCTGGAAGCCAAAGACATCTTTGCTATGGTGAGGAGGAAGTAGGGAGAGGTAGGAGCGGGGAGGACCAGGGTTCCAAGCAGATCCGCAAATGGGAGGGATAAACTGCGCAGGGGGCCGTGAGGCCAGCATTTGTGTGTCTAGGTCCTGCATATGTCACTCATTAGTGTCTTTCTGTTAACACTTTCTCTCTTTTTCAGGAGTATGGGATTCCCAAACACTTTGGTCTCTTCTATGCTATGGGCATTGCACTGATGATGGAAGGTGTGCTCAGTGCTTGTTACCATGTCTGCCCTAATTACTCCAACTTCCAGTTTGGTAATTAGAATTTATATCAACAAAATAGATTTGAGTTGTAGGAGTCCCGTCCTGGGACCCTTCCAAAAACATCAAGTTTGTACTTTCGAGGCATTTGGGGGGAGCTGAAATGATCTGGGTGTATCTCGGCATTGAGCAAGGTTTCTGTGTGTTATGCCCTTTTTTCTCTCAGACCATCTTTTAGACTAGAAAACACTCAACATCTAATGCTGATGCCCTGAAAGACACAAAGTCAGCGAATGGGCTAAGATCACTACCTTTAGTCTCCCTTCTCTGTAACTTGCCCAAGTGTGCAGTCAGACTGCTCTAGGGCAAAAGTAATGGAAAATCCAATTTAGAATTGAATAATAATAAGGCCATCACACTGACAGCTCATGTCTGGAAGGCAGAGAAAATACTGTGTGGCTGGCATACCTGGAGGCTCTGGCCCTTCTCTATGCCTGATCCCTTATATGTATGCACCCAGCCTATATGCTGGTCCCTTATATGTATGCACCCAGCCTATATGCTGGTCCCTTATATGTATGCACCCAGCCTATATGCTGCTCCCTTATATGTATGCACCCAGCCTATATGCTGCTCCCTTATATGTATGCACCCAGCCTGTATGCTGGCTTGATCCTGAGGCAAACTTCTTCATGGTGGCCAAAAGCAGTCACACAGATCCTGGTTTCAGGTCTCCAGCTCCAGGTCTAGAAGAGATTTCAGGTGTGCTTATAGAAACCTTTACTTAGAGCAAGGAGATATAAGAAACCCCAGAGACAAAATCAAGACTAATTTGGTACTTTTCCTTCTATTTTGTATTTGTATTTTTATTATACTTGTGATAAATTAGTATTCGTTTATCACACTGTGCCCCACACAGTTTTTCATTCAATCAAGAAGGTGGTGGTTCACTCACTTTTAATCACTATCATATTCTGTTACAAAATGTATCAAATTTATTCACTCCTTCACTGAACACTTTGGTGTTGTTGATATTTTGCTATTCTGTCCAGTGTCTGCCAAAACTGTCTTGGACATATGTCTCTCTATAAAGGTGAGGGAGGTCCCCTGGGGTACCTATAGGTGGGAGTTCTGAATTATCTGGCTTGTGCGCATCTTCTGTTTTGCCCCAAGCTAACAAATTTCTAGAGCTTTCATTTTCCCGCATCAGCATTAACATTTGCCGTTGTCAGACACTTAAATTTTGGCTGAAGTTTTGGGTAAGGGGGCCTCTCTGTAACTGTAATGCAGCTGAGCTACATATAATAACGCAACTGTTTCCATTAGAAGGCTATAATGCTATGCATATAGGCACAGCAGTGAATGTGGCTATGATTAGAATACTGAAAATAGCTTCCCATACCCACCTGACATTCATCTTATTGTCACCCTGCCTAAACTATCACCATTAAAGATTCTTTTGCCAAATATCAGGTTTAAAACAGAAACACCCCTGTAAATGGGGTAGCTGTTTATTTTCCCTATTCAGTGGATCCTTTTAGGGATCCACTGAATGGTTAGAAATGAGTAGGCTCTTCCTTGACTATATGCCTGGCAGACTGCCATCTTGGAGATCCCCGCACAACAGCAAATACTCTGCTGACCAGAGCCAGGGGGTGCTCAGAAGCTGAGGAAAATCTAGAGTGACACCTGTCAGCCACCTACTGAACTTCTTGTCTTGGCTTCTCCTCCTTTGGGTCCTCAGACACCTCCTTCATGTACATGATCGCCGGCCTCTGCATGCTGAAGCTCTATCAGACCCGCCATCCGGACATCAACGCCAGCGCCTACTCTGCCTACGCCTCCTTCGCTGTGGTCATCACGCTTACAGTTCTCGGAGTGGTGGGTCCTCTGCATCAACCTTGTGTCTGGCTCTGGAAAAGTGCCCTCTTGAGACACTTTGCTGTTGTTTTTGCTTGTGTCTTTGCTGGGCCTCAGGTGCACAGGTTTGGGATTCTCATCATGGGTTGGTTCTTGGCTCTCTGCTTCAGTTATTTAGTGGATGATTTCTTTTTAGTATAATATTTTGTAGTTATTCTTTGAGAATTTTACACATGCATACCATGTATTTTCATCATATTCAACCCCCACTCCCTGCCTCTAACTCCTCCCAGATCCTCCCCACACTGCTCCAAACTTCCAATCCTTCTAAAAGATATTTTAATATTCATACATGTGTATAAAGTATTTGAGAAAATCCACTCTCTCATTGCCTCCCCTTTAATTCCTCCCCTAACCCCTCCACCTTTCCTTCCCAATATCATGTGCTCTTTTCTTTAACACACACTCAGCCCACTTCATAATGCCTGTGTGTGCACAGATGTGGGACTGTCTGCTGGAGAATGGTTAGCCACACAGGGCCTACATCCCTCAAGAGAACTGATGTCCCTCCCAAGCATCCCTCAATGCCAGCAGCTCTGAGAAGGACTTCGTGAGCCTTGACCCCATCTGTGCCGGGATTTCGGCTGGCTTGATCGTGTACAAGTGTTGTGGAAGCAGCCCAGCCACTACGGGTTCATGTGTGCAACTGAGCTGTCATGTCCAGGAAATACTGCTTTCTTCAGACATCCACTCCCTCTGGTTCTTAGTCTTTCCACTCCATCTTCCATGATGATCCCTGAGCTTCAGGGGAAGATGGTGACACAGAAACCCCATTTAGACCTAAGCAATCCACAGGTTCTTATTCTCAGCACATTGACCAGTTGTAGATCTCTGTCTTAACCACCATCTACTGCAAAAAAAAAAGAAAAAAAAAAAAAAAAAAAAGCATCTCTGCAGTGCCTGGTGGCCCATGCTTTTAACTCCCAGCACTGGAGGCAGAGCAGGCGATCTCTGATTTCAAGGCCAGCCTGCTATACATAGTGAGTTCGCAGACCGAGCTGGGACTACAGGGAGACCTTGTCTCCAAAAACACCCCCCCCAAAAAAAAGGAAAGCAAACAAAAAAAAAGCATCTCTGATGAGGGTTGAAAGGTGGACTGATCTATGGGCATAAGCAATTTAGGGGCAGTTTATTAGTGTGTCAATTTAGCATCATAGCGTACTAGATTATCCCCCCAGGGCCTGTAACTGAGCCAACCATGAGGTTTTGATCCAGTTAATGGTACCATGCCTGGTACCATCTTGTGGAGTGGGCTTTAAAGCCAATGAAAAAGTTCTTGGTTACGCCCAAACATTCACGGCACTATTACACCAGTGGGCAGATCTTCGCCAGGTTCCAGCTTAAGTCATCTCACCAAGGGTTTCACACTTGATAAGACCCGTGTTTGACTCCTCCCCAGTAGCAAGCATAGAACCTTCCAGCACTTTGAAAGCTAGCCTGTACAGATGAAACTCTCAGGTTGGTACCAGCTTGATTTTTTTTTTCATGTCTTATGTGGTACCTTCAGCAATAGGGTCTTTTTTTTTTTTTTTTTTTTTTTGGTCTTTTTGAGACAGGGTCTCACCGCACCCACGGCTGACCTGGACCTCACTATGTCAACCAGGCTGGCCTTACGCTCACAAAAATTTGCCTGCCTCTGCCTCCTGAGTGCTGAAATTAAAGGTGTGCGCCACCACGCCCAGCAGTGCAATATGGTCTTATCGTTGAGTTCTGGAGGGCAGCCGAAGGCAGTGGCAGTAGCCTGTAATATCTGCGGGTAGTTCTTTGGGTGCCAGTGACCAACAGCTCAGAGAGAGGAAACCTGTATCTGCCAGTGCTGGGCTTTTATTTGGTAGCCTGTTGTGTCTGAGAAGGCATTGATCCCTGTTACAGGTAACTCCGTGTGTGTGTGTGTGTGTGTGTGTGTGTGATGTGTATGTGATGTGTGTGATGTGTGTGTGATGTGTGTGCAGTGTGTGATGTGTGTGTAGTGTGTGTGTAATGTGTATGTAGTATGTGTGTAGTGTGTGTGATACATGTGTGTGTGTGTGTAGTGTGCATGTGTGATGTGTGTGTAGTGTGTGTGTAGTGTGCATGTGTGATGTGAATGTAGTGTGTGTATAGTGTGTGTGTGTGATGTGTGTGTAGTGTGTGTGATGTGTATGAAGTATGTGTGTGTCTATGTGTGTAGTGTGTGTGTGATGCATGTGTGTAGTGTGTGTGTAGTGTGCATGTGTGATGTGTGTGTAGTGTGTGTGTGGTGTGTGTGTGATGTGTGTGTGTAGTGTGTGTGATGCATGTGTATAGTGTGTGTGTAGTGTGCATGCATGATGTGTGTGTAGTGTGTGTGTACAGTGTGTGTGATGTGTGTGTGTAGTGTGCGTGTGTGTAGGCTTCTATAGTAGTAGGTCTCTATATGGCTTTCTTGGTGGTCTTTTGTGTTACACCTCCCCATAACCCTTCCTCTACTCTGTCCTCCCACCGTCTACCCCCATTTAGCCTCTCCTGTTTCATATCTCCCTCGCCTCTTCATATCACCTGTGTTCTACTCCCCTTTCCTTTGAATCTCCCCATGGACTCTTACTAGTTTCCTGCCTTCTATGGGTACTCCAGTTTAAACATACATATCTAAAGATTCAAAACTAGCATACACATATGAGAAAAAATATTTGCTTTTGTCTTTCTGGGTCTGGGTTATGCTCCTCTTCCACAGTATTTCCTGAGCCTTGGGAGGGGAAGTGTGATGTGGATGTCCTGTTTATGGCTGAGCACCCCACAAGCACTTACTCTCTGAACTTTGACCAGTATTGAGTCTATATTAACCATCATCCAGTGCACAAAGAAGCTTCTCTGATGAGGACTTAAAGCTACACTGATCAATGGGTCCAGAAATACTTATTTAGTACACTGCAAAATAACAGTAGTAAGTTCTCCTCTTAGACCTATGAGCTCCCCACCCACAGATTTTTGCCCAGATTTACAGTACCAGGTATGTATTTCCTCTTTTGGAGTGGGCTTTACATCCAATCAACAGTTTTCATCCTACTATTGCACCAGTGGGCATATCTTGCCACACTGGCCATTATTTTATTGGCTAATGATTTCTAAGCATGTGGTAGACACCTATAAGCCTAGCCCAGTATGGTTTTAATATTAACATGGAACACAAGTCATGCTGACTTGGAATACATATACAAAGCTGACTGAAGAGAACAATCTGAAAGAAGAGAAATTACCTTTAGATCTGCGTGGGAGCAGTTGTTGGCTGTCCTCAGTTATTGGGAAGAGCTTTCTCTGCAGTCCGAGACCCTTGCCCCTTTGTTGTTACTGCTCCACTCCCTCCCCCATCTCCTCTTCTTTCCGCTTTCATTTGGCTAGATAACTATGATTTTTTCCCTCTCCACTGTACAGTAAGATCTCTGTGAGTTTCAAAGAAGCAAGAAAACAAAATGCACACACAGTTAGATGGTTTTTAGAATATTTTAATTCATTCTTTGACCATTTGAGACACGTGTACAAGGTGTTGTGAGCATGTCCACCCTGACTCCCTCTGCACACCCTTGGAACACCCCCAGCATAGTCCCCTCCCACATGCATGTGCCTTCCTTTTTAGTAACTCACTGAGTCCAGCTCCTGCGTGTGTAGGCAGCTTACTGTACCACACTACCAGTGTCCACACCCCCAGAAGAAAAATGATTCCCTCCTCTCCACAGCAGCCAACTGTGAATGGTTCCTTGGCTAGGGATAAGGGCTCATGATTCTCTTCTCCATCCATCCTGAAACGCTGACTGGCTTGATCTTGTGCAGGTCCTGTGCAGGTAGCTATAGCTGCTGCACACTTATGAATGCCAATGGCCTTATCATGTATTCCATGGCACCTCTCTCCATCTTCCAGCTCTTATCTTCTTCCTGCCCCTACTTGATTAATATTCTCTGAGCCTTGGGGGTAGTTGATAATGATAAACCATTTAGAGCTGAGCATTTACTGTCACTTATTCTCAGGACTTGGCCAATTATGAGTCTCCACATCAACCATTGCCCAGTACACAAAAAAAGCTTTTCTGACCAAGGTTGACAGCACCACTAATCTATAGGTATATACATGAATGTTTAAAAGGCAATATAATATGTCCGTTTAGCAATGACTAGCTTCTTTTTTCCACTCTAAGCATGTGTATTAGTCACGTTTCTGTTGCTGTGATAAAACCACCATGAGCAAGGGAATTTATAAAAGGAAGAGTTTATTTGAGCTTACAACTGAAGGTTCCAGGGAATCACAATTCATTGTGGTGGGA
>VZQC01002858.1:1098452-1113550 GCA_009823505.1 Rhizomys pruinosus
CCTCTCCTTAATAACTTTAATCTCCTTATGAAAGGGAGCCTCTCCTTCATATGCCTTGGCCACACCTTTAATCTTCCTAGTGTACTTTTCAGATCCAAACTGTACATTCTGCATTTCTTTCTGCCCCATTTGCTCTTTTTCACTGTAGATCTGTATAATATACACCATTAATAGCCACACCACCATTTCTACATTAGGATGTCTTGAAATATCCTCCGCCAAAGACATTAGTCCATTGCTTTTCAACTCAGCATCAGGCAAGCATTTGGGCTGTGGGCAAACTGCTGCCAGACTCTTTATCAAAATATACCAGTTGCTGCCTAAGTCTTTATTTTCCTCCAGAACTACATTTTTTGCAGCAATGCTTTCTTCCAGGCTTCTACTAGAATGGCCCCTTAAGCTCTGCTTACAGTAGTCAACAGCTTTTCTAGCCCAAAGTTCCAAAGTCTTCCACATTTCTCCAAACATCCTCATGGTAAGGTTCTTCACAGCCAACAGCCCACTCTCTGGTACCAAATAACTGTATTAGTCACTTTTCTATTGCTGTGATAAAGCACCATGAGCAAGGGAACTTATAAAAGGAAGAGTTTATTTGAGCTTATGATTGACGGTTCCAGGGAATTAGAGTCCATTGTGGTGGGAAGCATGGTGGCCAGGGCTGGAGCAGCAAGCCGAGGGTCATATCTCGAAATGAGCACAGGAAGCAGAGAGACTGGAGACCGCAAGGCTTGTTAAACTCACCAAGCCTGCCCCCAATAACATACTTCCTCCAGCATGGCCACACCTTCTAAGACCTCCAAGAACAGTACCACCAACTGGAGACAAAATATTTGAATACTTAAAAGCCTATGGGGGACATTCTCATTCAAATCACCACAGCATGTAAAGGAAACAATGATTCTAGAAAGTTCTCTGGGAAAACTCCAGATTACAGTAACCTCCATTTTTATCCCCAGGTGTTTGGAAAAAATGATGTGTGGTTCTGGGTCATCTTCTCTGCAATCCATGTTCTGGCCTCTCTGGCCCTCAGCACCCAGATATACTACATGGGCCGTTTCAAGATAGGTGAGTAAGCACACGTGCGGTCTCCTGAGAAGCAAGTGCAGAACCTTCTTCATTCTTGGTGACAGTGCTGCTGATCTTCACGAGTACATGCTCTGAACTCTGTGCTATGTCTAATTATCTCGAAGAATGTCTTCTTCCAGAGCCAGGTGTGGTGGCACATGCCTTTAATCCTAGCACTTGGGAGGCAGAGGCAGGTGGATCTTTGTGAGTTCAAGGCCAGCCTTTTCTACAGAGCGAGTTCCAGGACAGCTGGGGCTACAGGGAGACCCTGTTTCAAAAAGACCAAAAAAAAAAAAAAAGAATGTCTTCTTCCTTATAGATTGTAATAAGCTATAATCACTATTTCTGTTTTCAGCTGTGAAACTTATAGATTGTAGAAACTTATAGATTCCCACACTTCAGAGCTGAGGCATACCTCCACCTGCTATTTGCAAACACCATGATGCAACAGACTTTGATAGTGCTTTAGGAGAACAGTCTGTTCAACATACCACTAGTCTCACCTCAAGGAACATTTTCCTTTCACACATTCAAAAGGAAACATTTATCTAATGCTAAATGATTGTCAAGAATAAATCATATAGGGGCTGGAGAGATGCCTCAGCAGTTAAAGCTACTGGCTGCTCTTATAAAAGATCCAAGTTCAATTCCCAGCACTGACATGGTGACAGGCAACCATCCATAACTCCAGTTCCAATGAATCCAGTGTCTTCTGGCCTCCATGGCCATTACATGACATGGGTGCATTTACATACATTTAAAGCAAAACACTCATGTACTTAAAATAAAAAGAAAGAAAAGAAAATATATATCATATCCATATACTAGGGCTAAAACTGTTGTAGACCAACTTATCAAACAGAATCCCTTACAACACTGCTTCGACAGTGTGGATTGAGTATTCTATAGAAATCAGCTTGTGGGGGCTGGAGAGATGGCCTAGCGGTTAAGAGCGCCGACTGCTCTTACAGAGGACCCGGGTTCGATCCCCAGCACCCACATGGCGGCTGAGAACCGTCTGAAGCTCCAATTCCAGGAGAACTCCAGTTCCAGGGAAATCTGAGACCCTCTTCTGAACTCCGCGGCATTGCACGACATGGGTGCACAGACTTGCATGCAGACAGTACATTCATACACATACAAAAATAAATAAAATTAATAAAAAAAATTTTTTAAATAAAAAAAAGAAATCAGCTTGTGACCTGTTGTCAGTCAGTCATACACATTGGAAGAAGTTCAAGATATTTCCAGAATTACATTTTTAAATTATTTTAATATGTTGGAAATAATACTTAAAATGCATTTGTTGGGGCTGGAGAAATGGGTCAGCAGTTAAGGTATTGCATGACACAAGTGCACTTACACACATGCAAGCAATACACTCATACACATAAAATAAAAATAATAACTCAGCAAGACTGGGCCAATTAATAGCCTGTCATGGTAGGGGGAGGGGCTTGTGGGGCCTCCGTGAGCATTTGTACACAGATAAGCTGTTGGGGGGGGGCATTATTTTGTTTTCAGAGGGGTTACCACTGGTAAGGACACATGCTGCTGTGAACAACTACCAACTACCCTTCTAAGGAAATTCAATCGCACACACGCACGCACGCACACCTCATTACATCATCCCACTGTGTAACAATGGGTAACCCAAGCCAAAGGACCTAACTCAAGACCCTTATTTCCAGATAACATAAAATCTCTTCTCAAAGAATAAAATATTACTTTTGAATGACAGGATACAAAAGTGTCTGTTCTGACAGATGCCAAATCACAAGAACCAGAAATACTTAGAGCAAGTGACATGACTTAAATGGGACAGCAGCACTCAGGTACATTTAATAGGTATTTAGCTATGAATATGATAGTGCATGTGTTAAGAAATCAGCACTGTTTTATTAAAGCCAACAAATTATCACCTTTTAGTGCTCAAAAGAAACTCAATGGTAATAAAAACAACAACCCAGACAAGCCTGGTGGTTCAGGCCTAGAATCCTAGCTACTCAGGAGGATGAGGGAGGGTGGTAAGAGTCTCAGTGGTAAAGGTGCTTGAATGGTTTACAAATGCGTATAACTTTAGCTCCAAAGTATAAAATGCCCTCATCTGGCCTCGGTGGGTACCTACATTCACATGCACATACCCACCCAGACACACATACACATTAAAAGTAAAATTTTAAAAAATAAAGTAAGGGGCTTGAGAGATGGCCTAGCAGGTAAGAGCGCTGATTGCTCTTGCAGAGGACCTGGGTTCGATCCCCAACACCCACATGGTGTCTGAGAACCATCTTTTACTCCACTTCCAGGGGAACCTGACACCCTCTTCTGACCTCCGAGGCATTGCACAACATGGTGCACAGACCTACATGCAGACAGTACATTCATACACATACAAAAAAATTTTTTTAAATAAAAACTATAAATAAAAGGATGAGACAGGAGGTTCAAGTTCAAGGCCTGGCTGCCCTAGAGTGCAGTGCGAACAAGGGCAAGCTGGGGGCAACTCAGTGACCTTGTCTCAAAACAGAAAGTATAAAAAGGAGAGGGGCTGTAACTTAGTTGCAGTATGCTTGCCTAGATTCTGTGAGGCTTTGCATTAACTGCATGTACTGGGGGAAAAGAAGACAGCTAGCTAAATTAATGTATTAGTAACTTTCCTGTTGCTGTGATAAAACACCTTGACCAAGGCAACTTATAGAAGGAAGAGTTTATTTAGGCTTACGGTTCCAGATAAGAGTCCACCATGGTGGGAAGGCAGCCGGAGCAGAAAGCTGAGTGCTCACATCTTCAAGCAGGCACAGGAAGCAGAGAAAGAGAAAACTGGAAGTGGGCAAGGCTATGAATTCTCAAAGCCCCAGTGACATGCTTCCTCCAGCTAGGCCACGACCTTAAATGGTGCTGATCAAGTGCTCAAATACTTAGAGACTAGGGGGAATCATCTCATCCAAACCACCACAACTGATTTCCTTATAAGTAATGCACCAGTGAACCAGGGGCTACTAGTATTTATATGATACAGAGTTTAATACTAACAGAAAAAACTAGAATAGTGATAATCACCAATCACCACAGAACCAGTCCAAAGAAGAAAAGAATGTTAAGAGAGTTGGCTGACAGTGAATAAATACACTCATAAATCTGATCTGTACATATAAACTACACTCTATGAGGCCCTACTGCTTTCAAAAATTAGACTCTCAGCTGGGCATGGTGGAATGTGTCTTTAATCCCAGCACTCCGTAGCCAGAGCCAGGCAGATGGATCTTTGTGAGTTCAAGGCCAGCTGCTACAGAGGACCCATGTTCTCAAAAAAAGACTAAAAAAAAAAATCCAACACACAAAAAATCAGACTTTGTAAATAAGGAACATCAACCAGAGAGAGCAGCTTTCAGGCAGCTGTGCGCGGTGACGCTTTCAGGCAGCAGACAGCCGTGTGTGGTGACGCTTTCAGGCGTTGTGTGTGGGACGCTTTCAGGCAGTAGACAGCTGTGCGGTGATGCTTTCAGGCAGGGTGTGTGACGCTTAGGCGTGACAGCTGCATGGTGATGCTTTCAGGCAGGTGTGTGGTGACGCTTTCAGGCAGTAGACAGCTTGCGTGGTGACGCTTTCAGGCGGCAGACAACTGTGCGTGGTGACGCTTTCAGGCAGTTGTGTGTGGTGACGCTTTCAGGCAGTAGACAGCTGTGCGTGGTGACGCTTTCAGGCAGCAGACAAGCCTGCGTGGTGACGCTTTCAGGCATGACAACAGAACAGCCGTGCGTGGTGACGCTTTACAGGCAGTAGAAACAGCAATGTGTGTGGTGACGCTTTCAGGCAGTTGTGTGTGGTGACGCTTTCAGGCAGTAGACAGCTGTGCGTGGTGACGCTTTCAGGCAGTAGACAGCTGTGCATGGTGACGCTTTCAGGCAGTTGTGTGTGATGACACTTTCAGGCAGTAGACAGCTGTGCATGGTGATGCTTTCAGGCAGTTGTGTGTGATGACACTTTCAGGCAGCAGACAGCTGTGCATGGTGATGCTTTCAGGCAGCAGACAGCTGTGCGTGGTGACGCTTTCAGGCAGCAGACAGCTGTGCGTGGTGACGCTTTCAGGCAGCAGACAGCTGTGCGTGGTGACGCTTTCAGGCAGCAGACAGCCGTGCGTGGTGACCCCAGGTTTCTATCACCACCGATCTCCACTGTAAATCAATCCTCTTCTCCGTCCCTCCTTCCTGGAAGCCCTCCACATAGTCCTTCACCTGACATGTCATGCATATAACTTAATTCCTTGTTCATTATTTCTCTAACCTCACAGTAAAATACACTTCATGTAGGCAAAGATTTTTTTTTTAATTATCCATTTGCTCACTATTGTATTCAAATGAAAAAATATAACTTGATTATGTGTTGATATTATGATTTGGACTGCAATATCCCCAAGGACCCATGTTCTAAAGGACTACTACCCTAGCTGGTGACACTCCTCAGAAGAGCTTGGGTCTTTAGAGTGCTGTGTCAGTCTCTTTTATTACTGATGTGATCAAACACCTGAGGAAACAGCTTACAGGAAGAATGGCGTATTTTTTTTCTCAAGGTTTTAGACTTCAGCACATCATAGTATTGGGAGTATGTGATAGAGGCTACTTACTTCCTGGTGGACAGGAAGTAAGAAGGAAAGGGCCAGGGACAAGGTACTCCCATGAGCCCACACGTAAGGGCCTAAGCTGGTCCCCACCTCCTAACATCTCTGGGGCCTCCTGAAATAGCGCCACCAGCTCAGGACCTGTGCTTACATGTGACTAGGGAAGAAACCATAACAAGTACTAACCCCAGCAACGCATGAAGTTCACATGAGCTCATGGATGAATGGCCTGTTAGGCAAGGTCTAGTCAGAAGTAGGTCACTTGGGCATGTCTTAGAAAGGCATATCTTAGCTGGGCATGGTGGCGCACGCCTTTAATCCTAGCACTTGGGAGACAGAGGCAGGTGGATCTTTGTGAGTTCAAGGCCAGCCTGGTCTAGAGAGTGAGTTCCAGGATAGCTGGGGCTACAGGGAGACCCTGTCTCGAAAAGACCAAAAAAAGAAAGGCATATCTTGTTTCTGGCTTCTGCTTATATCTAACCTTCTGTTACGATGCTCTGCCTTACTACAAGCCTAGAAACAATATGGATGGAAACCTCCATAATCATGAGGCAAAAGAAACTGCCTCTTGTAAGCTAATTTTCTTGGGTATTTTGTCTGAGTGAGAAAAAGCAGACTCAAACAGTTGACACTGTGGATCAACAGTGATTGAAACTGGACTGTTACCTAGAAAATTTTCCCAGACATGGTTGACGGTGCGTTTACTTTAAAGTCCTTGAAAAAAAATTCTACTAAGATGACCCACTATAGCTTATTTAAATCATAAAAAAGTCTTAATTCTCTAGAAAAATTTTTCCATTAAATTAAATTACTGATTGTAAATTTTACTAATTTTGTTGACCAATGTGGAGTAGATGACAAATTAAATAGGATAAGTATAAAATAAATATAATCCTAACCAAATAATATCATATTAATAAGATCGAGTGATGATNCAAATAAGTGTATTCAATTTTCCTCAAGGTAAATCATTATATATAAACATAGGTCTGCCCCCTAATATTGACAGAGCCCAGGGAAAGAATGCAAGTAAAAAGTTCACAACATGAATGTGAAATTTTAAATCATAAGTCAGGTTAAGAGCTATTAAAAAAGAAAAGGAAAAGGAGCAGAGTGGGGCAGGAGGAGGGCGGGATGAGGGAGGGAGGAAGGGAGGAGGGAGGGGGAGGGGGGGGTGCGCTCGAACTCTGAAGCTCAGGGAGAGTGTGTCATTAGAACATGCAAACCCCTGGGTTTGATCCCTAGCAAAAAAACAAAAAAAAAAAACTGATGAAAGAATTAAGAACAAGCAAAGGAAAATATTCCAAAGAAAGAAAAAAAAAAGAGAGGGAGGAGAGGGAGGAAGGGACTAAAGAAGGGAAGGAAGGAAGAGAAGCAAAACAAGAAGATGGTAAATACACCTTAATTACAGCCTAGAAGACTCTGGTTCAAATTTAGAATTTTTGGTCCCCCCAAAGAACAATATACAGGCTAGAGAGATAGCTCAGCAATTAAGCAATTTACTGTTTGTCCAGAGGACCCAGTTCTGTTCTCAGCACCATATGGCAGCTAACAACCATCCATAATTCCAGTTCCAAGGGACATGATGCCCTCCCTCTCTGTCCCTTGAGGGCTTGCATGCAGATGGTGCACTTATATCCATGCACACAAAACATTCATACATATAAAATATTTTTAAAAGAAACACATCGGGGGCTGGAGAGATATAGACCTAGCTGTTAAGGGCACCGATGCTCTTGCAGAAGACCGCTGGAGTGGTTTCGATCCCCAGCACCCACCTGGCGGCTCTAAGAACCGTCTGTAAACTCCAATTCTAGGAGAACTCCAGATCCAGGGAATCAAGACCCCTCTTCTGACCTCCGTTGGCATTGCCACAACACGGATGTGAAACAAAGGCCTACATGCAGACAGTACACTCATAACCCATATAACAATAAATTAAAAAAAATTTTTTAAAAAAAGGCACACCATCTGGGAAGGAGGGATGCCCTAGCGGTTAATAGTGCCAATTGCTCTTGCAGGACCCGGGTTCGATCCCCGGCCACCAAAATGGAGGCCAAGAACCGTCTGAAATCCAATTCCAGGAGCACTCCGTTCAGGGGATCCAACACCCTCTTCTGACTCCCGCAGCACTGCACGGACATGGGTGCACAGACTTTGCATGCAGACCGTACATTATACACATACAGGAAATATAAATAATTAAAAAAAAAAAAAAAAAAGAACACCATCAAACATCTCTGATTCTTCTACCTCTGGCTTTCAATCGGTTTTTTTTTTTTTTTTTTTTTTTTGGTCTTTTCTGAGACAGGGTCTCCCCTGTAGCCCAGCTGTCCTGGAACTCATTTCTGTAGCCAGGCTGGCCTTGAACTCACACGAGATCGCTGCCTCTGCCTCCCAGTGCTAGGATTATTAAGGGTGTGCGCCACCCACGCCTGCCTAGGCTTTCTGTATCTTCACAGCCATTCCCTAGCTATGCTAAAAACACTCCAATGTCCCCATCAACCTGCTACCGAATGGTAACCACCTAGCCACCCCTTGCCCCTAGAGGTCCGCGGTAAGGAGGCCTTCCAAGCTCAGGAAGATAAACCACGGAGGCCCTGAAAGTTCTGGGAGCAAGCCCAGGGTATTTCATCTGGGAAAGGAATTTCCCCAAATGATCCTGTAATCTGTAAGTGTAAGGATTCCTTTCCTTGTACAGATCCCTCATCCAAAGGGTGGCAATGGGCCTTCTACAGGAAGAGAGCCCTCTTTCCCATAGCAATTCGATGTAAGGAAGTAGATTAAAGGTTTACATCAACATAAAAATGTTCTCATCTGGACATGGTGGTGCAACCTATAATCTCAGTTCTTGGAAAGACTAAAAGCAGAGGGACGGTGAGTGAGTCAGGGGCCAGTGGCTACATGTTAGGGCCTATTTTAAAAAGCACTAAAAAAACTTATCATCTTCAGTGTTTGATTTTCCCTTTTGGACCTGGTCAGTAGATCTACCCTTCTGTAGGTAGTGTACCACCAAAAAGTAAGGTATCTAGGTCCTGCTCCATATTCCAGACAAGAAAGGTGAGTCAAGTTCTGTACCAGGGAGCCATCCTCGGATGGGTAAGCATTTAGCAGAGTTGGTAACCTATTGTTAGAGAGGCATATTTGCATTACCCTGCTGATCAGTCTTACAATTGCGGCACCATGATCCAGACACCATATTGGGCCCCTGAAACCAGAAATAGACCCTCCAGCTCCCAAGAAAAGCTTCATTAGGAGAAAAAGAACCCTTGTTGATACCATACCAGGGCTCTGATGGGGAAACAGCCTTCAATTCCTAAGAACAAAGGGAGTTTCTTACCATGTGGCCTGCCTATGTGCCAGGAGTTACAGGGCTCTGGGAAGGTAGTAGGTAAAAGTCAAGTTAAGTTTCAAGCTTGACTTTGAACTGGATATCAGGGGTGAGGGGTGAGGCTAGACTTGACAGCCTGCAAGGAGGAGGGAGACTGGGGGGTCACAACAGGCCAGGCTTGCTTATCAATTCTCTGTGCAGAGTAGCAAAGGAGGGGGTTGGGTATATGGAGGAGGAACTCTTGGAGAAGAGCGGAGAGAGAGAGAGAGATGAGACGGAGAGAGGAGAGAGAGAGAAACAGCTGAAGGTCTGTGGCCTAACAGCTGTTTCCTTGTGACAGTGATTGTGTTTAAAGTTAGTCCAAAGGCAGGAAGTCAGATTAATGCACAGTGATTCAGCAACTCCAACCTTTCCACACACTTTCTTGTTGCCTTTGCTTTCTAATCATATGTTCCTTTCTCTGTGGCCCTTGAGAGAGTACATAGGGAAAGCAACAGCCATACAGAACATTTTATAAGTAGGTCAGAAAAACCACAGAGCCACTTACCCAGATCACTACTGTATCCCTCAGACCCAGAGCTCGAGGATGTTCACAAAAGAAAATGGATTCTCAATGGCAAGTGTTCCATTAAAGTAGACAGGGAGAGAAAAGAGTTGGTTTCCTCGTTAGAGAGCGGCCTTCTTAATGTTTGAGGCAGGCAGAGTCTGTGTTCTTTTCCTTTTAGGCGCAAAAAGCATATGACTATAGAACAGAAAAGAAAAACATTCATTTTGACAAAAATTAACAAAAAAATGACAACTAGTTTACCTGCTTGGCTTCCTTCTTACAGATCATTTCTTTCTCTCATTTCTTCTCTGCTTCCCACTGGTTCAGACGTACGTGACTCAGGTAATGCCCTGCAGCCTCCATAAGGGTCACATTATTTTTAGAGCTATCTGCCCACTCTGCCCCCTGCTTGCCCTTCCAGGTCAGACAGACTGCATGGGAGGGGATTCAGGAGATGCTCCGAGGCCAAACTGCCCACCCACTTTCATACTGGTGTGACCACTCCAGACCCGTCCCATGGCCCGGAAATCCCTCCACTCAGTTCACACATGGGCTAGCCTTAGAGGGGAGAAGCACCCCAAGAGAGCTGGGATGCGCTCTCTCTGCAATACCGACTCAGTGCACACTCAGTCTTGATCTGATGTCAAGACATGGACAGCTCTCAGAAAAACAGCTCTCCTTTGACCTTGAGTCCATTGGTGCAGCAGCTAGAACTCTCACACCAGTGAGGTCCTATTCTTGTCTTTTGCAAGACTGCATTTTTAATACCTTTCCTGTCTTCTCGCCATCTTAACTTACATTCCTCTAATTATTTTGATGATTATTTCTGCAAGTATACAGATATACTTGCAGAACATTCTTGTTGCAGTCCATAGTAATTCATAACTGCTTTGGGAAATGTAGATTGTAACCTTTACAAGCTAAGGTTATAAAGGGCGGGAAGATGGTGATGATGATGATGATGACGACGATGACGACAATATAATCAGAACCAAACTCCCCCTCCTGAGGATTTCATAGACAACTAGAATCCGTCAGGTTACCTGAGCTACAGAGGCTTGAGGATTCCCTAGCAAGTTTTTGAATGAACGCCTAGCAACCCATCTGAGCTGATGGCAGAAGGAGGTGACGTATGCGGTCTCCTTGAAGGGTGATAGTCGCTTCTTTTTCTGACCTCCTGGGAGTTGATCTAATTCAGCTTTTGTTTCTCTATAGAAGGAGGAGTTGACATAAAACTCAGCTAATTTTTCTATAATTGGCTTTTCTCTCTTGGAAGACTCTGCAGTGTTCTTTGCTTTAGAATAAAAGTGGATAAGAAGTGACATTATTAACTCATAACAAGTGATTTAAGCCCTTTTTCTACAGCCCCATACTAGTATGACCCCTTCATTCTATAGTTTAAGTATAAAGAAAAAATTACTGTCTGGGTATGGTGGCGCATGCTTTTAATCCTGGCACTTGGAAGGCAGAGGTGGGTGGATCTCTGTAAGTTCCAGGCCAACCGGGGCTGAGATAATGTCCAAAACAAAACACTGACTTTGTCATTGCTTCACACATCAGAAAATCAGCTAACTGACTGTATATTGCTGTATCTAATGGACACAGCAAACTTACTGCCCTTTTTCTACTCAGACCCTAATTATTCAAATAAACATTGTATTGCACAGCCATACTCCATCTAAGAAATATGACCATTGCTTGCTTTCTACTATGTAAAAATATGTACAGTGCTGTTTCTTGCTTTTTAAAATATTATAAATACGTTTTTTAATGAAAATTTGCCTTACTGACTCGTTCAGATAAATACTGATTTATAAATTAAAAAGCACCCACAGCAGTAACAGACAACAAAGTCTATCTACTGACTACTTTCACAACACAGAATTAACATGAATTCAGAAGCATGCTTTTTTTTTCTTAAGACATAGTCCCATTATATAGCCCTGGCTAGCTTGAAGAATCATGTTTTTTGTTGTTGCTTTTTTTTTTGGTCTTTTCAAGACAGGGTCTTCCTGTAATCCCAGCTGTCCTGGAACTCATTCTGTAGACCAGGCTGGCCTTGAACTCACAAAGATCTGCCTGCCTCTGCCTCCCAAGTGCTAGGATTATAGGCGTGTGCCACCACGCCTGGCCTAGGCTTTCTGTATCTTAAGCAATCCCTCAGCTATGCATGAAAACATCCAATGTCCCCTCACATGCTACACGAATGGTAACCACCTAGCCACCCCTTGCCCCTAGAGGTCCGCGGTAAGGAGGCCTTCCAAGCTCAGGAAGATAAACCACGGAGGCCCTGAAAGTTCTGGGAGCAAGCCCAGGGTATTTCATCTGGGAAAGGAATTTCCCCAAATGATCCTGTAATCTGTAAGTGTAAGGATTCCTTTCCTTGTACAGATCCCTCATCCAAAGGGTGGCAATGGGCCTTCTACAGGAAGAGAGCCCTCTTTCCCATAGCAATTCGATGTAAGGAAGTAGATTAAAGGTTACATCAAATAAAACATGTTCTCAATCTGGACATGGTGGTGCACACCTATAATCTCAGTGCTTGAGAGACTAAAGCAGAGGGACGGTGAGTTCAGGGCCAGCCTGGCTACATGTGTAGGCCCTATTTTTAAAAAGCACTAAAAACTTATCATCTTCAGTGTTTGATTTTCCCTTTTGGACCTGGTCAGTAGATCTACCCTTCTGTAGGTAGTGTACCACCAAAAAGTAAGGTATTCTGGTCATGCTCCATATTCCAGACAAGAAAGGTGAGTCAAGTTCTGTACCAGGGAGCCATCCTCGGATGGGTAAGCATTTAGCAGAGTTGGTAACCTATTGTTAGAGAGGCATATTTGCATTACCCTGCTGATCAGTCTTACAATTGCGGCACCATGATCCAGACACCATATTGGGCCCCTGAAACCAGAAATAGACCCTCCAGCTCCCAAGAAAAGCTTCATTAGGAGAAAAAGAACCCTTGTTGATACCATACCAGGGCTCTGATGGGGAAACAGCCTTCAATTCCTAAGAACAAAGGGAGTTTCTTACCATGTGGCCTGCCTATGTGCCAGGAGTTACAGGGCTCTGGGAAGGTAGTAGGTAAAAGTCAAGTTAAGTTTCAAGCTTGACTTTGAACTGGATATCAGGGGTGAGGGGTGAGGCTAGACTTGACAGCCTGCAAGGAGGAGGGAGACTGGGGGGTCACAACAGGCCAGGCTTGCTTATCAATTCTCTGTGCAGAGTAGCAAAGGAGGGGGTATATGGAGGAGGGACTCTTGGAGAAGAGAGAGAGAGAGAGAGAGAGAGAGAGAGAGAGAGAGAGAAACAGCTGAAGGTCTGTGGCCTAACAGCTGTTTCCTTGTGACAGTGATTGTGTTTAAAGTTAGTCCAAAGGCAGGAAGTCAGATTAATGCACAGTGATTCAGCAACTCCAACCTTTCCACACACTTTCTTGTTGCCTTTGCTTTCTAATCATATGTTCCTTTCTCTGTGGCCCTTGAGAGAGTACATAGGGAAAGCAACAGCCATACAGAACATTTTATAAGTAGGTCAGAAAAACCACAGAGCCACTTACCCAGATCACTACTGTATCCCTCAGACCCAGAGCTCGAGGATGTTCACAAAAGAAAATGGATTCTCAATGGCAAGTGTTCCATTAAAGTAGACAGGGAGAGAAAAGAGTTGGTTTCCTCGTTAGAGAGCGGCCTTCTTAATGTTTGAGGCAGGCAGAGTCTGTTCTTCATGAGGAGCAAGCATGACTATAGAAACAGAAAAGAAAATCATCATTTTGACAAAAAATTAACAAAAAAATGACAACTAGTTTACCTGCTTGGCTTCCTTCTTACAGATCATTTCTTTCTCTCATTTCTTCTCTGCTTCCCACTGGTTCAGACGTACGTGACTCAGGTAATGCCCTGCAGCCTCCATAAGGGTCACATTATTTTTAGAGCTATCTGCCCACTCTGCCCCCTGCTTGCCCTTCCAGGTCAGACAGACTGCATGGGAGGGGGATTCAGGAGATGCTCAGAGGCCAAACTGCACCCCATTTCATACTGGGGTGACCACTTCCAGACTGTCCCATGGCCAGGCACCTCCCTCCACTCATGTTCACCACATGGCTAGCCTTAGAGGGGAGAAGCACCCCAAGAGAGCTGGGATGCGCTCTCTCTGCAATACCGACTCAGTGCACACTCAGTCTTGATCTGATGTCAAGACATGGACAGCTCTCAGAAAAACAGCTCTCCTTTGACCTTGAGTCCATTGGTGCAGCAGCTAGAACTCTCACACCAGTGAGGTCCTATTCTTGTCTTTTGCAAGACTGCATTTTTAATACCTTTCCTGTCTTCTCGCCATCTTAACTTACATTCCTCTAATTATTTTGATGATTATTTCTATACAGATATACTTGCAGAACATTCTTGTTGCAGTCCATAGTAATTCATAACTGCTTTGGGAAATGTAGATTGTAACCTTTACAAGCTAAGGTTATAAAGGGCGGGCAGGTGTTTTAAGAGAGATTTGAGGGCCCTATAATAGCTCAGCTATCTGGAAATTCCACCAGGGTGACCCATAAACAAACAGAGCTTAGCTGCAGGGAGCAGAAGGTGGCTAGCCGCCCGCATTATTTGCAGGTGTCTGCATGCACGCCCCTGGCCAGCCTGTCTGCTGTATGACGCATGGCCATGCCGCTCCCCCATGACAATGCCATTTTCTAAATCATAGAGTCATTGCTCATCTATTAGGTGCAAAACAGTCTAACACATTTTACCAGAGTGAAGACGACATCATCTTGGTCCCCAAAGCCCAGGTCATTTCCCACTGTGTGTGTTTTCTCTGACCAAGCCTTCTTATGGGATTGTGTCATCGCAGATCTGGGAATTTTCCGGCGGGCTGCTATGGTGTTCTACGCGGACTGTATCCAGCAGTGCAGCAGGCCTCTCTATATGGTATGTGCATGCTCCTGTGTTCCCTGGCCTTGTCCCAGAAAGTAGGGGAAGGCAGGGGAGCTGGGCTTGGGGCAGTAATTCAAACCTCCGAAGGGCCGGACGGCCTAGAGTGGCTGGGGTCCAGTCGGCGGGGGAAGAAACACATTACGTGCTTACTCTTTTCTTTTTATTTTTGGTCTTTTCGAGACAGGGTCTCCATGTAGCCCCAGCTGGAACTCGCTCTGTAGACCAGGCTGGCCTTGAACTCACAAAGATCCGCCTGCCTCTGCCTCCCAAGTGCTAGGATTAAAGGCGTGCGCCACCACGCCTGGCCTGCTTGCTTACTCTTTTAAAAACAGAAGCTAGTTCTAAAAAATAAAATAAAATATATTAAAAAAAACAAGCTGGGATGGTCCCATTTTTATAAATGAAGTATTTATTAGTCTACAAAGAAGATAAAGGATACTCCGCCAGGGTGGTGCACAGCTTCAATCCCAGCACTCAGGAGACAAAGACAGGTAGATGTCTGTGATTGAGGCCATCCTGGTCTACATGATGAGTTCCAGGCCACCTGGTGTTACAAAGAGACCCTGTCTCCAAGATATATATATATATATATATATATATATA
>VZQC01002858.1:1114031-1138275 GCA_009823505.1 Rhizomys pruinosus
AAAAAAAAAAAAAAAAAAAAAAGGTCTTCCAGCCATGTGGGGCATGCTGGGTCACGCCTTTAATCCCAGCACTCGGGAGGCAGAGGCAGGCAGATCTCTATGAGTTCAAGGCCAGCCTGGTCTACAGAGGGAGCTCCAGGCCAGCTAGGACTAAAAGGGAGACCCTATCTCAAAAAGAAGAAAATAAAATAAAATTTCTCCCTAGAGCTAGAGAGATGGCTCAGCAGCTAGAGTGCTTACTGCTCTTCCAGAGGACATGGGTTCAGTTTCCAACAGCCACATGTCAGATAACACCCATTCTTAACTCCAGTTCCAGGGAATCAGATGCCCTCTTCTGGCCTCAGTGAGCAATGTACCCACATGTATGTGGTGCACTCACATACATGTAGGCAAAGAACGTAAAGTAAGATAATAAATAAATAGATAAATAAATAAAGTTCTCCCTTGTGGTTTCAGAGTATCCACTTCCATACTGAGTCCTGTTTCTTGTGTGGGTTTTGGCAAATGCATAATGGCAGGTCCTCCATGTGTAGCATCACACAGAGCACTTTGCTCTGCTTGTTCACCTGTCCTCCTAAGCCCTGGTCAGCCTCTGATCTGCTTGTCTCCATAGCTTTGCCTTCGTGTAACTGAAACCTTCCAGCATGAAGCCGTCTCAGACTTACCTCTTTCACTTACTACTAACCTGCACTTCAGTTTCCTCTGTGTGGTTTTCACACTTGACAGCTCATTTATTTTAGTTCTCATTAGTATGCCACTGTCTAAAAGTGCTACCATCTATTTGTCTATGAACTGAAGGACATCTTGGTTGCCTCCGGGTTTGGGCAATTATGACTAAAGCTGCTAGAAGACCATTCCTCTTCATTTTCTCCCTGTTCAGTGATTTCAGTCTGAAGATTGTGTTATAGAAACTGGGCCAGGCCCCTCTCAAGCCACAGTAAGGAGTAAAATCTAACTCCTATAGTTAGTCCTGACTGCAGTGAGGAACATACCAGCAGATCTGTAACTACTAAGCTTTTTTGTTGAGACATAAATCTTCAACTCATTTGGAGAGCAATTATTGGATCAAATGGTAAACAGCTATTTAGTTTTTCCTGAAAAAAAAATTATAAAAAACCTGGCAAACTGTTCTCCAAAGTAGCAGAACCATTTTGTATTCCCTCCCACACTTGTTTCATGAATGTTCTAGTGGTTCCGAATCCTCCCTAGCATTGGGTGTCATTGTCTTAGATTTTGCCATTCAAATAGGTGAGTAAACTTTTTATTTTGAATGAAGACATTTCTTCCATATTGGATGGATCATTGGAAAGACATAGAACAGATAAATGGCCATGCAGATTAAAGTGTTTTAAATGTGTTGAGAGTTTTAAGTGGTATTAGAGGGCAGGAAGGGGACCACATAACCTGAAGCACGTGGACCATTCCTCTTCATTTTCTCCCTGTTCAGTGATTTCAGTCTGAAGATTGTGTTATAGAAACTGGGCTGGGCCCCTCTCAAGCCACAGTAAGGAGTAAAATCTAACTCCTATAGTTAGTCCTGACTGCAGTGAGGAACATACCAGCAGATCTGTAACTACTAAGTAATTAGCAGGTTCCACCAAACCCTGGGGGTCACCTCACCGGCTTAGCTGACCACACTCTCTTTCACATAGAAGTGCCACATCTGTTTCCAGTCAGGCCTTGCTGTTCACCCCTTGCCAAGGATTAATGTGAACCACAGACATCTCTTTTCAACAAGGGCAATCATCATCCCAGAGGGGACATTTTCACTTTAGCGAGTTGCAAGAGACATAACAAGCCAGCTCTGCCATGTTCTGACTCAGTCTTTCTTTTCCAGGACAGAATGGTGCTGCTCATTGTGGGGAATCTGGTTAACTGGTCCTTGTAAGTAGTTTTAGAAAAATAATATTTCTAACTATTAATATCTATAACGTAGTTTAGCTTTCCTTGACTGTAATTTTTACAAGGAAAGGGTAAAACAGATTATCTCAGACACTTGATAAAAGGTATCTTTCCTCCTGCAAAGAAAGTGCTAGAGAGCTGGCAGGTTGACTTAGGGGGTGAAGGTGCCCGCTGCCAAGCCTGACAACATGAGTTCAGCCCCAGTACCTACATGGGAGAAAAGAAAACCATCTCTGCTAGTTGTCCTCTGACCTTGACAGGCACACAAATAAATAATTTTTAATTTTTAAAAAAGTCACTAGGAAGCTTCTGTGTATTGATGAGGGCTTCTTCTCAAACACATGTGCATTGATGTGGTCATTTGCTCAACAAAATAAATTTCTATGTGGACAGGTTGGATGGATGGATGATGGATGGACAGATGGATGGATGGATGATGGATGGATGATGGATGGATAATGGATGGATGATGGATGATGGATAGATGGATGATGGATAAATGGATGGATGATGGATCAATAGATGGATGATGGATAGATGATGGATGGATGCATGGATAGATGGATGATAGATATATGTTGGATGGATGGATGGATGAATGATGGATGATGGATGGATGATGGATGGATGGATGGATGGATGAGTGGGAGAGTGTGTGGGTGAATGGATGGATGGATGGATGGATGGGTAGGTGAATGGATGGGTGAACAGATGTATGGGTGGATGATGAATATATTGATAGATGATTTATAGGAAGAAAAAAGTCAAGATTATATCCATAAGTACAAAAATGCAACCTAATTGAAAATTATCTTGTAGAACTTTAAAAAACAACTACCCAGGAGGCATTCTTTTCTGTGGAATTTCTCCTTGTTACTTTGTGTGTGTGTGTGTGTGTGTGTGTGTGTGTGAGAGAGAGAGAGAGAGAGAGAGAGAGAAAGAGAGATTGAGTTTTTGTATTTATTTCTTTCCCATTTTCTTCCTCTTCCAAATATGTCATTCTGTGATTTGTCCATCTTCATTCTCTTGTACTTATTTCCTCAAATGAACTTAAAATAGAACCATACAATAAATGCACATTATTGCTAGGTGAAATTATCTAATGCAATCTGTTCTTAATGAGATGTTTTATTGATAACTCAAAAATAAGTAACTGCAACTGTATTTATGGCTTTTAGCTAGTGTGCTTCTCTGGGTCAGTTATCTTTGACAGAAAAAGACTCCCTATTCCTGGTGCAAAAAGAACACAATCCACTCACAAGACAAGGCAATATGCCCCTCTGTCTTCTCCCACAGCCCTGTGAGATGCTATGTCTCATAAGGCCATATGAAGAGCAATGACCCATAATACTGTGCTCCCTGGCACAGGGCTTACCTCCCACTCAGTGGCTCCATGTCCACATGGAGTGATTGAATATGAATTTTGTTTTAAGAAGAATTATTCTCAGAGAAGATTTCATGAAGCCCAGTGTGTTTGCTGTATGTTTGTGTGTGTATGTGTGTATGATTAGCTAAAGAGAACACAAGAATAGTACTACACACATATCAAATCACTGAACTGAGAAAAGGCTATTCAAGAGTTTTTAGTGTAGTGAGGATTTCACAATCTGGGAGGAGGAGTTTCCTGTACTGTCTAGAAAGAGAAAAGGAAAAAGAAAAAAGAAAAGAAGGAAGGAAGGAAGGAAAGAAGGGAGGGAGGGAGGGAGGGAGGAAGGGAGGGAGGGAGGGAGGGGAAAAAGGGACTGGGAGGGAAGGGAAAACAAGATTATGCCCATAAGTGCAAAGCATAAAAATTAAAGTCTATTAATAACAGACTTATATTTTAAATACTTAGGAATAAATTTTGAGTAATAATGAAAAATTACAAAATGTAATTGCTTATTAGGAAACAAAAGAAAAACATAACTTTCTGAAGAGAGATGTCAGGGCTGGGTAAGAAGATTAACTATTGTTGAGATAACTGGTCTTGAATTAATATATACATTTAAACTTAGAGCTGGAATTGAGTTAATAGAGTTTTAGTAAATTTTATGTGTCTAGTTAGACAATGATTTCAAAGCTCTATCTCTGAAAAACAAGATTAGTAGCAGAAGGAAGGAGGGGCAGAAGGGTAGGGTACCTTGCCCAGCATTATCCAATAGAACTTTCTGGAATTATATAAATATTCAGCAATGCACAGTCCAATACAAAATCTATTAACATGCTGACACTGTGAACTTGAAATGTGGCTAGTGTGATTGAGGAGCTAGGTTTTCCATTTTTATTTAATTTTAATTAATTTAAATTCAATTAACTGTATGTGGCTACTAAATGGAATAGCATTGGATAGCCCAACTGGATAATCTAGTACATTATAAAACAGTAATAAAGCAGAGTGAGGCCCTGATCTAAAATTGGAAATAGAAATCAATGCGTCTGGGGGGGCGGACTGAAAAGATGACTCGGTAGTTAGGTGCAGTGGCTGTTCTTACAGAGGACCCGGGTTCCATTCCCAGCACCCACATGGCAGCTAACAGCTGTGTTGTGACTCCAGTTCCAAGGATCCAACACTCTCTTCAGACCTCCATGAGCATTGTATGATGGGTGCATTTACACACATGCAGGGAATACACCTAAACTAATATATAATATAGTATAATAAAATATAATGTAATATAATATAAACAAAAAAATCAGTGAGTCTGAAGAGGACAGATGCAGGGGTGGTAGAGATACTTATGATCCAGCTACTCGGGAGGCTAAGGCAGGAGAAGCTTCAAATCCTGAATAACCAATCTGGATCCTGGCTCAGATTAAAATACAAACTAGTTGGGATATAGCTCAGTAGTAGGGCACTTGTCTAGTACACATGAAGCCTGGCTTTAATCCTCAATACAGTGAAAGCAAAGAAAGGGAAGACAGGAACCCACAAGATGCTGTATTGATGTAGACTTCTTTATGGTCAATTTTTATTAACCCATGTCAATAATCTATAATCAGAGTTTAGTGTGATATCTCACTATATGTGTACAATATACACTGATCAACTCCAGCTTCCCTCCATCCGCCCCTCCATGTCCCCATCTCTCGCCATCACTATTTTTCATTCAGGTCACTTTTTCAGTCTCCTACCTATGAGAGAACGTGCAGTGTTTGTCTTTGTCTTCTGTGTCTGGCTTATTCCAGTAAACATAATGCCTAGGAACATTAATTTTGCTGCAAATGACAGGATCACATTCTTCTTTGCGACTGAGTAATATATTAAATATAATATAATATATATACCACAGTGTCTATATTGAGTCTTCCATCGACAAACAGCTAGGCTGAACCGTGCTGAGGTAAATATGGATATGCAGGTATCTCTTTGGTGTGCTAACTTCAGTTCCTTTCCAGGATACATGGATCATATGGAAAATCTATATTGAATTTTTTGAGGATCCTCCATATTGCTTTCCAGAATGGTTTTACCAATTTATTTTATTCCAATTGATAGTGCATAAGACTTCCTTTTCCTCCATATCCTCACCTGCACTTTTTTTGGTAACAAACTTTCATTTCACCCAGAGAAGAAAGCTGTCCACAGTGCATTCACTTAGGAGAACTTCACATAGTTCCCATAAAATGAATGTTGTGGCAGAGTCGCAATAAATTAAAGGTTAATTATGTCATGCATTAAGTGGTGTGATTGTCATGCACCAAGTAAAATGCATTCCGTCAGGGAGGGCCCTTATTCCCCAGTAGTTCTGTGAGATGGCCCTGCGGAAGTGGCAGCCACCTTGGCTTGTGCGTTTCTCAGAACGTATCCTTTCATCAACCAATGCAAGACTATCTTTTTGTTGTTTTGTTTTGTATGTTTGAGACAAGGTCTCCCTTTAGTCCCAGCTGGCCTGGAACTCACTATGTAGACCAAGCTGGCCTTCTTTCATCAACCAATGCAAGACTATCTTTTTGTTGTTTTGTTTTGTATGTTTGAGACAAGGTCTCCCTTTAGTCCCAGCTGGCCTGGAACTCACTATGTAGACCAAGCTGGCCTTGAACTCGCAGAGATCCGCCTGCCTATGCCTCCCGAGTGCTGGGATTGGATTAAAGGCGTGCTCCACCGCGCCTGGCCACATGACTGTACCTTAAAGTGGGGTTTTTTTTAAGTGAACGTCAAGATGGGGATGGGATGGTGAACGAGCGAGCCTCTTACCTTAACCTTTCTCTGCTGCAAACACCCGCTTCCATGTCCCCAGCGCCCTGTTCGGCTTGATCTACCGGCCCAGGGACTTTGCGTCCTACATGCTTGGCATCTTCATCTGCAACCTGCTGCTGTACCTGGCTTTCTACATCATCATGAAGGTGAGCACCGGAGGGGAGCAGGCAGTGTGGGGCCTGGCCGCAGCGGGCTCCAGCCTCACTGGCCTTGTGTCTCTCCACAGCTGCGCAGCTCCGAGAGGGTCCTCCCGGTGCCCCTGTTCTGCATCGTGGCCACCGCCGTGGTGTGGGCTGCTGCCCTCTATTTTTTCTTCCAGAGCCTCAGCAGCTGGGAGGTGAGTGGGTAGTTCTCTGTGCTCAGACCCTTTGGACTCCCTCTCCTGTGTGTTGCTTTTTCTCTTTTTCACATTACATAAATTCTCAGCAAGACCCTGCCAGTACCTCATCCCGTTGCTGGGTATTACTCCACTGTGGGAACATAGACATGTTACCCCTCCATTTGTCAGCTGATGGCTTGTCTCCATTTGGGGACTGTAACGAGCAGTGCTGCTGTGAACATCTGTGTACACATTTCTGTGTGTAAACATATTCTCTTTTGGAGTAACTAGCAGTATGTTTACAGCTTCCTCAGTATCAAACCCTGAAACCGTGAAGTATGGAAATCTTGGCTACATCTGCCCCTCTGTCCCCCAGGGAACCCCAGCCGAATCCCGGGAGAAGAACCGCCAGTGTGTCCTGCTGGACTTCTTCGACGAGCACGACATCTGGCACTTTCTCTCCGCCACTGCCCTGTTCTTCTCCTTCCTGGTGAGTTGGTCAGATGCTCTCAGTGCTTTCTTCTCTCTGTAGTCTGGGTTTTTCCCTGCTGTTCTGTCTCTAACTGCTCTCTCCTGTTCTTCTCTGCAATTCAATGTACAGACCACCTCCTTAATTTTTAAACTGTGTCTTCTGTGAGATCTTTATTTTCCTTTTCCCCTTACCTATCAAGTTCATAAACACATAGTGACAGAATTATTTTCCCTAAGTTGTACAACGCATTAGGATAGAATTGGTTATTTGACTCAAATGCTCAGAACACCCCCCCCCAAACAACCCCTCTGGTCATTCACTAAATCTCCCATCCATTTATTTCTCATGCTAGGGTCTCTTCCCCTCGCCCCTCCTGTTTCATGACATATTTTATCAAGGTTAGGATCCTAGAGAGGCTCAATGAAGCCACCTAACCAGCAAGTTTCAAATCTATGTCCCTCTATTTTGCTAAATCCTTTTCCAGTATCTACCAATAGTTATGTGAACATAAGATGAAAGCCTTTGGCATCGTTTAATCCTTTTGATATTTCCTGATTAAAAGTCTCCTGTGCTTGGACACAGGTTGGGGTGACAACTCCACTGATCTCTGGACTTTGGCTGCAGAGGTTTCCAGCCCTCGGGGCCTGGGAGGCTGGTGGTGCAGCACAAATGAAGCAGGACTACCCTCTAGTGGCCGGTGTGGGAAGTTTATCCAATTCCTGTGCCCCTTGGACTTTTCTGAAAGCCCTGCTCAAGAAGCAACATAAGCAAGGGTTCCCATGTGAGGTGAAAGCTGGAATGGAAGGAGAAAGGCCCATTTCTTATATAGCGATTTCATTTCCTTTCAGTCTTTATTTAAATCCCACCTTCTAAGTAATGACTTCCCAAGCTGCCCCATAGAAACATTTTACTGCCCTCCAACCCATGCTCCCTGCACTCCCCAACCCCATTTAATTTTAACCCTCACAGTACAATTGCATCATATACCATGTTTTACTCATGCGTTTGTTCCCTGTCTAAGCTGAATGTGAGCTCTTCAAGCCGGAGCTGTGTTTCCACCATCAAGAATAGCACCTAAGGGGCTGGAGAGAAGGGTAGGCAGTTAAGAGCACTGACTGCTCTTGCAGAGGACTTGGGTTCCATTCCCAGCACCCATATGGCAGCTAACAACCATCTGTAAAAATTCAGTTCCAGGGAATCCAATGCCCTCTTCTGACCTGCACAACAAGGGTGCACTTACCTGCATGCAGCCATATACATTCATGCACATAAAATAAATGAAAATAAAAGTGAAGAATAGCACATAAGAACTCTCTTCATGTATCTAGATGAGCTATAATATACTTATAATAAATGCTAGTTAAGAGCAAGGCATTTCAGATTGCTATCCAAAATATGAGAATGAGTAACATGTCGTCTTCATGTGTGTGGAGTCACAGAAGAGAAAACAGGTGTGGCCCATACATACATTCCTTTCATGTCTCCAACCCTCCCACCTCAGGTTTTGTTAACTCTGGATGATGACCTAGATGTGGTTCACAGAGATCAGATCCCTGTCTTCTGAGCCTCCAGCATCACCAGGGGAGAGGGAGCAACCCATCTTGGTGCTGCTTCATGGAAAATATGGTGACTGCAGCACATCCACTGCCAGACACTCCACTTCATCTTCAGAGTTAGCTGTGTCTGCGTTCACACAGGAAGGAGAGGGCTTGGGGTGAGGTTTAGCTCAATAAGGGAGGCAGAAGGGAAGTTCTGCTGAGCACAGAGGCCAGCCCTGAGGCTCTGTTTGCAACTTAGAGTTCTACTGGGACAAGAGCTGCGACAGGTCATCTTGCCACCCTGGCCCCTCCCATCCTCACGTGAGACTGGTCAGGACAACCAACTACTTGTACTTCCCACCCAGAACCTCTGGTGTGACCACCTGCCCCCCACCCCCAGCCCCGGACATCTGCTGCTCTAGACCTCCAAAGGTTGTACACAGTCCCAAGAGGGTGTGATTCCTCAGTATGCGGTGCAGAAGTGGACCCAAGCCTCCACGCAGCTGGGACAGATGTTCTCCTAACAGCAGCTAAGTCACCTCAGAAGGAGCACTGATCCCCCTGGTCCTGGCGCTATGGGAAAGCTCAGGATGGGACTCTGCCACATGCTGTTCTGAACACAGCGCTGCTGCTGGGCCCAAGGCCTGGGTGCTCGCCTATTTCTTATGTCTTCATCTCACCATTCAACATTGGCCCCGTCACTCTGATACTGCCTTTGTAGAAGGGCCCTGTTTCTTCACAGCTCCAAGATGGAAGAAATGGAGAAAACTCTCCTAGCAGCAGAAGCAAATTAACAGATAGTCTGAGAGACTGAGCGTCAAGTAGGCAGCTGTCTGGGTAAAGACTCTGGCTCTTGGAGCAAACTCAACAAAGCAACAGTGCTTGCCCAGCCTTGGACACACAGCTCAATCTGTAGCCGCACTGCCTCTGAGAAGAAATAAGTGTTATTGGCAGCACTCCCCTGGGATCCTCCACAACTGAGCCTCTCACCTGTCACTTAGGTAGATTAGGGTCCCAGACTTTCTGCCTGAAGTTCTCAACAGCAACTCAGGTTGGACACAAATTCCTCAGTTTCTGGATACAAAGAACATGGCTAATTCAGTTGCCTCCTGTTGCACCTGACTCTCATCTCTCCCCAGTAAGGTATGGAGAAGTTCAGCACCCCAGTTTCCTTCTCTTACACCATCAGGACAGCCTATATTGACCAGGCTTCCTAATTACCTGGGTTATGACACCTGGAAGTAGACTGTACAAATCTATTTGCTTGTGAAAGTGAAGTCACTCCTCACCTGTGCTTTTCTGATCATAAAGGAAATGGATCAGGCATTCCTCTTCTAAAAATTATTCTTTCTGTCAAATATTTGTGTACTCTTCAGACACATGTTTTAGAAGTTGGAAAACTGCAAGCTTTTCCTGATTTAAAAAATGCAAAGATACTTTCCATGAAATATTGTGTGTGGTATTTTTTCTTTCTTCCCAAGAAGTTTGGGGAGCTTGCAATTTGTTTTCTGCTATTCTTTATTCCTTAAAGCTTGTTACCTTCCATAGGTCATATGAAGGTCATCAGTTAGACAGTTGTGCTAATCACACCTCTAAAAAAATATTCAAACATGATTACCTGTGGCTGATCAGCACTGATTCTTTCAAGGAAGTCTTGGTCTCTGATCCAACATGGATCCAATAAGGAAAGTTGTGCATAAAAGCCCATCTAACTTTGGGCCACCCCATGGCCCAAAGTGAATAAATTCACAGATATACTGTCTGCTTGGAAGCTAGTTTGAATCAACTGAAACAGGAAATAGGAAGGGCCCTATAGAAGGGGACTGGAGGGAGGGGGCTGTGCTGCTGTGTTCCTGTTCTGTTTACATTTGTCTTGTAGTACTACAGTGTCACAGTCATGATCATTTCTGTTCCACACAGGAGGACTAAAACCTGCTTTTGTAAACAGCACTTCTAAATGAGTGTTGTTAGTTTTCTACACAGTCCAGATATTATGGTTGGAGGTCGTTGCGCTGTATCTGGGACCTGGGACCTTAGTGTGAGTGCTGGGGTGTAAGGGAACCACCAGAGAGCTAGGGGCAGGTGAGAGGACATCATGGGGTTCTAGAACAATGCCGGTACTAACCAAGTTCACTGGAGAGATGGCCTAGCGGTTAAGAGTGCCGACCCCTCTTACAGAGGACCCAGGTTCGATCCCCAGCACCCACATGGCGGCCCAGAACCATCTGAAACTCCAATTCCAGGAGAACTGCAGTTCCAGGGGAATCTGACAGCCTCTTCTGACCTCCGCGGCATTGCACGACATGGGTGCACAGACCTGCATGCAGACAGTACATTCATACACATACAGAAATAAATAAAATTTTAAAAAATAATAAATAAATAAATAAATAAATAAATAAATAAATAAATAAATACAAAAGTAAGGTTAACTGTGCAGGCCAACTTCGGGGGTGGGTGACAGAGGACCAGGGAGGGCAAGAGGCTCTTGGCTGGGGATACAGGGAAGGAAGAACCTCTCAGCTGGAGTGAGATAGAGACACAGCAGCCAGAGGGCCAGGCTGTGCCATAAAATATGATCTCTTTACACCTCAGACAAACGCAGGGGAGACAGCCCCACCTGTTGACGCTGGATGCCTGACAGATTAGCTTGGTTTTATTTTAGCAGCAAGAGAGGCCAATGGAAAACTGGAATCTCTCTGGGGAAGGGACTTTCCATGACTGAAGGTGATTCCTGAGCCAGTTCCTTGGGGCCAAAACCATTGCAGCTGCTTCCCTTGTGACTCCAGGCACCCAACAGAATGTTGGGTGGGGTTGCGAAGTGCATGGGTCAGCAAATCAAATAATGCCCAAATGTCTCTCATTCTGAGTGACAGCCACTCTGCTTAAACTTGTAGGGCAAGGGAGTAGCAAAGAGAAACCTCTATCAGTCAAGTCTGCGAAGATTATGGAGTCAAACCCTTAGTCTGTAGATGTGCGCCTACCCACTGTGTGACCTTGGGTAAGTTGTTGAAGCTCTGATCCTCAGCACAGGCCCGTGGCATTGCACACAGCACCAGCACACAGCCAGTCCTCAGCTCCCAGCTCCTGGTGGCCACAAGGACTTGAGACGGCAGCACAGCCCTACGCTAAGCTGGGCTCTCTCTCCCTGGCCTCTCTATGGAGGCCACCTCTCCTGTTTCCTGCCCTCAGCTGCAGGAAACACCTTCACCTTCAGAAGCACTGCCCAGATGGTCACCTCTTTAATCTTCAGTCTCCTCTTTGCCCCTTATCTCTGCAGTTTACTATCTCTGTCCCTTAACACACTTAATTCCAATTAAATTTTTTAAATCCTTCCAAAGTTGGAGCCTAGTGGAGAGTCTGGCTGTGAATAATGCCACCCAACATTACTGCCATCTGTGCCCTAAATCAAAGGAAAGAAAGGAGCTGGGCATGGTGGTGCACGCCTTTAATCCCAGCACTTGGGAGGCAGAGGCAGGCAGATCTCTGTGAGTTCAAGGCCAGCCTAGTCTACAAGAGTGAGTTCTAGGCCAGCTGGGGCTATAGGGAGACCCTGTCTCAAAAACACCAAAAAAAAGAAAAAAAAAGGAAAGAAAGGCTCATTTTCTCCTCTGGACTGGCTGTTAGCACTGGGGTCTAGTGAGAGACATGTGCAATGTCCCTTGCCCCCTGCCCCATCACCCAGGGCCCTGATAGAGAACAAGCTAGAAGCTTTGCCTGCAGGAAAAGAACCTCAGTGATGAAACAGTTCCCAGAAAGAGATATGGTCATCTCCTGGTAAAACAAAAAACAAAAAACAAAAACAAAAAAAAAAGAACCAAGTGAAGATAGTTTGCCTAAAACAGGTCAAGCCTGGCTCACAAGATTCCATACACAGAAAATGACTGTTTGCTTCCACTGTCTGAAGGCGACGAGATATGTTTACATAGCTAAGGAGGAATAATTTTGATCAGGTTAATGAGCTAGGAAGACTACCTAACAGTGGGCAGCTCCATTCCCTGGGCCCAGGTCCCTTTGCCGGATGTGGTGGCGCACGCCTTTAATCCTAGCACTTGGGAGGCAGAGGCAGGCAGATCTTTGTGAGTTCAAGGCCAGCCTGGTCTACAGAGTGAGTTCCAGGACAGCTGGGGCTACAGGGAGACCCTGTCTCAAAAAAAAGACCAAAAAAAAAAAAAAGAGAGAGAAAGGGAGCTGAGCACACAAGCGTGCATCGCTGTCCGACTCCTGACTGCAGATGCAGCTTGAGCAGCCCCCTCAAGCTCCCGCTGCCGTGACTTCCCCCCATGACGCACTGTGTCCCCAAACTCTGAGCCAAAATAAATGCTCCCATCCTTGAGTTGCTTTGCTCAGATATTTTGTCACAACAAGAAAACTAATACACAGTACTTCACACAGAGTCATCCTTTGTTCTCCCAATCTGTCAGGAATAGAGCTCTGTCTAATTTAGAAAATGTCATCCTCTTCCCTGGCGTGGGGCTGGGAGATGATGATTCAGCTGTTAAGAGCACTTGCTGCTTTTCTAGAGGATGGGAATTTGGCTTCCAGCACCCGTGTCAGGCAACTCACAACCACCTGTAACTTCACCCCCTGGGAGTAAGAAGAACCAGGGCACAGCAAGAAGCAAAATTCATAGATTCTTTTACATGCGCTGTAATTTAAATCTAAAAGGGAAGAAAGATGGGGAAAATAGTATAATGTGAAATAAAATAGTATAATAGCAAAAAGTGAAAGAACAGAATGGTTTTATAGCAATCTTATTATTAGTGAAGTACAGAAAAAAATACAAATAATTCTCAAGAATTTTCATTTCCAAACTGGGTGTGGTGGTCCATGCCTTTAATCCAAGCACTTGGGAGACAGAGACAGGTGGATCTCTGTGAGTTCAAAGCCAGCCTGTTCTACAGACCAAGTTCCAGGTCAGCTGGGACTAAAGGGAGACCCTGTCTCAAAAGGAGAAAAAAAAAGAATTTTCATTTCCAGATGTAAAGTCCTCATTGTTGACACAACACCATAACCTCTCTATACATCTGCATCCCAAGAAGGAGTATGTGGCTGTGTAGAAAGCTTTCTTTTTATGCCAAACAGGACCACACAGCCCTGCTAAGGGGAAGGGGAATACAGTGCCCACTTTGCGGACACTATGGGGAGCTGACCCCTTAGCGCAGAGGCCAGCCAGCTACTTCCCATAGCCCGACCTAGGTGGTACTTCCAACTCAGGCCCTTAGCCTGGACCCACAAGACACGTGTTCCACTCTTGGCCGTGACTTTCCACCAGCCCAGAGACTGCTGAACTGTGGACAGGAATTTCAGGCTTACGGCTGTAGGCCTATCTTCAGCGTATGTCCATTCAAATACCAGCTACCCAGATTGGTGGTCTGCAAGCGGACCTCTTTCCAGCCTACTGGCCACCAGAACGAAATGCAGGCCTATCTTGGCCCATATGCGCACAATAATTAATAAAAAAATAAGGGCTGGGAATTCCGTGATGATGTTACTTTGAAATTCAAATTTATTCCTTGCTAAAGCCTGCTTTTATGAACTAAATGACGTCAGTTCCCAGAATTAATCATAGGCCCCCCCAACTCCGCGCCACTGCACACCGTTGCCCCGCCCAGCATCATGCACCTAAGCCGCATTGTTTGCTCCTCCTTGGGGTGGGGTCAGACCCTGGCCATGCAGTGCCCTGCGGTGTGCTAGCTGATAGCCTGCAAATTATTTTTTTTTAATTTATTTTCGTATGTGTATGAGTGTACTGTCTGCATGCAGGTCTGTGCACCTGTGTCGTGAAGGAGGTCAGAAGAGGGTGTCAGATTCCCCTGGAACTGGAGTTCTCCTGGAATTGGAGATACAGACGGTTCTTAGCCACCACGTGGGTGCTGGGGATTGAACCCCGGTCCTCTGCAAGAGCGGTCGGTGTTCTTAACCGCTAGGCTATCTCTCCCGCCCCTAGCCTGCAATTTAAACTGGATCTTCCTACATGGCTGTCCATCACAGGCATCTTCAGGGAGGGGCAGGCTTTCCAGTGCTTCCTTCTAGTTCTTTATTTTATTTTATTTTATTTTATTTTATTTTATTTTATTTACTTGTGCAATGCCGCGGAGGTCAGAAGAGGGTGTCGAATTCCCCTGGAACTGGAGTTAAAGACGGTTTTCAGCCACCATGTGGGTGCTGGGGATGGAACCCGGGTCCTCTGCAAGAGGAGTCGGCGCTCTTAACTACTAGGCCATCTCTCCAACCCCCCTTCTCAGTTCTATCATGAGAGATACAAACTGTGCCCCGCATGGGGTCACCTGCTTTTAATCTCAGCACTAAGGAGTCAGAGGCAGACAGATCTCAATGAATTCAAAGCCAGCTTGGTCTACCTAGCAAGTTTTAGGCCAGCCAGAATTACATGGGGAGACTCTATTTCAAAAACAAAACAAATAAAATAGAAGAGAGGGCATTTTCAGGAATGAGTAACCTTGAAGACATAAGCTTCCCACTAAGATGGCTCCAAATAGCTCTGAGAATTCTGCTTGACTTTCAAGTGTTATAATAATGTAAAAAAATGTATGTGAATGATCACTAAGGAGAAGGAAAACTGGTAAGTCCAAAATAATAAATATCAAACTGGAAGACAAAGGGAAACTAAGTTGAGGGTAGGTTTAAGCAGTAGTATTTTTCCTTCTCTTTTTCCTCTGTGAAACAGGGTCTCACTATATAGCCCAGCCTGGCCTTCAACTTATGAACCTCCTGCCTCAGTTTCCCTAGTGCTGAGATCGCAGGCATGTGTCACCACTCCCAGCTAGGAATACTGTTTTCTGCAGGACTGAAAAGGCTGAAAAGAAGTGATATTTCAGCCCAAGTCATCCCTTAAAACTCTAAACGTAAAAAGTGGGTTTGTCAGAATGCTGGGACACAGAGGGAACCGTAGCTGCTTTCCGAATGATATAAGCAAAGAGTTCAGATACAAGGAAAGAATCAGACAGCAGTCCACAATGGTGCTGGTGACAGGTTATGGATAGAATGTCAGTAAGACCTCTATAAAATTCGTTAGGGAAAAGTGACGACCATGAGAGGAAAAGCGAACTTTTGACACAGAGGGCATGAATAGAGGCCTTTAGGATCCACTGAGCTGAGATTATAGACAGCTGCAACTACTACAGGTAGTATTTTTAAAATATTATACTACCACTTTACAGCAATGCCTTAACAACAACAACAACAACAAAAAAAGGCTGACTCAGTATACATTTTAAGGCCAAGAACAGGCCCAAACTACTGTTGTTCCCTCAGAATTCTCTTCAAATTGTGTTCTCAAACAATGGCTTGTTTTACTGAAAAAGTATATCCAGCATGAAATGGGGAAGTAAAAGATGGATCCTTATCAGAGAATTTTGCTCTTTCTGATCCCTAGACCTAGAACAACATATGCACCATCATAAACCAATGTTATCAGTTTCTCTCTGTGTTTGCATAAGCACTGTTTGCAATACTTGATACCTTTTTTTAATTTTTATTTATTTATTTTATGTGTATGAATGTACTGTCTGCATGCAGGTCTGTGCACCCATGTTGTGTAATGCCACGGAGGTCAGAAGAGGGCATTGTATTCCCCTGGAACTGGAGTCAAAGACGGTTCTCAGCCGCCACGTGGGTGCTGGGGATTGAACCCGGGTCCTCTGGAAGAGCAGTCGGCACTCTTAACCACTAGGCCATCTCTCCAGGCCCAACACTTGGTATCTTAACAAACACACATTCATACATTATTTCAAGTCAAGTACAAGAAAGGGTCATGAAGGATTTAGGCTGTATGACCAGATCACAAGAGGAACGCATGGCTCAGTGAGCTTGTCTACATTATAAACAAGCAAAGAACATTGCATTCTGGTTGTATTGTTAAGTAAAAAATTTTTCCAGAGTGTGCCAATACTGTAAAACTCATAGCTAGAGATATAGGACAGTAGGTTGAGCACCTACCTAGCATGCATGAAGCCCTGGGTTTGAGTCCCCCAGCACTGTATAAACTGGGCCTGGTCGCTCCAGCACTTAACATGTTGAAGGCAGGAGGATTAGAAACTCAAAGTTGATGGGTTAGGGATCAGATTTAGCTCAGGAGTAATCATAAGTCCCTAGCACCAGAAAAAAAAAAAAAAGTTCAAGGTCATTCTCAGATAGTTTGAGGCCAACTTGGCTATATAAAACCTGCTCTCTCTCTCTAGCCAGGCGTGGTGGTGCACGCCTTTAATCCTAGCACTCGGGAGGCAGAGGCAGGCAGATCTGTGAGTTCAAGGCCAGCCTGGTCTACAGAGTGAGTTCCAGGACAGCTGGGGCTACAGGGAGACCCTGTCTCGAAAAGACCAAAAAACAAACAAACAAACAAACAAACAAACAAAAAAAAAACCTGCTCTCAAAAAATAGGGGGTTGGGAGCTGAAGAGATGGCTCAGGGGTTAAGAGCATCAGCTGCCCTTGCAGAGGACCTGGGTTCAGTTCCCCACACCCAAAATGGCAACTAACAACTGTCCTTATCTCCAGTTCCAGGGTCTCCAACGCCTTCTGGCTTCTGTGGGCACTTTACATACAGGTACACATACATACATGCAGGCAAACCACTCATAAAAATCATAAGTAAGGGCCTGGAGGGATGGCCCAGCAGTTAAGAGCACTGGCTGCTCTTGCAGAGGACCTGGGTTCAGATCCCAGCACCTACCTGGTGGCTAACAGCTCTGTGTAACTCCAGTTCCAGGGGATCAGACACCTTCTTCTGATCTCCTCAGGCATTACATGACATGGGTACACTTGTACACATGCAGGCAATACACTCATAAACATAAAATAAAAATCATAAAAAATATTTAATAAAAATTATAAATAACTTTAATCCCAGCTCTCAGAAGGCACAGGGAGGTGGATCTCTGTGAGTTCAAGGACAGCCTGGTCTACATAGAGAGTTCAGGACAGCTGGGGCTGCAGGGAGACCCTGTCTCAAAAAAGACAAAAAAGAATTAGATAGAAAAATTAGAAAAAGAAGAGTAAAAAGAAATAGGGGCTGAACAGATGGCTCAGCAGTTAAAAGTGCTTGTTTCTTTCTGGAGACTCCAGGTTCAGGTCCCGGCACCCACAGCTCCAGGTAATACCATTCCCCCTTCTGGCCTCCATGGGCACTGAACTCACATTCACAAATCTCCACACACATACAGACATGTATGTCTAACTTAAAAGTAAAATAAAAATAAATTATTCTTAAAGTAAAACTTTTTTAAATGAAATACCATATTCAGACTGACAGGCAAGCTGGCATCTTTGGGCCTCTCACAGCCTGGACTGTCATGCCCAGAAGAGAATGGCTATCTTTGCAATTAAAAGGGGAGATACCAACAAGCAAGAGGTGCTTTGAGCAGACATCAAGTATTTTATAAGAAAAATACCACTTTTAGTCCCCACAGAGAGCAGAGATCTAGAGACAGGAACTGTTGGAATGGGAATTATTGTAATTCATCATCAAATAACAAAAGCAGCTCCTCATACACCCAGACACCTCCAGCTCCTCTCCTGCTAGAGAGCAAGCTGGGGCTGAGGTTCTCACGTGCATTGCAAGGAGGGACCTTTGTAAACCAGCTCCCATCTCCAACCTCCACAGCACAAATGACAGCAGAACACATGATTCAAGCAACGACTATTCACCACCAGGCACTTGGCCAAGAGTGGACATATCACTGGATCAAATCCCCCTCCCAAGAGGTCAGAGCTAGTTCTACTGTCCCCATCTCCACATGGAGAAGCTGAATCTTGGAAAAGTCATTGTTCAGTAGGTGAGCGAACGCTGCAGAAAGAAACCGGGATTTGCAGTCAGAAAGGAGTGAACAGGGTAAAACAGGACTAGGAACAAATTGTACCACAGAGAAAATTAAGCCACTACTTAGGTGTATTTCCATATGTGAAGCCATACAGCCTAGAATTATGTGACTACTGAGCAGATTAACAGAAAGAGGAGGCTTTTCCAAAACCCAGAAGACGTGACTGTTACAGAACCTGAGAACAATGAAACTTCCACAACCTTTGGAGAGCCAGCCAATAAAACTACAGCTTTGGAAAATTTTGGCTCTCCAAACTGGAACAGCAAGACTCGTGGAAGCTAGGGCTATTGCATCAGTTTCTAAGCCTGTAAAGTTAAGAACTAAAGTACTTTTTATAAATTCAGTGATTGTACTTGGCAAAGAGCAATAGACCCAAGAGTCATTTTAAATCAAAGTAAAAGTGTCAGATAACCACTGAGAGCCTGCTGGTACAAAACCAAAATTGAAAATGAAAGTGGAGAGAAAACAAAGCTGGGCGTGGTGGCCGCGCCTTTAATCCTAGCACTTGGGAGGCAGAGGCAAGGGCAGGCGGATCTTTGTGAGTTCAAGGCCAGCATGGTCTACAGAGCGAGTTCCAGGGAGACCCTGTCTTGAAAAGACCAAAAAAGAAAGAAAGAAAGAAAGAAAGAAAGAAAGAAAGAAAGAGGCTGGAGATTCATCTCTGCCAAATTTAGGCAGAGAAAATACCTGCATTGGAAAATCATACTCTTCATTGGAGGTATGATTTATGGTGATAAATATTCCTATATTTGTCCTTAAATAAGACTCCAAAACCCAACACAGCTTGGTTTGGAACAGGGACATGCTAACCAGCTTTCTTAAACTAAATTGTCTGGTGAACCTATACACACACACACACACACACACACACACACGCACACACGCACACACACACATTCATTTGATAGCATCAATAAAAAAAACTGGGACCTAACCTAATTGAATCATGAATTCCCAGAAAAGTCCTTGAAGCAGTAAGTTCTCCACTCTTAGAGCTTGGCTGCAGCCTCTTCACAAAGCACAGATCTGAGCCTGATTAAGGGATACAAGACAACACCAGCCATGCCTAGAACAAAAGCTGGATCTCCATCTCCTCTGAAACCTGTAGCTTACTTGATTGTATAAGAAATGTGGTATGCCGATACTAGTACTGATTAGCCAGTCTATCTGCCTGCTGAATTTATCCAGGAAACAGATTAGGCTCACATCTGTGTGTCTCTTTCAAAATTTTTGATGTAGAAGTTTATTGTTTTGAGCAGTTCACCATTTCAGTCAGTTCTTTGACCCAGTCTTTTGTTGTTGTTGTTCCTTTCAATTTGCATTACTCCAAAATATGCACATATGCATGCCACATATATCTTTTAACATCTTCAGCTTATGATTTCTTTTTTTTTAATTAGGCTGAAAGATGTCATGTTTGAAGGCTCCTCCTTGGCAAGCCCAAATAACCATCAGTTCTGCCCTTGTGCTCCACACTGGGGTTTTCCCTTCCCATGGTCACCAAATGAGGTCCAGTAAGCACTGCATCCTGTCTTGATCTTCCTGTACTGGTCTCTGTGATACAGCCTGGGTAGTCCAACAGTGGCAGTCTATACTCTGAAGAGATGTCCCCTTGCACAGTCCCCTGGGACTTAGTTGAACTCTGAGAGCAAGGAACAAAGTTATCCCTTAGGACCCTTGGCCAAATTGGTACAGGCATTAAGTATGGTACTTAAGCATCCAGAAAGGCTAAGTAAGTTACACCAGCCTGATACTTTTTTTTTCTGGTTATACTTTCCTTTTGGATGTTTAAGGCCACACAGTTTAGCCCAGATTAACCAAAGTTTTTGTTTTCTCTAGGTCAGTTGAGAATCTGGTCCTCAGGGGTAGCTCAGGTTTTTCTTGGGAGGGAGGGAGGAAGGGAGCCCCTGTCTCCTTTTACTTTTCATTTACCAGTTCCATCCACTCGAGGACAAAGTCAGGTCTTGCTGGACCAGGCTTCTCTTTTTGAAGCATGAGCAGACTTTCCTCTTTATAGACTTGACACTGGCTGAAGTCCCATTAGTGGATCTCCAAGACCTCCCTTCACAGGAAGACTAGTGACTCACATTTGCAGGACATTTCAAAAGATGTCCCTATGCATAGTCCCCTGGGACTTAGTTGACCTCTGAGGGCAAGGAACAAAGTTATCCCTTAAATCCCTCAGCCAAATTGGTATGTGCCTTAAGTATGGTTGTTAAGCATCCAGAAAGGCTAAGTTACCCAACCCTGATACTTTTAACTACTCTATAATATTTTAGAAAAGGCTTGGACAAAAGCTCAAGCAGCCTTGTATAAGAAATACTAAGAAGCACTCCCATAAGGTAAATACTGTGGCTAGACATAATGTCATGACAAACTAGGGTTTTTTTCCTCATTCTTTTAATTTTGCGCATACATACTCTCCACCCCTATACCAAAACTGCCTAAGTCTGAAAATAAATAGTAGCTTAATTCTAGAACCTGTTAAGGGATTCACAATATGAGAGTAGAGTTGTTTTCAGATCATGAGGAATATAACATTAACGTTGCTTAATTTGCCTTACAACTAGGTGCTTGGTGCTAGCATCCACAGATGAGGGATACCATTTGTTGTTTCTTTGTCTGGAACTGTGTTACTTCACTTAACATAATATCTTCTAGTTCAATCCATTTATCTGCAAAGTTCATGATGTCATCTTTCTTTTTTTAATTTTTTAATTTATTCTTTATGTATATGAATGTACTGTCTGCATGCAGGTCTGTGCATCCGTGTCGTGCAATGCCGCAGAGGTCAGGAAAGGGCGTCAGATTCCCCTGGAACTAGAGTTAAAGATGGTTCTCAGCGGCCATGTGGGTGTGGGGGAAAAAACCCGGGTCCTCTGCAAGAGCAGTCGGTGCTCCCAACTGCTAGGCCATCTCACCAGCCCCAATGTCATCTTTATTTGCTTATGCATAGAACACCATTGTGTAGATGTACCAACTTCTCTGCTGGTATTTCATGGTACATCCTGCACAAGGCAAGGCTGTATCTTTTCTTTTTAAGCCATTGAGTTGGTGACATTTTGACCTGTGGGACCATACAAATCTTTTCCCATAGTTAGTTTTCAGATTTAACTTGAAAATTTGAAAAAGTTTTAATATATACTGTATCCCCCCCTTTTTTATTTTTTTTAGGTTTTTATTTTTTTGGCCATGAGTCGCAAAAAGGCAGTTGTGTAGTACACATACCTATAAGCAGGAATCAAGGTGTAAATTAAATTTCATTAAATTTACCCAAGCTGTTTTTGGTGACTGTATGTTGTTAACTGGGGAAGCAAACTTAATTCCTTTAAGTTAAATTATCCTACAGGTAAAAGAGAATGTTATAAGTGATACTGTATAACAGAGAAAAATTATAGAAGAACATTTGGTATATGTTGATACCCAAAGTTATTTGATATAACAGATTTTAATAAAACCAATGTGGACAACAATTTATATTCCACTTAACTTAGACTGTACGTATTTTTATTAAAACCTTTAAACCAGGGCTGGAGAGATAGCTAGCAGTTAAGAGCACCGACTGCTCTTGCAGAGGACCCGGGTTTGTTAATCCCAGCCCACATGGGTGGCTAAGAACCTGTCTGTAACTCCAATTCCAGAGAACTCCAATTCCAGGGGAATCCGAGACCCTCTTCTGACCTCTGCGGTGATTGCATGACATGGGTGCACAAACCTACATGCAGACAGTACATTCATACAATATAAAAATAAATAAAATTTAAAACCTTTAAATTAATGTTGTTTAATATAGACATTCGTACTTTTACTAATTCCTAAAATACCATGAAATTTGTAGATAGAGTTTGGGCAAAATTGGATACTTTGTTAAACCACATCAAATTAAATATACATTAATTGAATATATACCCGTGTCCTCTCCCAATCCTCCCACCCCTCCAGATTCACCATTTCAGTCAGTTTTCTGATGCAGTCTTCTTGTTATGTTCTTTCTAATATGAATCCCTCCTCACGAAGAATATTTTTAAAAACTGGATTATTTACAACTAGCATCCACAGATGAGGGGAACCATTCCTGCTTTTGTTTTCAGAGACTGGCGTTACTTCACTAAATATAATATCTTCTAGCTCATCCATTACCTGCAAAGTTCATGATGTTGTACATTTCTTCTTGCTGCATAGTACTCCTTTGTTTACAATGTACGCACCATTTTCTCTAACCCACTCGTCGTTGAGGGGCATTTGGGTTGTTCCAGCTTTTGCTATTGTGACAGAGCTGCAATCAACATAGAGCTGTGCATGTATCATCTGCAGTAAGATGAGTCTTGTGTATATAAGCCAGGAATTAGTATGACTGGGTCAAATGGCAAAAATTCCATTTTGTTAGTCTTTTCAACGGGGTCTCCAAACTGCTTTCCAATGGTGGCTGTATGAGTTTACATTCCACCAGCAATGGAATGAGTGTTCCCCTTTCCCTCAAACCTCTCCAAGCACTTGGTAATCATTTGTTTTATTGATTCTTGAATCCGTCGTAGCGCAGGTCTATATGGAGTGTGAGATGATATCTTTCAGATGGTCTTGAATTTGCATTTCCCTAATTAATAGTGACGTTGAACGTTTTTTTTAGATTGTTTCGCTCCTTCATAATTCTTTCCTCTGTGAATGTGCTCTGGATCTCGTTCTCTTTGCTCCATCTTTTGAGTGAATATCATTGTTTTCTTTTCTACGTTTCGTTTATTTGAGTAGTTTGTTCGTATATACTCTGGAAACTCATGTTTTCTAGAGTACAGAGTATCCTGCAGGTGGGAAGGTGTTTCTCCTCCACTCTGTGCGTTTTCTCTTCACTTCCTTGATTGTTTTCTTTTGATGTACAGAAGGCTTTTGAGTTTAATGAGGCCCATTTGTCAATTGTTGATCTTATTTCTTGTGCAGCTGCTTGTCTGATTTAGGAGTCTTTTCATATGCCTGTCTTATAGGTTGCCACTGCAGAGGTTTTTCCTTCTATCACTCCGAGTTTTGGGTTTCCTGTTGAGGTCTTTGATTCATCTGGAATTGACTTGTGTACAGGGGCAAGAGGTAGGGGTTTAATTTCCCATTCTTCTACAGGTGTGATCCAGTTTTGCCAAATAACACCACTTGCTGAAGACGCTATCTTTCCCCCATTGTTGTTTTCTGGGCCCCTTTGTCAACTATGAAGGTGGCTGAAATTGTATGTGCTCAAGTTTGGATCTTCAGTTTTGTTCGCATTGGTCAACTGCTCTGTTTTGAGCGTCAGTACCAAGCTGTTTTTAATGACTATAGTAATAGTTTGAAAGTCTGGTATAGAGATCTCTCTGTATTGCTCTTTTTGCTCAGGGTCGCTTGGCTTTTTGAGGTCTTTTGTTTTTCAGGCACATGAAATTAAGGATTTTTTTCCAAGCCTGTGAAGAAACTCTTGGGGATTTTTAATTGGGTTGCTTAATCTGTACAAGAATTTTGGGTAGAAATGGACTTTGTTGTTGTTGTTCTTTTGAGACGGGTCTCCTGTAGCAACCAGGCTGTCCTGGAACTCTCTCTGTAGACCAGGCGGGCCTTGAAGCCCAAAGATCTGCCTGCCTCTGCCTCCCAAGAGCTAGGATTAAAAGGCATGCACCACCATGCCCAGCTGAATCCAGGGATTTTTAAAAATTATTAATATTAATTTCCCAATCCAATAAGCATGGGAGATCTTTTCCTCTTCTGAGTCTTCTTCAATTTCCTTCTTCAGGGGTTTTAAAATTTTTGTTTGTAGAGGTCTTTTGTGTCTTCGGTTATTGTTTGTTCCTATGGTATTTTATTGTTTTTGGAGGCTATTGTGAATAGAAAAAGGTCTCCTTGAAGTCCATCTTCAGTTGCTTGTTGTTGGTGGTGAAAGCAAAGCTCTGTTTTTTCTAGGTTAATTTTATATCCTGCCACTTTACTGAATCTCTTAATCATTTCTAGAAGTTTTCTTGGTGGAGTTTTTAGCATCCCTTAGGTA